>OX243840.2:27114992-27714992 GCA_945859575.2 Herminia tarsipennalis
CTAGTTGGCCTACTCTATAGGAACCGTAAGATTTATCTTGAATAGAAATTAGGCTATAACTCATACAATACAACCGATGTCTACAATAGGGTATTTGACTGAAGTCAAATCAGCAGCTTTCTCGTTTCGTACAAGTTTGTATGAAATGCAAGCATGTGACGTCACATTTTCTTTAATCAAAACATTCACTTTTAGTGTTTCTTATTATGATAAAAAAATGGTTGTCCGTAAAGTCGGTTTACGGTCGACAATTTTACATGATAATGCCATAAGAAACATTGATTCGCTGTTGGTTAGGAACCAATAAATAAGGTGTCATTTTTTTAAACGCTTTTTCGTGTCAAAGTTAATAAATAAGTTAAATAAAGATATGAACATATTTTTTCAGAACACTTTATTTTTTATTATTGCATGGTTTTAATTTATTAATTTTAATTAATTACTAGAATTATCCAAGCAAGGCAGAGCGGTGTGAATAGCGGTCGCACACTATGCGATAATACTTACAAATTTATAGTTACGACTCTATACCAACTAGATTACGGTCCCGATTCCCCTGGCAGCGGCTGTATACAACAGTTAGTTCACGAAGAAACGTCTTGGTTCCGGCATATTGTTGCAACTTTTCATATTGAACACTTTTTGCACATTTTGCGTTAAGAAACGAAGGAATTTTTAGACTTTTAAAATGAAACTGCACTTTTCAAACTTTTTTAAGATCTAGAACTGTCTTTTTAATTTCAGTTTTGAATGTGAATATGTATTTTGTTTTAGTAATTTGCGAGAGATGTTTGAAGTAATTTTCTCTTCGTTTTATACAAACGTGGTAAAATTAGTCACGGTGTCGATACTAGAGCTAAGTCTCATCTTCTTAATTGCTTTTACAGCTGTTAGTCTTGAGTTAATCTCAAAAATAAATTAAATTGTCAATTGCAATTTTATGTAGCCGTTTTTAATCGTCTAGACTGAATAATTTAAAATATAAATGCGATTTATGACTTTCAATTTTAATAGATACCTCCATTAAAACTATTTTGTAGCGTAATTATATAAAAAATACCTACACCGATTAATCTTACAAATTCGCGATAAGTGTATAAAGTAGTATGTAGTTAGTTAAGATTGTTTTACGTCTTTCTATACGATCAGTTTTAATGACTTATCAATATAAATGAAGAAGTATTTAGGTTGATGGTCAATTAACTATCGAAACTTTTGCTTCTACAAACTTAAAACTTTATGTTACGTTATTATAATCAAGGGTAATTCGACATTTTACCCGTAATTATATATCAGATTTTCTTTTCAATTTTCTCTAGGATGCGTACACAAAACAAACACATAATTAGGCGGCACAATGAGGGCATGTTTGTTGAGAACACAATGGCGGCCACTCCACGACACTTCTAGCCGAATCTTGTTATAACAACAAATATTCTATTATCACAGACGATAGTGGAGCGGCTAAGTGAACTGTTTACTTGTGCTGTGTATTATTTATATATTTGTAGAGCCAGCCCCTTGTATAGATTTAATAAGAGTGGTATGATGTTATCCAAATAGTAGAGCGTCTAACATTCAGCATTTAGGAATACAGACATACTAAATATTTAACACGAGGTATTAGATATTTGGCACAACTACGCACTTTACCATTCTAAAACTAAACGAGGGAGATTTCATAGAATTCACTAGTATTTAAAGTAATTATCGTTGGATATAAAACGAACCTATTAAGTACATGTTCAAAGCAATAAATTAAAACTATCAGAAACATAATCCTTGAAAATTCGGTGAAATTTTCAGAAATCTGTGTTTCCAACTAAAACATTAATTTGGTGGAAATTAAGTGAGCCCGGAGTAGATCTGATATCAGCTGCAGATATCGAGGGAACTGAACACTGGCAGCCAAATTAAATAGTTCAACTTTAATTGCTTACTAAGGGTGGATTCGACCAAACCGAAATTTATACACGAGTAACTATACTCGATACAATCTATTCTAACACCATATTCTGGAGTAAATCAATAGACGTTTTTACATGCAATCTACCGTATAGCTAAACTTAAATTATCTAGGCGCGAATAGCAAAGTAAAAGATGGACGAATGTAATACCCGGCTATTATGTGTTGTTTTACAAAGGGACATTGTTTATAGATGCTTTTGTCGTAT
This sequence comes from Herminia tarsipennalis, assembly GCA_945859575.2. Lineage (NCBI taxonomy): Eukaryota > Metazoa > Arthropoda > Insecta > Lepidoptera > Erebidae > Herminia > Herminia tarsipennalis. The sequence continues at coordinate 27,117,167 of OX243840.2, forward strand.
TACCAACATTATTAGTATTACTGTCAAAGTTTGTTCGTCTGTTGTATCATCTACTTTTATTTTTCGTGTGATTTTTTGGGTTTCACAAGTTTTGTTTTAGGGTTCCGTAGCCAAAATGGCAAAAACGGAACCCTTATAGTTTCGTCATGTCTGTCTGTGTGTCTGTCCGTCCGTATGTCACTGACATTTTACTCAAAGACTGCTCTATAAATCTTGATAAAATTAGGTGAAAAGGTGTCTTGTAGTAGCCGCTACTTAGTTTGATAGCTAAATAATAATAATAAATATTTTTAGGGGGACACTCCATCCATGTAACAGAAGCTGAATTTTTTTAGCAAATACTAACGTGTGGCACATCATTCGACAGGTCTTTCAAAACCATTTTAAGGTTTTTAATAAACTTTTTTGATTGAGTATATATTTTTAGAAATAATCGCTCCGAAAGTTGCATAAATCGTGCCCCCCTTAACTTTTGAAGCGTGTAACCAAATAATGTGAAAAAATCACAAAGATAGCGCTTAATAAAATTATTTTGGATAAGATCGGATATGCCGTCATTAAGTTATTGCCAAAAAACTGCGTTTCTCAACAAAAGGGCGTAACTGCCAGGAACATACGCTCTTCTCCTTATGCAAATGTTCAAGGCTGCGGAACCCTACACTGAGCATGGTCCGATATGCTCTTGCCCGATGTTTCAAATGCACACATTTTAATAAACGTAAATACGAAACCTGATCGCAAAATCACGATCGTATAAAGTAAGTATTCAAATAAATTATTTTTTTACACCTTGGACGTTTAGGTATAACTTCTTCATCACTATCATTTTCTTCAATCAAATCGTTTAGACGTTACATTTTAATATTTTGTGTTAAATTAATTCCTAGCATGTGTAGAGTTCAAAAATGACAGTTTGAGACGCCATTACAATATTCTTAGAATAGGTCTTTATTCCGTGAGAAACGGTAGTAAAGTAATTATTCCCGAATAAGGCCATTGTTCTTAGTATTGTGCACGGTAGAACGTGAAATTGATTTACTCTCAAAAACTGGCTACTTATTCTAGGAATAAACTTTACTCGCGTTTGGTCGAACCAGCCCTAAAGCGAAGCGTACGTTCTTTAATCGACAAAGGTGTTCTATAAATTCTGGTAATACATTATTCATTAAATAAAACATCTAAAATTATATCGAAATTTCGATATGGATAGTACTTGTATAAGATGTGGATATTGCAGTAAATATATTGCATACTAAAATGTTGATTTTCGTAATGGGTTTAGTTATTGCTATCACTATGACGCTTGTAACATAAAACGAAATATATATTCGTGTCAAGTATACTTGTTTGTCAAACATAAAATATATCCTTATAGTACAGAAATACTCATCATAAAATGTATGATAGATAAAATTCGTGGCATGTGTCTTAAGGTTAGCTACTAGTAGGTATATATTACCTAACCTAAAAGTGAAATAAAGTACCTAGCGTTTTTTCTCTAAAAATATCCACCAATCATAGAACTAGAGCAAATTCACCAATCGCTAAGATATTTAAAAATAAATGTTTTGCTATTTTGTTGTCAGCCTATCAGTTTAATAAAAGTAATACCCGAAGTGATTGACCAACAAAATGAAGACAAAAATTAATAACATTCACATGTAACATAAAACCGTAATAAAACGTAGACGTAAGTCATAAAACCTTCACAAAATTACCTGTCTGTCTGCTCCGGTCCGTCTCCGGCGTATAATCAAATACAGGCGGACATTTTGTCGGACGAGCGCATTTATTGTGTACCCAAACTTTTGTCTCGTCGTGTACTTGCGCAGATTGCGACACTATTATTAGTTGAGTGCAGCCGACACGAGTTGCGGCGGGGAGGGGCAGGGGGGTGTTGACTGACTTCGTGTTATGAATGCCGACCCGGCACTTGTTTATTAGCTGTACAAGTCTGCAGGCAGCCTGCGGCGAGGATTCGACTGGAACTGGGATTTGTTTGGACACGATGTAGAAAGCTTTTGGCCATAAGTAAGCAGCTGAGCAGCGCTATGCTAAGATTATTGCAATGAAAGACAACTTTAGAATAGGATAACTTTATTATGTCTAACCCTAGAAGCCCAAATCATACGTAAAAATGACGTGTAAATAATGAAATTGCTATATATAAATAATTTTAATTAGAACATGTACTAGTTTTTGTATTATTTATTTAATATATAGTCTTAAGAATTCAAAAACTGTTAATTAAACAATGTTTACATTTGATTTATAGTGTTAGAGGAAACAAAATAAAATAAAAAATGATTTTTTGTTTTTTTTTTATATTTTAATAATGTTAATTTTTTTACCATATTTGAATTTGTATTTTTATAATCATAGTATTTTTTACCAATACAACATATTAACAGAAAAAAAATAAAAGATTCTTGAACATTCGCCAAAGTTACAAAAAAAATTACGTGCAACATGGCTTTTATGATAAAAGGCGGCACTTACCAAACCGATTCGGCCGTCTCCTGATAGATCTCAGTAGCTTCTGAGTTGGTTCGGGGCCATACATGCGAAAGAAATAGCGTATTTTCGTCGGAGTGCACGTCTAAAATACGTAGATTGGGCTTCTAGGGCTATAGGGACATAATAAAGTTTTCCTATTCTAAACTTATGTTTAAATCTAAAAAAAACAAATTAGTTGCTTGAAACAGAGCAACGAATCAGTATTTTCTAGCTTGTGATATCTGTGATGTGATGTTCTTACATTCTAAAAATAAAAGAATGCTTCCTCTGAGTAAAATTTGCTAACTTAAATATTTAGGGTACTTTCTCAAGGGGCATTGGTTTGGTCTACTCTGAAGAAATACATAGCACGACGATAATATCGCCGCGACTCTCTCGCCCGTGAAGACGGCCCCTTAGAATCTAGTTAGTCTATAAAAATGACATTTAATTAATTGTCAGGTGTAATGTTGATATAGAATAACACATTATTATATATAGACCTTTAGGTAGCGATTTGGTAATATTTATACGATAACAGAACTTAAATGACTTTGATTTTGAAAGACCTATGATTTCTGGATTAAACGCATTCAAATATTGGTAACGACGAGTTTTCAGAACAACTGTAAATCGTTACCATTGCTTCACAGGATATTTTTGTGCTTCAAAAAGGTACGTCTCTAGTAGGTAGCTTGTTTAAGAGCTATTTAAAGGGGTGTAAGTTAAAGGGCAAAGATAGATTGTGGGCTATGAACAAATGAACTGCTGACGTGCAAGAAATAACAATCTAACCTAAGAAAAAAAAAAACAAATACACATAATGGGTAATAAAAACTGCGACAAGTAGTCACACCGTACCTTAAATCTGTGGCTTGGCCGTTAGAGTGGTAGCAATATGGGGTCTACTCGTCTTGGCGTCAATTTACATGAAAATGTTTTTGATGTGATCATATTTTTTCTAGTCAAATCACTTATTTTTTTAGAAGGGATTTGACTAGAAAAAATAGTTACGTAATTAACTGGTATTTGTATGACATCTTCATATAAAATCTGCATTTTAACATTTTTTAAAGAGTTGTTGTTTTGACTAGTCAGAAACTATAATAACAGATTAAAGCAGTACCTAAGAAATATTAACTAAAATTATTTGCAAGCATGTGTAGTTGACAAACAGACAGACAGATAGACAGACGGACAACAAAGTGATCCTTCCGCCTACTCGTGCTAACTGTAGTACACGGAGACGTGCCCCTAAAAAGACCGGGCAAACACAACATAACTTTTGAATTTTCATCTCTGTTTTAGCATAAAGCTCATTAAGCTTAGTACCGGCAAAGCAACGTGTCTGTTTACGAGTTCAAATGTACTTAAGCGTTCTGGTGGGAATCTAATCAATTTAGTTAATTTGCACCTGCATTATGCTAATTAACTACTTTGAGCTGCGAGCCGCTTCGTTTATCGAACTGTCTGTTTGATGCACGAAGCAGAGCGAGCTAAACAAATAAATTAATGTATTTTAGTTTGTTCGTTGGTTGAAATTAGTATAAGTCTGATGATTCATAATTAACTAAAATTTTGAAAAATTGTTAAAGTTTTCATTCACTTTGGCCTTGCAAACGTAGGTCTGTAAATTTACAAAAGATTCCGATTAATATATTGCTTTGCTCTTTGACGTATAGTATATAAAAACGTGTAAGTTAATTTTAACCATTTAGACTGATCTGTTACACCTGAGCTAAAGTAATAGAATTGATGTATACATTCATTATATAGTCAATTTTGACCCGACTGCAAGGAAGGGTTATAGTTTATATCTTATGTATGTACAGATTTATAAAAATAAGTCGTTACATTTGTCTTGACCGCCCAAGTGTTTTTAAATAAGTGACGTTTGAAAAAAAACAAACATGGCGGCTATGAGATGTCAAAATAATAAGGTGTGAAAAGAAAAGTTTTTAACGAATATAATATGGGTATCAAATTAAAGGGCTCATCATACGCATTTTAAAAAAGTATAAATAATGACTGTAATATTAAAAAAGTTAGTTGTTTTATCCTACAACCACTCAAAAGTATTACCCGCCTGCACAAAAAGATGGAAACAAGATCTTCTATTTTTAGCTTAAAAGCGTTCTTTTCATAGTTACCCTTTGAAACGGATTACTATGAAATAATGTGGTCGACGCTCTACGCCGTAGGCCCTCTACATCGTAGAATGTCAATTGAATAGTTGTACTATAGAGTACCCATTGGGCTTTTACCAAATTCACTTCCCTTTTATGAAATAAAAATATCTAAGTACGTTAACTAATCAAGTTATTGGTTTAAAAGGATGGTATAAAAAAATACTATTCGCGTATTTTGAGATGGTTTTTATGTTAAAAATAGTACGTTTTTGCGTTTCAGCTTTGAATACTTCGCTTACTAAATTAAATGGCACTCTTAATGTTATTACTAAAGCAAAATAAAAAACTTTTTCTTTGAAAAAAAAAGGAAAACTTATTTATATTCTGTACATAAGTGATGAAATAAATACTATAGGGCAAAAATAACATATTTATAAAATTTATACAGTGACCTTAATTTTTGTAACGTCTCGTCAAATGTCGTCTAACTTAGTATTTACTTCTCCGAATTAATTTCAATATCAATTACTTTTTCCTTTGTAACTAAAGACAACAGCAAACAGAATAAATAAATATGAATTCAACTACTAAAACGTGCTGATTACAAATTGAAATTAGTTTCGCTGTTCAAGGTACAAATTATTTGAGTTTGTTCATTAACGCGTTAACGCTTTCTAAATGTTTTAAAGTAGCTAAATAAATTAGGTTGAAATATTTGATTTTTACATTATTTTAAAGACTCTCTTTTACGTTTTTCAAATAAACTGTATAAGGATTTGCTCGTATAGAAGTAACTGATTGTCACACGGTCTTTTATCCCCGTATTTTATCTCTGGGGGTTAATTTTCCAATGACGTGTATCTATTTTTTGTCCACTCTACGGCCCAGGCGGCTTGACTTAATCCTTTGGTTTAATCCTGGCAAAGCTTATGTTAGACTAGCTGTGCCCGCGGCCTCACCCGCGTGAAGTTGCAGTACTGCTCACAGCCAATAGACGTTAGCGTGATGATAAAAGTAACCTAATTTACTCCTGAAAACATCAGCTGTCTGACAGTGAAAATCAACACAATTGAAATTACCCTTCTAACAACTTTCTACTGTACTAGTGAGAAAAGGAGAACTAATTAATAGCATTACTACTGGTAGTAACACGGGCAAGAAAGCAAACTGACAGAAGGGCAGACAGACAAACAAAAAAAATATATTGTCTAGATGATAAATCTTAAATGAATAAACGAAATGAATCTCAAATGAATGAAAGGGAACGTCTGTATAAAACTGAGTAGATCAGCCTATGTTCTGCACAACCTATCCAAATAAGAAAATTTTGAAACTATTTATCACTAGCTGTCGCCTGCGGCTTTACCTGCGTAGTTACACCTACCGGAGGTTAATTTATGACTTTCGATTAAAATGCTGAAACACTTGTTTCTTTTTTTACAGCTACAAAGCTAAATACAAAATTCCACAAATCTAACCTTAAAGCTGACGGAGTTCCATACAAACTTGCGATTCCTATTTTATCCTTTTAGTGGTTGATTTTCCAAAAACGCTGAAACATGTTTTTCTTTATTTTAAACGAAAACGAAAGCTAAATACGTAATTTCACCTAGCTTCAAAACTGACGGAGCTTTATACAAACTTGCAACCCCTATATTATCCCCTTCGGGGTCGACTTTTTTAAAATTTAAAAATCTCTTCTTAGTGAGTGCCTACAATATAAAGGGTATCAACTGCAAACAAATCAGGTTTACTCGTATAACTCTAACGATTTAGGCGTTGATTAATCAGTCAGTCAGGACAAGTGATTATATATGTATAGTTTATAGCTTATCATTGTCTGGTTGGCTCAACCCTAAGATATGAGGTTATATTTCGGGGTAATTGTAGTTAAAGATATTTTGAGCACAGAAATATTGTTTATAGACAGGTATTAATTCAACCGACAGTTGCATTCCTATCTTTAAATCCCTCAAACTATTAACCTTTCCATCATTGTATATTCTGCAAGTAGCAAAGTTGTGTTTAACAAGAAACGAACTAAAATCTGTTTGCATCAAGAATTAATCATTCTATATGACCAACAATAATAAGATCCCAATACAAATATCTACTACATACAGGTAGCTTCTAAACAGTTATTCGTTGTTATTCTATACTACTCGTATTTTTTTTATTGCCTTTATTTATTTTTGAAACTGGTATGTATTGTATTTCTGTAAAAAAGATTTCTATTTGTTACTTTTTAGTGGATTGCTTTGTAATTTACCTTAGTTACAAGAGGCTTATGTCAACTACCCAAACCTCTATCTAGACATCTATCTTATATATTTATAAAAATAAAGTGCCAAATCTGGTGCTAATCGCAAAACTTGATAATGGCTGAACCAATTCGTCGATTTTTCGTTGAAGTCTGAGGATTCATTTAAAAATATCCGGAAAAACCGCAAAACTACATATTTCATTCAAACTCAAACTTGACGGGGGAAAAGCTAATCTAAACTAATTATTAAAATGAAAAAGTAATTCTGTCTGTCTGTGAAGTTTTCACTATTAAACCGCTGAACCGATTGAAATTAAATTTTGTATGGAAATAGCTTAAGTCACGGGAAAGGACATAGCTTAGTTTTTATATCGATAACCAACATTCACGCGGGCGAAGCCCGGCGAGCAAAAGCTGGTTTATTATAAGATAACTCGTAATTACATGTCGTAACAATAAACATTTTTAGAAAGAAAATAACAGAATTACTATTTGATATGTGCTATTTATTATACTATCAACGATTTGCTAAAATTATCTACAACAGCTATTTATTCTCATTATCTTATTATTAACTGTATACTCATTATTTTTCATTCAAGATTTAAATTAAAATACATAAAAACAAAAATGTACTGAGATTAAAGTTAAAAGAAGAAATCTGAAGCAACAAACAATAAGTGAATCTACTGTTGAAGACTGCGACACGTGTATCAAGTTTAGAAGCTTTACATTCAAACTTAACTTTATAAACCTTAAAGTGCTAAGTTAAGCACAAAGTCATTCAATAAATTACTTACGGAACGATTTTAGAGGTCCCGTCAAATAAATCACACAATTAAAAAACTTTATTGGTGAGAAAATCGAGCAGGAAGTGAAAGCTATTAAATAAATGGATGGCACATCGCCAGAATATCTACGAGAACCCACAAACACACTAAAACGGCAATTAAGTTGTACTCATACAAAAGTGTTATTAAAATTTGTGTGAACAAAATATTTCATTAATTTGCAAGCAACTAATTTAATATTTGTTTGTAGTTTAAAGGTTTAATTCTGTAACGTACCTGGGAGACGTGTCACTGACTACAGAAGGCATTTCGTAGAAATACATAGATTGCGCCGCACTACGTCGTCAGATGCTGCTACTGCCTATAATCGCTTATAGAATCTCTTCCTTAGTGTAAATTTGTATTATCGTTTGTGATATAAAATTAAATACTGTCAGTATATCCGTTCCATAAATTGAAAATAATCTCTATTTAATTTTAAACAAGGCTAAGACCTCGCGACATAATACAAATATTTTTCAAAAAGCTATTACCTATTGCTTCCGATTCCAATTATAGCTTTTTACAACTGTTATTCTTGTCTTCAATACAACGTATCTCATAATTCAGCCTATTATAATAGATAACAATATCATTTTCTCAGGGTTTATATAAATAACATTGCACCTATACATGACAGCTAAACGTGGAGCTTTAAGATTGATGACATCTCGGCTTGCCGCCAGTTTCACGACTCCGGGTCGACCGTTGAACTACTACGGCTCGTCAAAGTCAGGTCCAATAAAAGATTGACAGTTGACAGCTGTCAACTGCTATTTGCGAACAGCTGTCATCGCCTTATCATAACACCACGCAATTATTTATCCAGAGGCGTCGGAAAATATTTATATTACATTCCCGTTAATGTTCTCTAAATACATGTGTGGCAAAGTATAGCTTATATGTACTATGTGGTGGACACACATATTTCAAGCTTCTTGCACTTTTTATGCCAAAACTTAATACATAGACTTGACTCTTGTAGAAGATAAAAAAAAAGACGCATAAATTCTTTGAAGAAAGTCCCTGTGATAAATTATACGGCATACTAGTAAATGTTAACTAACAAAAACTTGCAAAAAGAGGTAAATCTTCTGATTAACCGTGTATCCTCTATAGAAAAGATATCGCGAAGCCAAAATCTTGAATTACAAGCTGTACCAGAAAGCAGAAACGAAAACGTTCTCACTTTATTCAAGACTCTTAGCGGGAACATTGGAATGCAGATGGCGGATGAGAATATAATATCCTGTAGGAGAGTGGCGAAGATGAATGCAACCTCGGAGCGCCCTCGCAATATTCTGATCACCTTGTCTAACTCGTCACTGAGGGATCAGTTTCTCTCAGCTTTTCGTAGGTTTAGAAAGTCAAATAAAGATGACCCATTGAATTGTAGCCACCTAGGACTTTCAGGAAACAATGGAAAAATTTACGTCTCGGAACATTTGTCGCCCGAATGCAAAACCCTACACACTGCAACTAGACAAAGGGCAAAGGAACTGGGTTATAAATTTGTATGGGTGAAATATGGGCGTGTATATGTCCGCAAAACTGAGAGGGCTGACCACATTCACATCAAAAATTTAGATATGTTAGATAAACTAAATTAAAATTATCAAATTATTTTCTCATTTTCTTCTTTTTTATTTTACAATGATTATATTACTCGGATTCATTCTTCCTTTAATGTTAATTTTCTATCAAAATGTCAATCGTATCAGATCTAAGATTATAGACTTCTATTTAAATGTTCTTAACTCTAATTATGACGTAATATGTTTAACAGAAACTAATCTAAATCATAGTGTTTTTGATTCGGAGTTAGTTGACAATAGGTACAATATCTTCCGCCGAGATAGGTGCGACACATCTATTAAAAAAGTCGAGGGAGGTGGTGTTTTGGTCGCTGTCAAAAAGCACATAAATATTACACGTCAGCAGTCTTGGGAGTCCTCAGTCGAGGATATGTGGTTTTCATTTACCTCATCTGACTCTAAACTTATTTATTTAAATTTATGTGTGTGCTATCTCCCACCAGATCTGCCTATTCAACTTCTCAAAAGTTTTCACGATAACTGTCAGCAAGTAACAGTAGATAATTCAATTGAAGAGGATGTGCTACTTATTGGTGACTTCAACACTCCGCACATTACATGGTCACCTACACCTGACTGTTCTGATAGGTTTACACCTGGGCTACCACTGGATCAGAGGTCCAACCTCCTTGTGGAAACTATAAGTCTATGTGGCTTATACCAATTTAACAACATTCCCAATAAAAATAATCGCTACTTGGATTTAATTTTATCGAATATAAGGTCTGTTCAGGTTTATGGATCAGAGCCTCTAAGTCGTTTGGATGGCCACCATCCCTCATTAGTGATAGATTACTGCATCACCAACACGGCGAAAACTTTAAAGCCATGCCGGTGCATACGGTTGAATTACTTCAAGTGTAATTACGACGCAGTCAAAGATCAGCTTAATGCTGTGGACTGGGACACTGTTTTAGAAAATCTTGATATTAACTCTGCCGTTGATAAATTCTATACTATCATAAATGCAATAATTGAACAGCACACACCCGTATTTAAAGACGATTCTCACAAATTTCCGACATGGTTTTCCGCTTCTCTAAAACGTAGTTTAAATGAAAAATTAAAATATCATCGGCTTTATCACAAATTCAAGAATCCTCGGGATTATGACACTTTCAGCCTACTTCGTGCCAGATGTAAAAAAATTATGAGAGAGGACTATGCCTTATACGATGCCTCAGTAGAATCATCCCTAAAACTTGACATCAAGAACTTCTGGAGATTTGTTAACTTTAGAAAAAACACAAATGAAATACCTTTAACTATGACTTATGGCAACCGGAGTTCTTCCAGTCATAATGGTATATGCAATCTATTTTCTGATTATTTTAGTTCTGTATTTGAACCGGCATTATCTACGAACTATACCTCCTCTCAGCCTCAAAATAAAGAAACTCGCCTTCTAAGTTTCATTAATATAACGAAAAATGATGTTCTTAACAAAATCCGCGTCTTAGACTGTAATAAAGGACCAGGCTCAGACCGTATTCCACCTTTTTTCGTCAAAATGTGTGGAGAAGAGCTAAGTGTACCCCTATCTATTATTTTTTCAAGTTCTGTTCGCTCTGGCGTGTTTCCTGACATATGGAAAATAGCATTTATTGTTCCCATTCACAAATCAAGCGACAAATCATCCTGTGAAAATTATAGACCCATCAGTATACTGTCCTGCATGGCAAAGCTTTTCGAGGCCGTCGTTTATGATTCTCTATACCATCATTTTATTTCTTCTATTTCGCAAAGCCAACATGGTTTCGTTAAGAATAAATCTACTCTCTCTAACCTGCTTGTTTACAAAAAATACTTGTGCTGCGCAGTAGGTAGGAGACAACAGGTCGACTCCATTTATACCGATTTCTCCAAGGCATTTGACAAGGTCAACCATTCTCTAATGTGTGCAAAACTATCTAACTACGGTATACATGGGAGCTTGTTTCGTTGGATTGAGTCGTACCTGAGTAATAGGAGTCAGCTGGTATCTCTCAAGGGCGAACTTTCATCACCTGCAACCATCACCTCCGGGGTACCACAGGGATCCCATTTAGGGCCCCTTTTCTTTGTTGTCTTTATAAATGACCTTGTAGAAAGGCTTAAGAGTCAATGTCTTTTATACGCTGACGACCTAAAGATTTACTCTGTTGTCAACAATATTAAAGATGCGGAGATTCTTCAGACGGATCTGATTAGTGTTGATGAGTGGTGTCGCGAAAACTATATGAGTCTTAATGTCAATAAATGTTGTGTCATATCTTTCACAAATAAAATTCACAAAATACTTTTTCATTACAACTTAAACGGCTACACCCTTGACAGAAAGAATATTGTTAATGACTTAGGCACTAAATTTGACGAAAAACTGACATTCCATGCTCACTATGACCACATAATTAATAAAAGCACCAGCCTACTTGGATTTGTACTTCGGACAGTTAAAGATTTTAAAAAGCCACAAAGTCTCATTTACCTATATTATAGCTTAATTCGTAGTATATTGGAATACAATTCAGCCGTGTGGTCTCCGTTTTACGCTATTCATATAAATAGAATAGAAAGAATACAAAAGAAATGCCTCAGAATAATGTGTTACAGATACAATCTTAACCAGGAACTGCCCACGTATAGAGACAGACTACGTAAGTTTAACTTGTTGTCTTTGGAGTCCCGCCGCAAGAGTACTGATCTCATGTGTCTTCATAAAATAGTCCATGCTAAAATAGACTGCCCCGACTTGCTGGCTCTTATTAATTTTAACACTAGGTTTAGATCACGCCACCCCCATCTCAAGAGTTTCATCTTAAATGTACACGTGAATAACACATCATTTTACAATCCAATTGTGAGGATGTGTCGATTATACAACGACTTGCTACCAGACCACCACACCACCTTAGATATATTTAACAGTTTAGAATCCAAATTAGTAGTTAGACATATTATGTTCAATTTGAATTTGAATTAGCTATAAGTACTTACTTTTATTGTTAGCCGTTTTAGTATTTAAATATTTTTTTTTTTGTTTGTTTTCTTTTTTGTTTTTAATTGTTCCTTCTCTTTTTTTGTTTTTAAAATGTGTTTTCTTTTTTGCTTTTATTTTTATTTTTCTAATTAGTTAACACAGTCTATACCTAGTGGATCATGATGTGTACACATGTATTAGGAACATAGTTTAAGTCGAAACTAAAATGTATTTACTTTTTTAATGTAATTGTATTATGTTCTGTTTTGTGTACCTAAATAAATAAATAAATAAAAATAAATAAATAAATGTGACTTTGTTGTAGGTACGTATGTTGATTATGCGCAGCTGATTAGGCACTTTTTGTGTTTAAAAAAGCTAGTGTAAAGAAGGGTTATTACCTAGATATTGCACTTGAAAACATCGTCGATTGAAGAAAATACGTTTCACAATCACAGTTCCAGCGAGATCGTATCGTTTCGAATCAATTTCTCGCCGACCATTTCTAGATTTTCCTATTCTTAAATCAGACAAATTTTGCACTTTAAATGTATGAAACAGAAAATGCGTAGAGTATCTGAGACGGATAGTTTTTTATTTAATGTCCATATAGAGGAGAGCAGGGTAACCCTGCTCCCTCCTCCTCTATAAAAAACTATCCCCATAAAAAAGTCGTATACTCGTACTTAGTAGTATTCTATAGATTGGGAGGCTCTGTCGTCTATCATCTAATGAGAAAAGGAGATAGGAGAGGATAGTGAGGCCGATTAACCTTAAATTCGAAATAAATCTTCTCATTGGCTGGCTGATTTATTATTGAACTAATAAAATAATAGAAATATGCTAATCGAAGTAACACTTTGTCTAACTTACTATATTGTACCCACTAAGTCTGATTTTAGTTTATCTCATGTTTTAACTTTTTGATAATATAATTTGCATCAGTCCTTTAAAATGGTGTATAGTATATATTAGTCCCAGCACCTTGCCCCCGTATCAAGTTTATAAGCATTCAAGCATTGTAAAATTGGCAATTTGAAAAGAGTGGCCGCGAGTTTTTATTGCCAGGTTCTTTTTTCCGGCTTTACCTAAAAGTACGAAAAATTGAAAAAGGGCTGTTGATGCCTTTAATGAACGAATTTCAATGAAAACATAGAACGAGAAGAAAATACAGTAAGTATATTGGATTTAATAATGAAACGTTACAAATATTGCCAAGAATGAAAACGCCTAAAATTAATTTATCTACAAATGTAAAGTAATGAAAAGAGTTCCGATTTAATTTCACGATAAAAATGTTCAAGACCGTCCCTCAGAATCTAATAATACTTTTCCTTGATTTTGTGACAAGACTCGTGATTAAATTTATAAAAGCTAATTTATTATGGCCAACAAACCGCCGATGAAAACTGACTCACTTTTTTGATGACATAAACTCTGTTCATGAAATTATTAAATACTAGCTGCTTCTCAGTTTTCCCGTTATATTTTATGCGATATTTGGTGATTTTACCAAAAATGCAAGTCAAATTATCTTTGTGATTTAAAAGATTTGGTTGTCAGCAAAACGTAAATTTAGCTACAGAAAAACTTTGACTGTTAGAAGCAAGAATAAAAGTTAATTTGAATATTTTATACGAAAAGATGTTCGATAAACACGTTTTTTGTCGAAAAAAAACTTTAGATATCACGTTTTCGTATATTCTGTGATCGTTTCTGATAAACATCTCGTGCTTAACAACTTTTACTTTTTGTATTATTTTATGCCTATAATATTATTTTATTTATTTATTTATTTCTACAGAGGCGGATTTAATGCTAATAGCATTGTCTGCCAGTATACCTTAGGGCGATATAGATACGAAGTGTTTGGGTGTAGCAAACTTGTTAACTATACAAATAAAACTAAACAGAATAATACAACAAATGCTTATTAAATATACTCACATAAATTCATACCATAACTATATATATACCTACATTTATTATATATAAGTTGCAAATGTTGTGGTTATTCAACCAGTTCATCAAGGAAAAGGGTACGTACTTTTTCGGGGTGCAGTGTATTCCAGAGGGAAACAGACTGCACAAAAAAAATGGGTTCTGACGAATGCAGAAGAATGAGATGGACATTAAAGAAGCAGATTGATGGTAGATTGCAGATCTCAACTGTGAGAGGAGTGCAAGTATTGGAAGTTGGAGTCAAGTATAAGGGGGCAGTAGGAGAATTAAGAATTGAATAGAGTGTAGTGGGAGCGCCCAAACTACGTCGCTGGCGAAATATTTCTGCTTACCCTTCCAAACTAAAGCCGAAATGAATCTAATGCAGTTATTTACAATCTGGTCATATTTATTAAGGATCTCTGCATTCAGGTTAATATAGCATATATCACCATAGTCAATCAAGGGAAATATCAGCGCTTGTAAAAATGCTTTAGCTTTGAAGTAATGTGAGGATCACTACTACCTCGTTTGTCTATTCCAAGAATACCTAGGAACTGCCAAATACCCTTTGGGGACAGTGAATTATTAACATTTATTAGAATAAGACGACGTTTAGCGTTGCGAATCAGCTCATTAAACCGATTTCTTGCCGTTAATAAAACTGTTATATAGAGCCCAAGATTCCTTGACAGACATGAATCATATTAATATACGAGATATGTATCAAATCTAGAATAAATAAATAAAATAAACTAAATAAATAATATTCTTTTAAATAAATATGAACAGAGTATATTAGTTGATTTGAATTTACTATTACTACTTACTTGTAACTATGACAAAACCTTTCTGTACCACCAGCGAAGTCGAGTCAAACCACGGACAAGTCAGACAACCAGTTAACTAAACATAACAAACAAAATAGTGCATTTCTGGAACGCAACACGTCACTTGACAATTATATTAATTTATTAAAAACAAAAGTGGTAGCTATAGACTCTGTAAGGGACAAGAACTAAGTTTGAGGTAGTTAATTGAAACGTTTACGTACCAACTAGTTTCGATTGAATTATTCACTGGGCCGAACAAGTCAACAAATTACTAACACTACACAATATATCACAAAGTATAATATTATTAATTTTTAGGTAATTTTTATTTTCATTAGTGTCGCGTATTTTGGTGTAACCTGGACTTGAACTTGAAGGTCCTACACGCGGTGACCTAATTAAATTGTGAAATACGTGATTAAACATTGTTGATCGACTGTGAGATCAAGTGAGTTGTGCGGAAGCCAGCGTTCCAGCAAGGTTATCGGTAAAGTATATGTTTCTAACTTTTCTGATGGGCCCAGGAGTTAGGTTTGGGATATTTACTGTTACCTTGGTGTAATTAACACCCATCACATAGATTGGGTAAGTTCTAGACGTAATTTAGTTTACTGTAAGTCTTGAACTATATAATAATAACTTTGATTCGAAGTTTAAGTAGTGTATCCGATGAGATTAATTTGCGTAAGATGACCTCTGCTCCATATTCTTGACCAGAGTGAATCCGTAGCCGCTACATATTCAACACAATGGCATGATTATATTTATTTAGATATTTCATGAATAAAATAAATTAAATCAATAAATGAAAGTGAAACCGCATAAACCGCTCAAATTACGAGTAAAAATAAAAATCTTGGGCCTTACTGCCACAAAACGGTGTGTGAATTGTCAGGATTCAAGAAAGCCTAATGTTTTATTTATTCTTTTAATGAATTATATCGTAAGTATTGCATATATATGCAACCTAGGTATTATAGAAGCAAGTCGGTATACATGTTTTTCATTTTTGGAGATTATGTCACGTGACAATGTTCGATATAATCCTCTGGTCTCGAACAATATCACGTACGAAACGCATTCATCTACGGACACTGTATACATGATGTTCATTTATCATTATTTATTTACCGTATGCATTTATTCTGCGCAAAAGTGAAATGTCTGCTGTATTGTATATTAAACATTTTCACCACGCTTTTTTGAACAATTGTACTTAAATAACGTATATACAGAGAAGCAATTTTTTACTTTAATAACAATTTTGTTGCATAGGTACGGGTCAATAAAATACATTCACCAACGTAACGACCGAATGTGTTGTACATTTTCAAAGCATTTAACAGTATTATTCTACCCATATCTTAGCTTTATATAAGTCGTTCATTTTAACTACCATCGTTATAAATCCTCAGATTATATTTATAGGTCCGTTCAGCTTGCTTTAGGGCGAAAATACACGTGCTTGTAGCTGGCACACTTGCATAGCATAACAGCTATTTGCACGTCCTTCTTGATTGTTTAGTGTTACGTTACCTAACACACTTTCATCTGATTTTGATTTACTGGCATATAACTAGCAGCACGCTGCTCTTTTGTTTTACTGGCATGTATATCTTCATGGTTAGAACCCTAATCATATACTGTAGCTTGATCATACACATATTCCAAGAAGAACCCTCTTCACTGACCTCCATGGCTCTATAACGGCGCTGACGGGATATTAATCACATATTGTGCTGCGACAACGCCTGTCACTGCTACTGACACTTGCAATTGCGTCTTAAGAAATTGTGGCCGTGGCTCCATTGATAGCGATAAAAAGAAATTCGTCGTTGTCAAACCAATATCTGCTATGAGCACTTTTTGACTATTGACTTTAAAACCGATATGAATAGTTTACTAAAAAATGTGATTTTAAAGTATTGTGAGCTGAAATATGGTCTCAACAATAAATATGCATCTGATAGCATATTGACTAAAAAGCTATGTGACAAACAGTTATGTGACAAAACGTGCACATAGCATATTTTATTTGACCACAGTTAGGTAATTTTGGTGTTTACTGTTTATTGCAAAAGCTCATTACTAATACTGCCAGTTGTGTTGTTACGTTGCACGTTCCAAGCCATAATAAAAATGATAGTTACAAATACTCTTAAAGCTCGAAAAGAATCTTTAATGTAATTATTGATTTCAACTACCAATTCAGTTCAATATTCTGATACTAGATGGATTAAGTAGTATCCATTCGTTGAAAACAGCTGTCAATAGACGTCGCGTGAGGCGTCAAAATAATTTCGAAGAACTATTATTTATAATAAGACTGGGAACGTGCAACGATAGTGCCGATAATTGACAATTAACAATCTTAATGTATACATTACAATATTTCAATAAACAAATAACTTAATGTGTAACCCATGTAACTACATATATAATTGATATTAGTTTTTAAAAATCAACTTTCTATAAATTTGACAGAAGATTTTTTTTCAATATCTAAAATTATACTTTTAGCACTAGGCAGATATTAGTTTGACAATGACGATTTTCTATATCAGTCTAGCTATCTTCGAGTAACATCGAGTGACGAATTGAGAGAAAAAATGAGATTCATACTTTTTTAAAATTTTTCCATAAGAACCTTCTACAGAGTATTAGAAAATTGAAAAAAGAGTGAATAAAATCGATAATGTCGTTTTCTAGTTAATACGTGACCAAGGAAAATTAGTATTCATTTTTTTATATATTGATTACGAACATGTTCTCGTATAAAGAACAAATTAAAAACTAAAAAATATTACTAGACCAGTAATATGTTTTACTGATATTTGATGCTATATAAGGTGTAACAGAAAGGTGTGGTCATATTCAAGTGTTGGTATGTGCCCATGATATTGAGTAGGCATACCTAATTTTATTAAAATCGGAGTTTATTTTTAAGTGAAAAAAATATTATTTAAAAAAAGTATGACTTAAAAAGTTCTATGCCATAATAATAAGGGAAGGTATAACTCTTATGCTATATGCCTTTCACTACTGAATTTTAACAAAAAGAATATACTATAACTATGTAATAATAATGCAACCAGCTATGTATAACCACCAGGATAGGTGCAATACTGATAACATACCCTATCCGCTGCTGAAATTTGACCACTGTATAGATACTACTACCCGAATTTTCAAACAATAGTCTGAAGATGAACAGTAGTCAATTTTCTCAAAACATTTCAATCGCTACTTTTTGCCTTAACGTAATAGTGACAGCATACATAACAGCCTCTTGCAACTGAGCTGCATAACAATTCGGCCGATACTCACGGACACTGCGGCCACCCGTCTTAGTCCGCGATTGTATAGCAACCGCAGGCACAGATAAGGCTTGCCATGATTATGACGGCTCAGTGGTAACGTCGTCCGCAGGTTACATGGACATCTACTGGTCGAGACACCTGACAAGTACACAATACACAATACCTATTATTAGATATTATATTACTTCAATGGCATTCCATTTGCGTTATGGTAAGTTAGGCTTTTGATGAAAGATTTTAAAAGAAAGTGTATTGAGTGAATTGAAATAGCGATGAGATGAGTCTAAACGTATTCTGAGTTTCCACCAATTATTTTCAGAGAACGGCATTAACATGTGCGTGTGCATCCATTATGGTTGCAAGTTTGGTAGAATGGCATTATCAAAAGTGCACGGGGTTCTTTGCAAGAAGCGGCGGTAGCCTAATGGCTAAGGTATCGGTCTCGCAATCGTGAGGTCGCGGGACGTGAACCCACTCCTAACACAAGCCTTTGAGCTTAGCTTGAGAGGTTAACAAGATTGCTAGTAAAAACACAATCCCATATTGCTAGTTATCTTTATTTTTAAAATAAAATAAAAAACTTAACTTAAGCAACAATAGCTCTAGAAAAAGTGTCGCATACTTTTGATACCTACTTGAAATGTCGTTAGTTATTTTTTTTACTTTCTTTTTATTACGTTACAAATAAAGATAATTCATACAACCTGTCATATACATTATTTCTAGCAACTAACACTTTTTGCAGGGAGCTCTATACTGCAGAGTCACCCCTGAGAGATTTATATTCGGCGCGCGTACAGACCGTTAAAATCTCTATTAGGCAGCGCGTATAGCTAAGCTTGGGGAAGTTCGAATATCAAGAACCTACCTATAAGACATTACACATTATATACAAATACACATTATACTTTTACGACATTTTGACATCGTCACTACATAGTATAAAACAAAGTCGCTTTCTCTGTCCCTATATCCCTATGTATGCTTACATCTTTAAAAATATGCAACGGATTTAGATGCGGTTTTTTTAAATAGATAGAGTGATTAAAGAGGAAGGTTTATATGTATAATAACATCCATTAAATAGTGGAGAAATAAGGAGCGAAGCAGCAATAAGAAATGTTGCAAAAACGGGGAAAATTTACGCAGACGAAGTTGCGCGGGTCAGCTAGTACCTAATAAAATAAAGTTAATAAAGTGCCATAGTTTGAAAAAAAAAAACGAATTAGTGTGATAAAACTGGGAGCCACATTAGCCACTTCCATTATTATCGTGTATATTTTTTGTTTCATTCATAGATCCTATAACTTCACAGTTACCTACTACATACTTGTAAATATGCCATTGATGATATAAAAAATACCCAAGAGATATTTTTTCATATACGTTATCTATTCACAATATCGTTAATATAAATTGAATACATTGTTTATTCGTAGCAAGCAGGCGTACAACTGCGTCCGTCGGTTCACTGTGCACCTGTCGGGGTCCGTAATGCCGTATAAATCCATCAATGAATAGCTTCGCCTTGCCACGGGTTCATTGTAGATTTCGGTGGTCTAAATGTGGCATTTAGCGGGCACAGCGTGCCAGACCGCTATCATGGAGATGTTGTTAGGTCTCATTTTACCTATCTGGTGCGTGGTTAGGTGGACAAAGTGGAATAACTCGTAGTTATGTAGGTAAAGGCACAGTTTTTAAGGAAAAACTATTGAGAGTATTTGTAGTTATAATATGCCCAGATTATAGTTGCATTTCTCATCATCATCAAAGTACTTGTAGATTTTAAAATATGATCGTAATCATAGAAATCATAACCCGAAAATAAAAAGATTGTTTACGCTGGGCTATGTTCTCATCGTTGGACCATTTTATCAAAGGTAACCATTATAAACAGAAACTTTGCTGATCACAGTATGGTGCTTTATTAAAGTAAATACAAATCTCTGCTTTCTCTTTTACTTTAAACCACACAAGCCGCTGAACGAAACCAGACATCTGCCCACAAAAGAAAACGAAATGCAAATAACTATTGCTTTATATCTCACTACACGTGCACATCGTACGTTTTATTATCCATAGAGCGTATGCGAAATAGCACGTATAAATGAAAATCTAGTATGTACAACCGATGGCAAAAGCTATTCTGAGTAAAAAAGAGTATCCACCAATTCTCAACAAAAATCGGTTCACATAAAAGGTTTCTAAAATTAAAAATCATAACTTATCGTCCATTGAACCAATAAATTCCGATATTATTCGATACACAAATGAAAACCGCCCATTAAACCATTTCCTTAATGTATAAGATACCGATGTAGTTAGTCGAATCCCTGCGAGAAGGGTATCACACCAGGATACTGTACCGAAATCAATAAAAAATAGTACCTTTTATATTTTACTAGCTGACCCGTGCAACTTCGTTTGCGTAAATTTTCCCCTTTTTTGCAACATTTTTCATTGCTGCTCCGCTCCTATTGGTCGTAGCTGTAGCGTGCTGTTATATAGCCTATAGCATTCCTTATAAAATATTTTTTTAAATCGAGCCAGTAGTTTTTGAGATTGTTGCGTTCAAACAAACCAGCAAACTCTTCAGCTTTATAATATTATTATAGATTTTAAGTTATGATTTGAATCCTAAGACAATGCGTTAACAATGGGTTAAATTAAACTGGCCAAGTGCGAGTGCGACTCGCGCACTGAGGGTTCCATACTAACTAATAAGTATGGAAATAGTTTGATCAACACGGGGATCTATCTAGACACTGTATCAACCAAGTTGCAAAAGGTTCACGGACCGCGGTTACACGAAGCGTTTCGGATCATGGTAATGTGCGACCCACATTGCTAGTAGTTAAGAAAAATAGTTGCCAAATTGGTCTATTGAGTCGCAAATAACAATTATTTAAATACGTCATGTATGATAAGAGCTATGCATGTTAAAGAATTTTAAAAGAAATTGATTTCCAGTTAGATTTCATTTCTGTTATTAAAACGAAATATTTTCTTCCTTGGCATATTTTCACATGTTTGTTTATAACAGGATCTCTGTAAAAAACAATATTGAAAGATATATATCAGACAACACACACAAGACCATCTGAGCCTAAAGTGAGGAGAGCCTCTACTATGGCAACCAGACAACTGATACTTGTAAACGTACATAAATAATTCTAAATAATATATCAAATCAATTAAAAATTGTTTATTCACTTAGGAAGCAAAATACTACACTTGTGAAAAGTCATGATTTTACGTGTACATGCGACATGCCTGTTCGCAGAAAGAAATTAAAGCCGGCGAAAGGAATAAGGCATAACTTGCGGCCACTCTTTACGATCTGCTGATGCTTGTTTATATAAATACTGTATGCATGTAGGTAAGGTGCTGCCACCATTATAATGTAGATACACCATATTAGAGGACTGCTACAAAAGCAAAATATAAAATTTTATTTAAAAAAAGAAGTCTTGAGATTCTCAATGGGTCAAAGTAAGTAAGTAGTATATACATATCCTAGATGAGAATCAAACACACGACCTCTAGCTTAGTAGTCAGGGTCCCGCTAGACCAACAGGCCAGTCGATTTACCACGTTATTTTCACACAATAGAAATCTATTGTGTGAACTGTGCCTTTAAAAATTGTAGGTTCAGTAATTTTAAAGAGAGAGTAAGTCGATTTTCATAAACTTTCATAAACAACATTAAAAATACATATTTAAGACCCTAACACCGTGCCTTTCATTTCCTAAGGGCTACGGCGCCCTTTAGGGAGAGACGATTTAGGGAAATACATCAAACATAAATAATACGAAGAGAGGGAAACTCGAAGCAAAACCTGGTAAAGTGCCTCCCGAGTAAATCATCACTCCACCTGGCCTTAGAGTGTCCTACACTACGTTTGCCAAGCCACGGTCTCTATTCAAGAACTCGTTTACCCCAACGGTTGTCGGTTCTTCGGCTAATATGACCGGCCCACTGCCACTTCAGCTTGCTAATTCGATAACTTTGGTTCTCTGCCGAATCATTTCATTTCTGATTTTGTCCCTAAGAGAAACTCCGAGCATAGCCCTTTCCATAGCCCGCTGAGCGATTTTGAACTTGTGGACTAGCGTATGTCATGACGGGTAGGACGCTCTGATTAAAGACTCTTAGTCTTTAGGCATTGTGGGATCGACGATGAGAATACTTGACGTAGCTTACCAAACGCTGCCCAACCCAACCGAATTCTCCTGTTCACCTCGTCCTCTAAGTTGTTTCTACCTAACTGCAATGACTGCCTGAGGTACATATATTTTTGAACAACTTCGAGAACGGCGCCGTGCACCCCTGTCGGTTCCGGTATAGGTACATGTTCATTGAACATGACCTTGGTTTTATCCAAGTTCAGAGGAGCAAAATTTTAAATACAATAATTGCATTTTTGAAAGATAGAAAAATTTGAAGTCCAGACCCAGGAATCGAACCCGAGACTTCCGTAGCCAAACCGGGGCCAAAAGCGAACCACCTATCTGGACTATGTTTTTAGACCTCAAATTTCTCTATCTCTTGATGCTCGCGAGTTATATATTATGCCGTCACTGTCACTATAAGGTGAACAGTAGCGACAAAAATACTTTTGAGTACGTCTCAAACTAAAGTAAGTATATCGTTGAATATTCGGGGGCAAAAGAGACAGTCGCATGTAGAGTAGCACCTTAAAAATGTTGACTACCACTATTCCAACTAAAAACCTACAAATTTTAACAATTCTTCGAAACCGTAAATATGCAAAATATGGTACATTTTATTTTCTTAGGTAGGGTATAGTTAAAAATCTCAACAAACCAGGAAAATCAGCAGCCTTTGGTAACGTTTTAAACGGCTCAATAAATTTCCGATAACAGTGCAAGCGTAGCTCCACACAATTGCGCCGTATTACATAAACTCTCACTCACAAAACGAGTGCTGATATTAATTTCATTAAGTATATTCTTTTGTTGCCAAAAGCCGGCTTTGTATAAAACGGCAAATTTAAAACGTCAATAGAGTGAGCTGTATTAAATCGGGCGTAAACAAGGTGCGATTGTTGGCAATGTTCTCCATTTGGGTCGACCTACGAGTTAGAATAGCTATTGTATTGAGATAAGGAATACAAGTACCTATGCATTATTTATGTATTTGTTTTTTTTATTATTATCAGCTGTAAGCCACACATTTTGAGTAAATGAATTATTTACATGGCTTCCAACTTTCTATGAGATATATAATCCAGAGTCAACATAAAAGACTGTTTTTTGTATATAAATTTACAATCGGATATTATTTTGAAATAATAGTCTTATATACATTTCTGTATTAGAGAATTTCATAGTGGTCTTAAAATATATTTACTTAATCGGCTCAGGAAAACTTAGCATGAAAAAATGCTATAGGTCGATGACTCAGTAGCGACCGAGTAGATCGAGTACCAGTAAAAATTCTCACACCTTTCCTTGCCTCGGAGAACATATTTAGCCGTTGGTAATGTGTCTAATCTTTCTCTGATTTTGTCGGATTTCTACTATGAGAGTGCATATGTGTTTGTCTACAGTCTGATGTGATTAGCCCCTGTGACCGAAATCGATTGGGAGATTATAAATGAAAAATAAACTTTTAGAGTATAATATTTAAGTCGATGGTTTCCCTAATTTTGACCTTAATACAGTGCCGATCTCAAAATATGTAGAATACATAGATTCAATTCACTCAGCACTAATAGAATTGTACGCGATTGTACCTCTCACAGAACCAGGGCTAAAATGCCTGCCAATATGATTATAAATTCTTTTGTCACGGTGTTCCAGGCCTTTGTACCAATAGTGCTCATCCTATGGAGCTTTTACCTGCTCACTAATCCGATTTTTTAACACACAATTTTATTCCATTTTTAGCTTAGCCGACCATAGTAAGTGTTTGAATTATTCACACGGCAAAGTACTGATTTGTAAAATGTAGACGAATGAAATAAAGGGAATGAGTTTTATTTTTTAAACTGGAAATGGGGGAAATGTAGAAACATTTTCAGCTAAGCCGGCCATTGTTCACTACACATTGGAATGTGATAAATATTTACGAATTTTCGTTGTGATTTTTCCATTAATGTCTCGGTTTAAAAAAATCCTTACTTTATTTATGCCATTTATATTTATTTATAATCATAATTGTCGCAAATTAGCAGTGAATTCATTTAATAAAAAAAAAAAAAAAATTAAGTTAGAAACATCTTACAATGTGTTGAGGAGGAGGAACTTACTACGCTTATACAAAACGTTCCACAATCTACCGTTTAACACAATAACTCATAATACGAAGAGAATCTCAAACAATAGTTTATCGCGAGAAATCATGCAGCGATTTGTAGAAGCACAAAAGGTACAGAATATTGGTTCCATACAATGTTTACATCATATATAAGGCTTTATTCTCCAAACAATTAGGCGATAACAAAGGAGAATTTCAAAAGATTTTATTCAAAGGGAGAGTAAATTTGCTGGTTCTTGTAATACGTGGGTTATTTTGAGCGTAAAAGTAATCTGTTCCTACCTACTACATGAGGAACTTGTATACAAGGTTTCGTATTAAATATAGCTTAAACACATTACTAACATTTAAACTTTCATGTTGCATGATTAATAACTATTTATTATACGGGAATTAACGCGTATTATTTACCTTAAAATTGCTTGATGTTTCGACCAGGTTGCACCGGCCCTGGTCATTTCATCGTCCACAAACCCTCTCCACAGATCGCCATTTTTATTCAAGAATTGTACGTGAAGCGATTTAAATTAAAAAACATATTTTTTTCAATCGATAAGAGGGACGTGGAATCCAGTGATTCGTAAAACACAACCTCGTAAAAGTGAGGGTAGGTAAAGATTCATCGGTCTTACGGAGCCTTAACATCGCTGCGACAGTCCGCTTGCGACCACGGCCGGTGTAACCTGGTCGAAACGTCAAACGGCAATTTGAAGGCAAATAATGTGCGCTAATTTGCGTATAATAAATAGTTATTAATACATTAATTAAATAGAGAATCGAGGCTAGAGTCCCATATTGAGTACGATAAATAGGTTAATGAGACAAATCCCTTATTAGAGAAGATTGTCGATCCTTATGGAGCCTTACATGGGTATTTGTAATGATGTTTTAAGTAAATAGGTTACATAAACAACATTCAATCTTTAAATACGGCTCACTGATACAAACATATGTAGATAACCTATATATTGCAATGTCACACTATTATAATAAGAGAGTCGTAAAAGTAGTTAAGCATGATTTAATTATCACGATTGAGAAAGAGTTAGATGTTAGCCGTTGCTTTCATCTGTTAACGCCGGCGATGCGACACTGACGTATGAAAAGAAGTCAATTGTACAGTATATAAGGTGTCGCTTTTTAAGTGCTTGTATACTATCCATATATATATACATACTAATCTATGAACCTATCTACACCTTTTTACTTAAAACATCATTGGGTATATGGACCTGTTAAATACAAAAGCGAAAGGCCCGTGGTTGGAGTCGTACTGACTTTTATTCCTTCAGAACTGTAACATAGCAAAAGTATTGGTGCAGCCACCATAGACATAATCTGACAAGAAGGTTAATATTTCTCCCTTCTGGGTTCTTTAACTAAAACTTAGAATAAATAAGTAAATAAAAAAGTTTACAGTCCACCCTAGCAATAGGTCGTAGGGACCGACCAGTCGATTTAGGCCTCGGCTGGTTACATTCAGCCGAGGCCTCAAAGAATTCTTCTCATTTCTCATCTGTCACCGGTGTGGCCTGTGGTCTAAGGTGTTTTTGATCCGCATAGGCTTCGGAAAAATAAGGTCCCACGTCCTTCATTTTCAACCGACTTCAAAAAGGAGGAGGTGCTCAATTCGACTGTAATTTTTTTTTGTATGTTTGTTCACCAATTACGCAAACCGATTTGAAAAAAAATTTTTGTGTTTGAAAGGGTACGCTTCCAAGTTGGTCCCATTGTTATCAGATCACGATCTGATGATGGGATCCTGGAGAAATTGAGGGAACTCTTCAAATATTAAAGGCAAGGCTACAGTGATTTAGGTATATTTCATAGTGATTCGTGCATTTACTCTTAAAAAGCCCCGATTGGTGAAGTGGAACTGATGATGAAGACCACAAATGACGAGCGGATCTATTCAATATTTCACAGTTTGCGATTCAGTTACTTTAATATGGTTTTGAGTAGCACATTATTCTCGTCATACTACTATTACACTATGTAATAGAGCTGATAGTGAACTCCTCAACAATTAACGTATCTCTGTATCGGGGCAAGCAATATTTTGTAAAAGGATTTGAGCAGTTGACATAAGCCTATTGTAACTTAAGTGAATTACAAACCAACCCACTAAAAAGTAAGAAATAAAAAACTTTTTTATAAAAAATATTACCGACTTCAAAAATAAATACAAGGCAACTAAAGAGCAAAAAATAATATACCTACCTAGAATAACCAAAACAAATTAAACACTTTGAAGTTGGTGCCGAATAAAACATAAAGACATTTCATGGCACCAACTTCAATATTTTTTTATAAAAAAGTTTTTATCACATTCACAATTCTTTAGCAAGTAAGTCAAATTACCGGTGCGCTTTAAGATTATACCCTTATTTGAGGTGAATTTCTTATTAACATCATACTTTTCATTCATGAGATTATCATCGGCTTTAAAAAAATGTTTATTACGGTCACTGTAATTCGTACTCTGTAAAGACTAGTTCTGTTTTACATTTTGTCGGATAAATAGGGTTTAACAAATCGAGGCGCGACCGAAGCTTACAACTGTATACTATAGCAAGTGATTTACACGCGTGGGGTTCGAATCCCATCCTCGCCACTGTTAAATATAAAAGTGAAAGGCCCGCGGTTGTAGTCTGACAAGAAGGTTAATATATACGAGTAATAGGGTCTAATACGATTATAGAGATTTTTAATCTAATTTGGGATGGCACATACACCCAAAGGTGGATTCAGACATTGCGTTACGTGCATGGCGCATGCCTTGCTAATTGCAATCTCTGTATCTGCCTTAAGACACTACTAAAGCGCTATAGCAGTGCATTTGTTAGTTAGTTCTAAGTTAACTGAATATATATTACTTATTTACACACAGTTCTATGAGGGGGTAGCTGATACGAGTAGAGAGAGAATAGAAACAGGACTGACTGATATTCTTCAGAAAGCAGTCACACATTTCTGAATTTGATTCTGATTTCTGAGTCATTCCCACTACGCTATATAAGCTTAATTACAGAAATTGAATAAGAGAGCCCTGTCTTGGATTGACTATATAACTCATAATCAACTTAAACTTGAATAATTTTGATAATAAGTAGGTGATTATATGAAATTGTATAAGAATACCATCTACCTAGGTGCATACAAAATAACCGTATAATCGGTAGCAAATACATCTTCCATCCAGCATCCACTATTATTCTCACGTAAAATCTATCTACACGAGTGTTAGTTTAAATTGTTAGAGTTTGTACTTTGTTGACTAAACAAAAGATAATAATATTACCTTTTGTAATATAATTTCGAAGTGACCTGACTCGTTTTGTTTGTCTGTGGATCTGTTCTATTAAAACGTCTGCCATATTAATTTGTTGAATCAATACAGTCATTCTATATTTGTGATTGATTGAAGACGAAAAGTTTTAATTTAAATGAAAACATTGTAACTGTGTGGTTTCTTATATTATTAGGTACAATTCGTCCCTAAATGAATGGATTTTTTTTTTGCCCACATTACTAGCAATCGTGTTAACCCTTCCAGCTAAAATAAATTGCTTGTATTAGAAAAGGGTTCGTGTCGGTAGTATAATAGGTACAATTCGAACTCGCTACTTCACGATTGTGAGTGACATGACATGATGAAAAAATGCAATCAAGTTCAGGAGCCGTGTTAGGCTAATTGATAAGGAACAATAAGCCTACCGCGACTCCAATGGGGCCCAGTCAATTGCTGACACCTCTTTGGGGCGCGCGTGGAACACTAGCGCACCGTCGACCCGGACCTAGTCCTAAGCTGGACGGCAAGCTACCCACTGCTCGTCGTCCGCAGGCCTGCTATCGCCCCTTGGCAATCGTCGCCCGGGACGTATCGCGTCGCGGCCGGGACGTGAGGACCGTCTATCTCTCACGCGTTCGACGTCTCCTTTTGCAGCATCACCTACTCGCGAAAGAAGACGACTGCCTCCCATTCCCTCTCGCCCCGCAGCATGACTCAAATAAGCCACGGACGCGAGAAGTCGCCACCGCCGATCGCTGCCACAAGGACAAGCCACTGCTCGGCCCAAGCGGGGCACACCTCCATGGTGTGCTCCACCGTGTCCTCCGGCCGGTCACCGCAATGGTGACATTTTGGCGTTTCCTCCCGCCTAATGCGATGCAGGTACCTCCCGAAACACCCGTATCCAGTGAGTACCTGCGTCAGGCGGTAAGTAAGGACGTCATAGCGCCTCTCCAGCCACTCCTTAAAGAGGGGATTTACCGCCGCTATCGCAGTGTGGCCTGCTTGTGGCTGCAACAGTCGTTCCCTCCACGACACCATGAGATCGAGCCGGAGCTTCCTCCGCCGTGCAGCAATTTGTCGCGGTAGCGGAGTTTTGCCCCAGAGTAGCGCCTCCTCTCGCCACTCGTAAGCGAGTGCGAGGGCTATCGCCTCCAGATCCCACGGCGCCATTCCGGCGAGGAAGCGAGCGGCCTCGCGGGAGACCATGCGGTATCCCCGGCTGACCATAGGGTCACCGCACCGCAACGCGCCCCAATAGGTGACAGTCAATAGTAGCTGTCAACTTTTGTCGCCTCAAAGAACGCGCCCATACCGGAGCCCCACATAGGGCCATCGACCGCACGATCTCCGCGAATAGCCTTCGGCAGGGGGCGTTTGGACCCCTCAAATTGGGAACGAGCCGCTTTAACACGGCCCCAGCCCGTTCCGATTTGGGAGCCAAACGTCGGAAGTGCTCTACGAAGTTCCACCGGCTGTCGAGGACGAGTCCCAGGTACTTCACCGTCAACTCGACGCCGATGTGAACCCCCCCTACTGCCACCTGGAATCCCAGGGGTGGCCCGTTCCGCCGGCCATAAAAGCACATGGCCTCGGACTTATGCAGCGCGGCTCCTGAATTGATTATTGCTAAAACTCCTGCTGAGTAGCTCTTGGTTTCACCAGTTTTTTAAAATTAAAACAGTTTTGATAAATCTATTTGAATACTCAGCATTTTACTCGCAATAAATCTACATTTTTTTAAAAGGTTTTATAGCGGCCATGATTTGTTTAAATCAACACTCTAAATTATAAATACTCGGGATTCAGCTTTTAAAAACATTTAAAAACTGAAAATGAAATAAATAGCGTCTGATTAGTGTTAGTGCTTAGGCGTTTATTTTTTTTGCTTTTATACTTACTTAGAGAAGAAATGTGACTAATGGGACTCTAGACTGTCTCACTTTATTTAATTTAATAGTAAAGTGTGCTTAACTAGCTGCCCACCACCACTCGTCAGCAGTTTGGAAATTTAAAGTATCCTACATTCCTCCTTGTAACGATACATGATATAACAAAAATGCATTTTAAACTGGTGTAAACATTTATATTTATTCAGTAAAAACATATTTTGGCATTACAAACAGATTATTTTATACACTTGTGTTTATAGCTTACAAACACTTTAATTGATAAAAAAAATATATTTTCTTTTTTCTGTAATAAATATATATCACGTGTCTACTAGCCTGTCTCTCTCTACGCAGTGTCGCAACGACCTCATAAAATACGATCCAATCCCAAAAGGAATGTCAGTGCGTACCAGTGAAAAATGTGTTTATTCAAATCAGGAGATTACCTCACCAAAACAAACATGCAAAGTCGCTTCCCATCAAACATTTAATATTTATGGTAAATAATAAAGTCCCCGTATTTTTTGTTGTAGGATATGATTATTTGTCCAAATTGCATTATTATGAACAAAGGTTAATACAGAAACCTGTATTTTCGTAATTAAATGTTGCAAAATAATCATACTTTTTGTTGTATTTATTGAAGATTGTTTTTATTTTTATTAATTTTATTTTTTCCAAGCACTAGTTCCTGTTAGCCAGGCACACAAGTAATCAGTAATCAATCAGTCAATCAGGTGCAATAGGTATGTGTGGTGCGGTGCATAATGTATGATGACGTAAATCTACGCGTTTTAATTTGTAATTTTTGTTATATTTTTTTCAAAGTAGAAAAATATAATTTGAAAATCAACATAAATTACAATTCTCAATTATAGATGACAGGGTTCCATAATTTTTCAAGCTTTTCTAACAAAAAGTTTGTCGATTTTATAAGCCAACAGGCCCAGTGTAATGCATATTAAAATCGATTAGTTGGCTCATTGTTATGGACCCTTTTGCTTCTAAGATTTACCTGCGAACAACGTCTAAAGCCTTTGGAATCAAAATTATAATCCTTTTGCCTATAATGAAGGAGGATCGTAAGCAAACTGCGTTTCAAAAACACTTGCAGGTGCTTTCTAAGAACTGGGTCAAAGAAACTGTTGCCTTTAACATTGTAAACTTTTTACGCAAAAGATATTTCTAATACTTACACAAAATCTCGTGGTTCAAATCAAACAGCTTGACTGATTTTGGAGTTTTTTTTTGTATATTTGTTAGGTCTGAGAATAGGTCGGTAAGTTTTTTTATTTTTAACCGTGTTTTAGTATTTTTGTATGTATTACAAAAAACGGGGGAAGTTGATTGATTCTGGTAATCAAAATAATAATCATAATCATCACATTTTGGGTATTATAATAAGTTCATATTTGTTATTCTGTATCATCAAAATCTGCCAAAGGAGGCTTATGAATTGCTAAGTCACATTACAATGCGTTACACATAAAACGAGAAAAAAACTAAAAAGGGAAATTGAATTAATCTAAACGAAATTGGTTGTGAAATTAGATGTCAAATGAAATAAAATAAAAATCAAATAAATTAGAATGTCAATACTCATAATGTATAAACAATTAATAATAACAATAATTTAATGATAGCATAGAGAATACAATTTAATTCTTACTATACCATAAGTTTATGATTCAATTCAATATTACAATTTTAATTAAAAAGGTATTACAATTTTATAATAATGTATCTTGTATATATTCCACAACTGTATAGTAACTTTTTTCTTATAGAATAAATAAAAAAATATAAAATGTCTATAGTTTTTCTTTTTAACTTATTAAGGTTTTGTTCGTCTCTTAGAGCGGGAAGCATTAAATACTTTGGGTCCCATGCAAAATATACTTGTGTAGTAGCATAGTCTTTGATTGATTAAGAAATATTTTGTTTTGATTGCGTGCTCTGTAAATAAGTGCAGATTAGATTTAACGAACATAATAGTATCATATGTGTACATTGATATATTAGTGTTAGTATTTTTAACTGTTTGAAGTGAGGTTTACATGATTCAGTTTCTTTTAATCCGCATCTAACTCGTAAGCATTTTTTCTGGGCTCTAAAGGCTGTTATACATTGATACTGTTCCCCCAGAAAATTATGCCGTGCCTGAGAGTAGAAGCTTCATACCTGATAAATTCGTGACTTTTTTAAGTTTATGTGATGCGTAAGGAAGTTGTGATATTTTATTACATAAATGTTCTACATGTGGTTTCAATGATAATTTACAACTAACTACTACCTATTTGTTGTTGTTTAAATTGTTATTTCAAAGTTAATTTTAAAATTATTACTCAAAAGCCAATTTATGGTTTCTTTTAAAGTCGAGGTGATCGAATCTGAGAGGTTATTTTTTAGGAAAAGTGTGGTGGATCTCTGTAATCGTAGGCAAATCGTTGATATATACCAGGAATAGTAACGGGCCAAGCACGCTACCTTGAGGTACACCATACTTTACGGTTTCAGTATTCGACCTGTAAGTTGCCTCAATTTTAGTTTGTGGACAGATTTTACAAAAGCTGTGTAAATTGTTGTCTATCTTTTAAAAATGAAGTAAGTAGATTGTAAACGTTGCCCCGAATTACATACGCATATAATTTATTTAAAAGTATATTATGATCAACATAGTCGAAAGCTTTCGTCATATCCATGAAATGAGCAGCAGCAGGAGTTCTGGTGTCCATACTTTGTGTTATTTCACTCAGAAAATTGTATATTGCCATATTTATGGACTTATTCTGTCTGAATCCCATCCGCTCCTTTGCAAACATATTTTTACTTTCGAGGTAGTTATACAAGCTGATATATATAACCTTCTTAAAGATTTTTTGGAATACAGGAATTAGCGCAATATAAAAATAATTTTTAAGTTTTTCTTATTTGCCTTTTTATAGAGTGATTTTATTTTAGAAAACTTAAATCTTTCAGGAAATGAGTCTGTTTTAATGCACAAGATAGGTGCAATAATGTGATTTACTCTTTTTATAATCATGGTAGCTATACCGACATATCCAACGCTGTACGTATCTTTCAGAGACTGTGTACTTTAAAAAATATCTTTGGGAGTCGTAAGGCCCATGGTTTTTTTTAAATAAATATAACTAGCAATGTGGGTTTGGGTCCCACATTACTAGCAATCTTGTTAACCCTTTTAACTAAGCTCAGAGACTTGTGTTAGGAGTGGGTTCACGTCGGTAGTTTAATGGGTAGGATATTGAATTGTTCGAGCTAACGGCGGTAAATCTCTTTTGAAGACTAGTCAATTTCGTAGAAGATAATAATGCACAAAGCAGATGCAAATTGAATGGGACTGAGTCTGACACGATCGTAGAAAGATTATGTTTGTATTATGTATTTTATTATTTTTCACCTCACCTATCTATGAACCGAAATTGGTAACGTATTTCCTCGCTGACTATCACTAACTTAACAATGGGCGATGATGACCACAAATTCGAAGGCGAGCACAAATTCTATGACAGGCGCAACATTAATGACGGACACAACCACGACGACGGGCACAAACACGATGAGTAGCAGAAACACTATGACAGGCACAAACTCGTAAACGGGCAAGTTTTGTAGACTGTTAAAACTCTCGTACACTGATAAAACTCGTGTAGACTATCTTATCTCTTAGACTGACAAATCGTAGACTGTTATAACTCTCGTAAACTGACAGAACTCTTAGACTCACACCTCGTAGACTTTAAAAAATTTCTTAGTCCGTCAAATCTCTCGTAGATTCTAAAAACACTAGCAGATTGGACTACAGCAAACTGGACTAGCCTAAACTCAATGAACGACTACTAACTCCCTAACTAAGTCCCGAAATATATCTAATATGTATAAAAATCGCGAAAGTGTAAAAACAATGAGTACAAACGCGTTGGCGGTTCGTAATTTGCAAACACTCTCCTAGACTTTTGTAGACACACTCAATAACTAGCGAATACTCGTAAATTGTCACAGTAGACTGGTAGTCCTTTTTACCAGTTGATTTCAGGCGAAAATCTCCAAAATGCCTACACTTAATATTTTTTTGTAAAAAGTTTTTATGTTTCTTTTTTAGTGGGTTGATTTGTAATTTATCTAAGTTACTATAGCATAATGTTAACTGATCATATAATTTTACAAAAATTGCTTTTCCCGATGCAGGGTAGCTGTTAAGGAGTTCATATGATACTTCACCATCAGATCTATTACATACTCTAATAGTAGTATGACGAGTATGAAGTGTGATAAATTGAATAATTCCGCTGGTCATCTATGGTCATAATCATCAATGGGACCAACTTGTAACTATGACTACTTATTTTTCAAACAAAAACTAATAAACTAATTTTTCAAATCGGTTCAGCCTTGTTTGCGTAGACGAACACTGAACATACTTAAAAAAGAACATACATACAGACACACGTAGAATGTCCTCCTTTTTGAAGTCGGTTAAAAACGCATTGCAATTCGCATTGCGTCATTTAATTTCAGCCAGCCATTGCGAATAATTTACCTCTAGTGTATGAAGTTGGTGTGAATCCGCAAAATACAATGATGTATTTATTGTATTTTGCGGATTTACACCGGATTGCATAAAATCACAGGAGACGGTCAGTCAGTGGACAGGTAATATTTCCTATTGGTTAACATTTTTCCGTTTTTCCGCTCCACAGTCTTACTCCGCTTCAATGGCCATATGCAGTTTAATAACTATATGCAGTTATAATAATAATAATAATAATAAAAATCATTTATTCACTTAGGAAGCAAAATACTACACTTGTGAAAAGTCGATTCTACATTTACTGGTAATGCCTGTTCGCAAACAATAGGTAAAGCCCGAGAAAAGAACAGGCAATAAAAACTCGTGGCCACTCTTTTCAAATTGCCAATGTTTACAATGTTTCTCTGTTTATAAACTGTATATGCAGGTAAGGTGCTGCCACCATTATATTATACACCATATATTAGAGGACTGATGCAAAAAAAGAGGTCAATAATATTAGAAGAGTACACGAGATCGGATACATCAGCCTCAATGGGCACAACATAGTAGGAGCATCCACTTACGATGTAAAAACTTTATGTGCTTAAATATTGGCCAATTTACTGCTACTTAATGAATAAGTATACATGTTTTTCAAAGGAAAGAAAAGAATGGCCGTAATTTATCACGCAGAATCTTTACTTACAAAAGTAAATCGTTTTCTTAACTAGTACCTAAGTAACATTATCAAACTGTGACAACAATATTCACCTAGTAAAATGCAATAAACTATACAACCCAATACATTAATAGGGAGCAACGAACTACATCCATTTATCTTTATCAGTTAAATAATCATCGATTGAATAGTAAGCTCTTTGTATAAGATGTCTCTTGACTACATTCTTAAATTTATTTACTGGTAGACTTGATATGCTGACTGGGATTTTATTGAAAAATTTAACACCTAGTCCCATGAATGAGTTATGAGTTTTATGAAGCCTATGATATCGACCTACCAATTTGTGCTTATTTCTTGTATTCACAGAGTGAATATCACTATTTTTGTTATATAAATGTAAGTTTTGCTTTACAAACATAACGTTTGCATATTGTGATGCAACTGTCAAAATGCCTATCTCTTTAAACTTTTCTCTAAGGGAAACTCGTGCTCCTAGTTGATATAGTTAATTAGTAGTGTAGTATATGTTCGTAAACTTTCGCGATTTGTACACCATTTGTACCACGGCCGTTGCAATATGGTCGAAACGTCGGGATATAAAACAAAGGTATTTAGCCTTAAAATAATATATTTACGTGATTAAGCCCCTTAGCAAATAAAATTCTATATTAAGTAGTATAGTAGTGTAAATCTATAGACTTGACAAAACTTTTAGCTTTTTCTGCGAAAATCAGCAAATTTTGGAAAGGTTTTTTTTACTATTAAATAAGATCTTGATATAAAGAGTTCATTCTCTTATTAGAATGGAATTTTAATATCAGGGGCTGTTGTGAGCTCAATGCGTTATGATGCTAACATGAATTTATATCGGGCTGTTGGGCACTTTGACTATTCTAGTCTTCAAAACTGATTAGATTCATACGTATTTACCCCGACTTCAAAGTAAAATGCATTAAATATACTTCATAATATTGGAAAATTCATAAATATGAAACGGTTCACGAACCATTGCGTATTTTTGAACGATTTACGATAAAAGTTGCTGATGATACGATGAAATCAGGCAATGGACTATGAATTGAAATAGCTGTACTTTTTGTTATGGTTTTACCGACGAAGCTTTTTATCGGGCTTTTTTGTGAGTTACAGTAAAGTAAATCAATGATGTACGAGTTTATTCAGAAAATATTTGCATTTATTCTTTATTTTTAATCAGAATATAAAATAAAATAATTTTGTGAAAGCTAAGCGTTGATTTCTAATT
Source organism: Herminia tarsipennalis (assembly GCA_945859575.2). Classification (NCBI taxonomy): domain Eukaryota; kingdom Metazoa; phylum Arthropoda; class Insecta; order Lepidoptera; family Erebidae; genus Herminia; species Herminia tarsipennalis. Next base: position 27,153,480 of record OX243840.2, read on the forward strand.
AATCTAATGATAAGATACACATTTCAACGACGTATATACCTATTTATTTATTTAACATAAAGCACACAAAATTTGAACAAAAGCGGACTTAATGCCTTAGGCATTATCTCCCAGTCAATCTTAGGGTGATGCAAAGAGCAGAGTAAGGTAGGTGCGTAATCGACTTTTACTTCCTAATACCAAAGTAATAGTAAACGTGAATATAATTACATATTTTTACCCATTTTCACAAATATCTAATCAGTCTTTACTTACTACATTGTTTGCACGTGCAAACAATGTAGTAAGTAAAGAATTACGACTGGATTCTATGTGAAGTCACGTGACTTCACATAGAATCACGTCGTGATTGTAGAGGCTATAAATGAAAGCTAATTGTTAAGTGTTATTATAATTAAGAATGCTGTGTTTACATCAAGTAGATGACAATACTGTGTACTTTATTACCGCTGTATCACTTAGAATGTTTGATTGAACATCAGTTTTGTGAAAAAAAAAGCTGCTATCATTAATAAAAAAATATTCGACAACGGTAGAAAATCTCAGTTTAAAAATGTTGTAGTACCAACGCTTACGCACAAGTTTTAGTGAAACTTTTGCTTTTTAATGAAATATTATCATTGGTCAAGAATAAACATGAATGATTAATAAGGCGAAGACACTTTAAGTAGGTACCTACCATTACTTTCCACTTGTCTTAAACAATTGTAAGGAAAGCAATATCGTAGTCCGATCGCTTCCGATGTAGCGGAGATAATGTGTTATCAACGCCCGGATGACCCCGTTCCGTTCACAATAGAACCTCTATGAGTTATGGTGTACCGCCCTTTACTCTCTTACGGATAGAAAATATCGCCAACAAATACACGGTGGAGTCTAAGTCGCTGTTATCCCGAAAAATATGAATACTATACATGATATAGAATACTTAAGTGAATGTTCTAAGATTCCAGTCGTGCCAGACCTATTTTATTTTTTGACGACGGCCATAACTTTCACCAAACCCTTTAAAGTGCCCAAAATAAAGGTGACAACTTATCTTGTTTTCTGATGCTTGTTTTTTATTTATAATAATAGGGGATTATACAGAAAATATATTTGCTCAGTCAGACAAAAACATTCACAGCGCGAAGGTATTATAAAAGCTTTTATTCTGTATGTTTTTGATATCAGGGAGAAGGTTTGGCCCATAGAATTTATTTGGCTGAGCAAATATATGTTCCTTATAATCCTTTAAGTAATGTAAAAATCGTTAATACTTACGTAGGATCTGTTGTTCAGTTCTAAACTAGTGAAATTCGAACAATAAAATCAAATAGTTTGTGAACAATTAAATTAATCAAAACTGGTCGCGGGTGGCACGAAATAGTATGTGTACGTGCGTATAGGCTATGTACGTGCCGCGAGTCGCACTCTTTCACCCTCGTGCGCTAAGTGATCGGTCTGTCTCTGTCGCTATGCGTTTTCTGAAAATTTTACGGTTTATAATAATAATATTTGTAACAAAAATTTCGACTCAGTAGATCTGATAAAATGTGTTGGATGCAGTATGGGGTTTCACTTTACGTGTTTCGATGTTACTACTGCTGTGTATAGAAAGGAGCAAGCACAAATTAAGCATAATCTCTTTTCAATCGAAAAGAGGTGAAAATACGTCAATCGTTACTATAACAGCAGTAGAACGTAAAAAGTATTTCCACGTCTCCAAACGTGTGAATACTTCTTACGTTCTACTGCTTTTTGATTGGACAAATGTACTACTGAAGAGAATTTGAAAAAATATTTTGAAATTTTATTAGGAAAAGATTGTGTAACTGACATACAAAAATTAAAACCTAAAACGGAACGAATTTACCCGTCGTTTAAAATGGGTGTATCCAAAAAATAATAATAATAATAATGTCAACAAACGCATTACATAGCATAATGCAGTGTCAATAAAATATAAAAAAAAATAAAAGTAAAAAGGCAACAATCGAATAGAGTGTAATCATGTCAATAAAATATAAATAAGTCACAAAATAAAGTAAAATAAAAAACAGCAAAATATCAATTACAATAAAACAATAATAATTAAATAAAAATAGTAGGTAATGTCAACGAAAAATAATTAAATAGTTATGACATATCATCAAGTTAGTAATTCGTAAAATGAGTAAAATGCTTGCTTGATAAGCCACGTCTTTAACCTGTGCTTGACTTTACATGCACTGGCTGCACTCGTGATGAATGCTGGAAGGCGGTTATAAACATCCGTACCCATCATATGAGTTGTCTTGGAAGACTTAGTAAGCGTCCTCGAGACAGTAGCTAGCAATCATCTGCTTCTAGTATAGTACGAGTGACCATCGCCGATCTTAGGGTATATATTCTCGTTCATTCTTACGTACACTGCAAACTGATATACCACTATCGAAGGTAAAGTAAGAATGTCTTAGGTCTTTGAAATACGGCCTAACAGATGTTTCGCATGAAACTCGAACGATGGCTCGTAGGGCACGTTTTTGCATTCGAAAGGCGCGTTGCCAGTCAGCAGCGCGACCCCACAACTCTGCTCCGTACTGTAGCACGGAGTGCACCGTAGCGAAGTAACAGGACCGTACTTCTCTTGTAGTCAGTACACGAGAAATTCTACCAAGTGCAAAACACGCACTGCCTATTCTACCGCAGATTTTATATATGTGGCTTTCCCACTTTAGGCACGCATCTAACTCAAATCCAAGAAAAGTAGTGGTGTTTACTTGAGCTAGGCTAGCTCCATTCGAAGTCACATTCATCTGTCTTATTGACCTTCCTGATAAGACGAAATGGATGAAGTGTGTCTTCTTTAAGTTTAGTGCTAGACCGTTTGTGTGGAACCACAGCGCTAGTTGATTCACGATCTGATTTAATTTCAGCTCTAGTTGATGTGATGTTGCAGCTGTGGTGACGGCAGGGTCTGTAGATACAGATCCTGCCGTCACCACAGCTGCAACATCACATACAACATTAGGACTTTTGCGTCAGTTATAGCTTCAGGCAAGTCGTTCAGCAGCAGGGAAAACAGTATATTTAAGATCGACGAACCTTGAGCAACTCCCATCTCTGTTTTTACGGGATCTGACCTATCCATACCTTTGTTTCCTACCACTTTTTGCATTCTATCGTGCAACATATCTGTCAATAATGTATGTGATGTGGTATTTATGCCGTAATGCCGCAGTTTGACAGGAAGCACGCTACGGTCCGCTACATTGAATGCTTTCGACAGGTCGCAGCAAATAACAGCAACTTGCTTTTTGCATTCTCGTGCAGACATAATCTGTCTAATTACCTCACGAGCTATAAAGGTGCTATAGCGCCCTTCGCGGTACGCATACTGGCAGTCTGAAAGGGCTTCGGTCTCAGATAGGAAGTTTGTTAACCGCGAACTTAATCCGTTATCAAATATTTTTGCCGGCGGTGGCTATAATATATAATCGAGACTGGCCTGTAGTTGTCAATTCAGTCTCTTTTACCTTTTCCTTTAAATAAGGAAGGGACACCTTACTTAGCTTTAAAGTTGCAGGAAATGTTCCAGCTCTTAAGCAAGTGTTAAATAAGTCAGCGAGTACGGGGGACAGAGGGGCTGCAACTAATTTAAGGACTTTTATTGAGATACCTTAAGCATCTTTTGATGGTTTTGGAGGAACGCGTGTTGTGATGGTACACTTCATGCGAGCTATAAGCTGTAAATCTCAACGAACGGTCTGCTTGCGGTCTCGCTTTATGCAGAACATTCCGCACAAGCTGAATCAATTCATTGGATTGGACACGAATGTATAGAATATATAGCATATATAGTATAGAATGTATAGATAGATCCCGATTTAGCCTTAAATTATTATTATAAATTGAGGAAAACTTTCGATGCTTGCGTACCACATAAAAATATAAGAATCAGAACACCAAATATGTATATCCACAATGGTATACGTCCGATCTTATCCGAGATGTCAGAATTGAACATAATTGCACAAAAAGTATAAGTCTCTAAGTGAGTTTGCTCGGTATCGGTCAATGGTAAAAACCGAAATATATAGATAGAATACAAAAATACCTAGCTGATGACCCCAAGGCATTCTAGAGTTATATACGAGAGGTAAAAGGTAAATCAGGTCAATACTCGACAAGGTGAATCATTCAATACTTCTACAAAAAATGGCTTTTCACGGTATTCGTGGCAATTTGTTGAGATGGTTTATATCGTATATTTACAACAGAACACAAAAAGTGGCCGTCAATGGGTTTGAATCATGACCCATAGTTGTGAAGTCAGGAGTTCCTTAGGGATCTGTTTTGGACCCCTGTTCAACCTATTCATTAATGATATAAAGAAACTCAAAATTTCTCATGTATGCTGACGACATAAAAACATATAAATCGTGCAAAAATTTACATGATTGTTCGCTTCTTCAAGACCTACCTTCACCTTTTTGTTCACCTTTCAAAAATGGCGAACATAGGTTTTAAACTTCACACACTGAAATACTTCGCCATCTGCTTAAGTGATAGACCTCAATTTGTCGACTGTGCCGGACTCTATTCTGGATCTGATCACACGAGATCCAGCGTGAATCAGCGCTAAAATTTGGGGCCGTTTCTGTTTATCTTTATGATAAATTACCTACCCAAAGCCTTTGCTGATGGTCTTAAGATGTCTGTGGTTGTTATAGACTCTGCTGATTGCTATTCATTACAATGAGACTTAGACAGGGTAGTTGAATGGAGCCACGACAGTAAACTATTCTTCATTGTGTTTAAGTGCACGGTGCTTTCATTTAGACGTACACTTAGTCCCAATACACTATCAGTACAGTATGGACGGCGATTCACTGCAGCGTGTGGACGACGTAAAAGACTTAAGTGTACGTTTCACCAGTGACTTACATTTTAGGAAGCACATCTCAGATATTTGTAAAAAGGCGTACTTTGCGATCTTGGATTTATTTTACGTCAGGCGAATGAATTCATAAACATCATGAGGCTCCTGTGAAGAGTCATCTCAAATATAATGCGGTTATATGGAGTCCTAGTGAAGCAAAATACTCAACAATGATTGAACGGATACAGAATAAGTATATTATCATTTATGTATTTAAAGCTGTATAATTTGATATTGATAACCGTCCTTGTTTATACTCGGATTTATATGATACTAGCGGACGCCTCGCGGTTTCACCCGCGTAGTTCCCGTGCCCGTGGAAATACGGGGATAAATAGCCTATGTCACCCGGGGTTAGTGTAGCTTTACAATGATAATAGAATTTTTCAAATCCGTCCAGTAGTTTCAGAGCCTATTCAACACAAACAAACAATCAAATCTTTCCTCTTTATAATAAGCAGAAGCCGCAGCTGCTGGCGGTACTACGCGTGCCGTACCTGCTGCGGAAGGTACCGCTTATGCAGGCGTTGCGCGTTTTCAATACGTCAATGCCGATGTCGTTGACGTATTTACTTGTTCACTAAGCGAGTTATCTAAGGTCACCTATCATGAAATTAGTAATAGTTAATTACAAACTAAATTGTCTACGTACACCGCATTAGATATATATCTGTAATAGTAGGCGTAAGTATGTTATAAATAAAATAAACAAATTCAATAGATAATTGCCTTGAATATTAAATTTTTGAAATATAATTTAAAATAAAATAAAATTTACTCTTTATTATACATACATTACAATATTGTACATTAAACGCAATAGTAGATATTTGTACAAATGAATTTAGTAACAATTACAAAACACCGAGAAAACATAAGAAAAGCTCATAAAAACGGACTCTACCAAATCTCAGACCACTTAGATTCGAAGGTGATCCGGAAGTCCACGGCTGTGAACGATGTCTACACATGCGTTGCTCAAGCAAAGTACGCATGAAACTCTCCTCGCATACTCTTAGTTTTTTGTGTCATAGTTCTAGAAATTTAAACTAGTCGTAGATAAACATATCATTATAATTAATCATTGTTGGCGGCGGGTGATTGTGTTGGTTCTTTACAAGTATAACTTCATCATGAATGGTGTACAGTCCCGCTTTACATCCTGAACGGTGATGAGTAGAACAATGCCAGAGCATTCTGTTGTTATGTTTCGAACTAGTCTTCTTCTCTAAGAAAATCTGTAGCCTTCCATCAAGATAACCCAGTTGTTAATTTACTTTGATTTGATATTATAAGTTGTGCAAAAAACCCCCGTCGGACTTAAAAAATAATTATATAAAATTTTAAAACCCCTGACTAACAGGAGGTTCGCTATTTACTGCCCTAAATTGAAGTAAAATATTTTCGAGCATGCGACAGTTCGTTTTTTTATTGGATTTGAAATACATATGTCATAGTGTATAGTATTCTACTAGTCTAGCCTTTTTATTCGATATCCATATTGAGGGAGTTGTTAAAAAAATGTATATGTAAAGACACACACACGCACGCACGCGCAAACACACACACACACACACACACACACACACACACACACACACAGAGAGAGAGAGAGAGAGAGAGAGAGAGAGAGAGAGAGAGAGAGAGAGAGAGAGAGAGTTGATCGTGTGGACAATACAACGTTTTATAAAAGTACAGAAACCACCTATATAACACAACCTGCTTATTCTTGCTTCACATTATTATAAATAGTAAACGTTTGAGCACTGTCAAAAAAATTTTTTTTTGTCTAGCCTCTTAGCCTTTAAACAAATCATATTGTGCAATTAGGAACTACGTTAAAAAAAAACTGCCTTGAAAAGCTAAATAACTCTATTTCTAGACGAAGCGGCGACGTAAAGACATGTACTGGATTTTAAGTTAAACCTGCAAGAAAATTGTAAAAGCATCCAATTTCGTACCATAGTGCTTTGCGTGACACTAACATATCGACAGACAGACGACTGGAAGATAATTAGATGTATTGATACGGTTACTCTGAACAACTTTACACTTTTCTATTCGTCTAAGCCACACTGCATTTTTCCATAACTAGGTCTTTTATAAACCCTTCAAAAATGTCGTTACAAGCAGCTTCATCGGGGTATCTTCTTTGCTATAAAATACACCTTTTATTTTTATTTTCTTGATATCTCAAATATTCATGGTCATGATCACGGGGTAAATGGTGAAATGATTTTGTTTAGTGAAGTAGGATAACACCTTTTTTTTAATTAAAATAAATAGAATAATTGTCGTAATGACAGAGAAAGCGCCAGATTCCTCACTTTTGCCACTTGTTACTCCAAGATAACTAGACTTTTTGTGCACAAGCTATCACTATAACTGCTAGTTAACTGTTATTTAACTTGAAGGAAATTTATGAAATCTTTTTTTTGATAGCTCAAGGATCGGGCGTCATTTCGTCGGAGACAGTCATCTTCAAAACATCTTATCTTTCACCATCATCGGCATAATACAGGATCATAGATTTTTTATCAAGTTTTGTTACCTATCAGTCGAAATGTATTTTTTTTTACTATACTACCCAAGTAGGCTTTACCACTTGACGAGTAACAGCAGACCAAGTGAGAAGTAACAAAATTTTTGTACAGATTCCTTTGAAAAATATTTATTTAACGTTATTAGTAGTAGGAAACAAAAACAACAGAAAACCCATATCCTAAGTCCATTCGGATGGTAAACTCTACATTGTGCGTGGCTCGACATGCACTTGCTCGGTTTTACTCTCGTATCTAAATCTAAAGTAAATATAAATAGACTGTGACAGAAAGCAGGTCAATTTTAATTGTGCTGTCTTTCATGGTCATAAATTATTTTTTAATGATGAAAAGTTCATCATAACAATCTAAATGATATCATAAAAAAATCTAAATAAAAACCAGTCAAGCACGAGTGGTTAATTTTGATTCGCTTGCATGAACAGTCATGCAAAAAAATCAGATTTCGTATACCTAAATTTAGGGGTAAAACACCTAAATTGGCAACGCTAATACTCTATAAAATTCTGACCAATAGGAATCTATAAAGGTGCCTACAAACAGTGTCATTCACATTTCAATTACAAAATACTACAATACTATTTACACGTAATTTTAACAAATAAAGGAATTTCAAAACATCGTGATGTGTCTCAAAAATAATCACTAGTGCCGAGTTGATAAACTAATTATAAAATAACTAGCATTCGCCCGCGGCTCCGCCCGCGTGGTTGTCGGTTATCGCGATAAAAACCGATTTAGCTGTTTGAGCGTGAAAGCGTAACAGACAGACAGACAGAGTTACTTTCACATTTATAATATTAGTATGGATGTATACTACGGGTCTTAATCGCGTGAACAATTTTAGATAATATACCTTGTTTATCGCTCGACGTTTCGACCGTATTGCAACGGCTTTGGTCACGGGTCGACTGTCGGTGTCTGTCAGGTATTTTACCTTAAATTATTCACGCGATTAAGACCCGTAGTATATATAATTTTATAATGTGTACAAATCGCGAAAGTTTATCAACATTGATGATCTAATTACGACAATGAATTTAGAATTTATAGAAACTTACTAAATAATGCACGAAAGATAGGTGAAAATGTCTCCTAAATCACTTTATTATATTAGAGTTCATTGTTCATAATTGTTAATAAAGTAATCAATTTCACTAATTAAAAGTTAAAAATACTATTTCCGTTGTAATTGATTTTATTTTTATGACACACATATTCATCAAGTTCATTTTTTTAGAGGCCATATAAGATGAAGGTAATTTTCGTTGCGATTATATTACATTATGGTATCTTTCGTAAGTCATACATTGCTGAGGTTATTTTCGAAGCGGTCACATAACATAGACACCATTTTTGTAGCGCTCATAGAATATTGAGGTTATTTTTTAAGCATTGGGTATTCTGTTAAGGTTTTCTATATCTTGATATAGTATTTTTAAATAACCAAACAATTTGGTAATAAATAGGTACACCAAAATCTTACACAGCTTTTGTCCTATTTAGTACATTATTAAGATGGTACCTACAAGATATATATTACCTAAGCCTTAAAAAGATGAGAATAAAATGGCATTCTTGATGGATTGCTTCGGGCGCTTCTCGCCTCCAGCGCCATCTATCAACAGTTGATGACGATGTTTTGATCTGTCGTGCGGCGGCCGCGATGCGACGAACACAATCTGGGATTTATACCATCGATCATTGATGTAATGTGCTTTTGAAGAGTGAAATGATTTGTGGTGATACATAACGGAAGAGTGATGACTGTTGAAAATTGATATACTTAGATTCAATTAGTTGTTTTATTTTTTGGATTTTAAAGATTTTTTGAACCATGCACCGTGAACGTCGGTCCATTACTTGGACTTGATGATTTTGATTTGCTTACGACTGGACTTTTAGACCAGACTTGCTGAGCTTTAAACGTTACGGGATCAACTTGCTGGTGAGGTTATCCCTTTTCTGCCGTGAGTTTATGTTTTAGTTTAAACAAGACAAGTCCTTAAGACCTGCTCTGCACTAGAACCTTCTCAATCTGCGTCTATCTGCGTCAGGTTTTTCCTTTTGTGGCATGTTGTATGTTCAGTTGTACGTGATCTGACTTTTTTTCTACAAGAGGATTATTTCTTAATGTATTATGTTTATTTTAGACTGCCTAGTTTTCAAGGAAAAAACCGGGCAAGAGCATGTTGGACCATGCTCAGTGTAATAATTGCATCAGCAGAAGAGCGTATGTTCGTGGCACTTACGCCCTTTTGTTGAGAAACGCAGTTTAGTTAGCGGCTACTATAAGGCACCTTTTCACCAAGTTTCATAAATATTTATTGAGTTGTCTTTGAGTAAAATTGCTAAGACATACGGACGGACATGACGAAACTATAAGGATTCCGTTTTTGCCAATTTGGTTACGGAACCCTAAAAAACCGGGCAAGTGCATGTGTGTGTCAGCCTCCCCTCTATCCGAACAATGCGGCTTAAGAAGTAAGATTTCTGTTGTTTTTGTTGCATACTGGCAACGTTATTTAACAACTTAATAATAATTTACAAGATAATTTCATAAACTTGTAAAGCCTACTTAGCTGTGATAGTTTTCCTTTTAATTTCACTATATATGTATACTACTACCGTGATTTTTTTCACCTAACATCAACCATTAAGCTGGCAAGGGGTTGGGGACACTTAACTTTTACAAAAACAATCCACTTAAGTAACACTTAAACAAAAAAAAACAATTTAAATTTAACTTTAAAAAAATACTTCTTGACGATCAAAATTTTTATAATTTTGCACTTACTTTGTTACAACCTCGAGGTATGGTATATTATTCCTTCAAAGGTTGGCAATGGCATCCACTGCATTCAGTACATAGGTAATATTGGTACGCACAACACCACCGATCGTCAGCGCCAAGTGAGTCAAAGAAGACACAATTATTTATGGTATTTATTTAATTTATTAAAAGTAAAATATTTTTGCACATCCACACACGCACACACACACACACACACACACACACACACACACACACACACACACCACACACACCACACACACACCACGCACACACACACACACACACACACACACACACACACACAACACACACACACACACACACACACACACACCACACACACACTAGGACCCAGTTGAATACCAGCGTCAGGCGCATATAATATGCGCCCGGCAATAAGCTGAACTGGGTTCCTATTTTGGTGCAGCCACGAGACGCCCAATTACTTTCCGAAGTTTTAATTATTATTTGTATGTTTTTGTTATTTTATTCTTTTTATTTTATTGCTAATTTTGTAATTATAATTTGTATGTTTTAATTATTATTTATGTAAATAGTTTGAATTATTAATTGCACTTATTTTATTTTATTTTTTCTTTTTATATTGCCTGTTATTACTCTTGTCTCGTGTGTTGATTCCAAAATAAATATATTTTCTTTCTTTCTTTCTTCACTTTAATGTTTCACAAACGGATTCATAAATCTAAAAGTAGACTTTGCAAAACACCTATCTAATGATATTTTGCAAAATGGGGTAGGTAAGAAAAAAAGTACATCCCCGCTTTATATATCAGGAGGTACCCTAAAAAAATGTTTTTCATAAAATGTTATTCTTTCACTTTGTCGGCATAACAAGTATGCAAAATTAAAGCTTTCTAGCATTAACAGTAACAGACATAGCGAAACTATAAGGGTTCCGTTTTGCCATTTTGGCTACGGAACCCTTAAGGAAAAATACATCATTAGGCACAAGAAATTATTCAAAATACAACTAACACAATAAAATACAAAATGTGTTTAACATCTATACTATAATATTATAAAGCTGAAGAGTTTGTTTGTTTGAACGCGGTAATCTCAGAAACGACTGGTTCGAATTGAAAAATTCTTTCACTGTTGTATCGAGGAAGGCTATATAACATCCCGCTACGATCAACAGGGACGGGGCAGCAATGAGACATGTTGAAAAAACGAGGTAAAAGTACGCAGACATAATCTCAGGTAGGTAATTACACGTCTGAACTTTAACAGCACTTTTTTGTTTCTGATCCAACTTGCAATGAAAAGGCATCTCGGCATGTACCATTCTAGGATTTTATAAAACGCTGTGTGGAGATTAATTGGAATACAGTGTTGCTTAGCGAATAAACAATTAAGTATTTAGCGATCAGAATTACATACCTGAAGAATCGACTTTTTCCGTGTATGTTGTACAGAAGAAACTTCCTATCAATACAAATAACATCCTCGACCATAAAACATTATTGATTAGGTTATTTGCATATGGGGTCCGTGGAAATGTACTAGATTTAATTAAATATTATCTTAGTGACAGAATGCAATCAACTGAAAACTTTACTTAAATACTTATACTAGCCGTCCCGCGCAACTTCGTATGCGTAAATTTTCCCCGTTTTTGCAACATTTCTCGTCGCTGCTTCGCTCCTATTAGTTGTAGCGCAATGTTATATAGCCTATAGTCTTCCTCGATAAATGAGCTTTCCAACAAAAAAAGATTTTTTCAAATCGGACCCGTAGTTCCTGAGATTAGCGCGTTTAAACAAACAAACAAACAACAAACTCTTCCGCTTTATAACATTATTATATAGAGCTGAAGAGTTTGTTTGTTTGAACGCGATGATCTCAGGACCTACGGGTTCGAATTGAAAAAATATATTTGTGTTGGATAGCCCATTTACCAAGGAAGGCTATAAGCTATATAACATCACGCTACGACTAATAGGAGCAGAACAGCAATGAAAATGTTGCAAAAACAGCGAAAATTGACGGATATGAAGTTGCGCGGGTCAGCTAGTTACAACTATATTGTTCGTAAGAAAAAACTGTCTATGTTTAAAATAATGAACAGTCGAAGACAATACAGCACTTTTTAAGACCAGCGAATTTTATATGATGCCCCAAATATAGTAACTTAACGTTTCAATATTAAAAACCTCAAATTTCAACATATTTAAGAATAAAGTTGAAAATCTGCTCATAACAAAAGTGTATTACTCTGTCAAAGAATACTTATCAGAGAGGCTATTGCAATGAATTGTAAGTATTTAATATTAAGGTTATATTTTAAGATTAAATTGATTATCTAAATGATTATTTATATTTTACCTTCTCTTACAATATTTTGTAATTAATAAGAGTAAGGAATGTCAATTAATAAATATTTGAATTTATATAAATTATCATTATTGTTATCATCTTAAGTAGGTACCTTTTTTCGAAAAATAAATGGTTAAATTAATTGATCGATTCAGTGATAATCTTGGTATTGTTAGGTAAATCGCCTACAGTTATAACCAACCTACCCCTCAGAATTAGGTATAACTATAAGATAAAAATCATTCTCTACCTATCATTGGTGAATAGTGAATACTAATGTGTTTCCAGATAATGTCAAACATAAGCAAAGTGTGGTCTGACAATTCACAGGGGTGCGGGGAGCAGGGCACGGGACGCGAGTTTGAACGATTATGATCGCATATGGATGGCTTAACACAAAGTTATGTGACGGACCGACACTAAGCTTATCATCTTTCTGAAGCTACCATACCTACTATCATGAGCAGAGCGATTTTATGTTCACTTTAGCGCACGCACATATGACTATCAAACGGCTGACTTTATTTTTCATAAAGTCGGTTAAGGTTCAAGGCTGATCAGTTTTTGTATAGATAAACTCAATAAAACATTATGACCATTTTAATTTTCTCTGGAATTGTCAGTAGTTATATATTATAGGGATACAAAGTTTGCTCATACTCGTAAGAACAATGTGTGAATCACAAAGTGTAGTCACACAAAGTCATAAAAGGCAGTCTTGTGCAGGCATCGAACACTCAACACATTGCCGAGCGCTACGCCACTTATAGACAGATATTTTCATACATTTTTCTAAACTAAAATTTCCGCAGTAGAGCACAAGCCCTGTGTCACGGCGAACTTTAACTTAACAATTAACGGACACAAAATACATCTCAGACTCGTGATCAACATTTAATGATCAAACAAAACTCTTTCTTTCAAGCGTCGAGCCCACAACCTTTTTGGACAACAGTTGTATGTACTTCCGCTGCGGCACAAAGACAATTTGACAACTTCCAATTTCAATAATTTGAAGCTGTAAACTTTTAGTACCTACATAAATAATTATCATTTTAAAATACCTAGTGACTATAATTTAGTAGCATACCTTGACGATCACTCGCGGCAGCCACTTGAAGTCGGTCTGTTTTAACAGCTCAGTGTGCGGCAGTTCTTAAGATTGTTTATGACAGAAAAAGGGTTAACCCAAATTAAATCGCTCCGCTCACCACCAAGTTGATCCCGTAACGTTTTAAGCTCAGCAAGTCTGGTCTAAAAGGCCAGTCTATATATAATGTCAGTCAGATGAATAGAATATTGTGCTCACATGAATAATGATTAATTAATTCTCTAAAGTGACCTAAAAGGGTAAATACTCCATTAAATATTGCTACAAACCGCCTGTACCTTGCGCGGCAAATTTTGAAGTTAATTAATTGCTGAAATGACTTGGACTTAGGTTTGTTATTTATTACAGTAAGGTGAAATTGATGTGTTTAGAATAAAATATTTCGATTGTATAAAATTAAACGTATCATCGTAATTTAGTTATAAACGTGGGAAAGCTTTTATATAAGGCCCGCTCTACACATTGGTTTAAACATTCGTTCAACGTGTGGCTCTAGAAAATTTCTGACGCTTAAGTTGGTGAGAAAAATATAATTTTCAAGATTAAGACAAGGGTATCTGAGAGCTGTAGTTTCAATTCATTCCGCTTGCACTTAACTGCTTTACGACGATTATAAATAACTCCAAATAAACGACTTTGAAGCATCTGTTTAGACCGATCTTAATGGTTGTATTCGATTCAGTAGAGCCGGCGTAATGGTTGTAAATTTGAAAGCAGTTTACTATTTATCCTTTGTATAAAATGAAAAAAGCCCCTAACATGTATGTACATATATTTTAGATCTAAATATTTATCTGCCTATCCGCGGTTTGCGACTGACATAATAAATAGCAATTTTTGTGATGTAATTGGCTAGGGTGAGACTTCAGCGACTAAAGCGATTTTCTGTTTACTTTACAAAAAAAATGGTTCCAAAGGGAGCTGCGGCTCGGTCTGAATTTGCGTTTCATAATGGCGCTCCCCTAACCGAGAAATGGCTGCCACATAAAAGTGGTTTAAATTTTGTGCTTCTTTCATTGTTTTATTTAAGGTTTAGTGTTATTCTTGGGTTTCTTTTCAGATCTGTCTTCGAATTGATTTGTTTCATATTATATGCCGGTAATATTTCGAGGAATAGATCCGTATAGATCGTACAACTCCTTACCCACATTGCTGCCGTAGACAGGAGTAGGAAATCGTTAAGTATTTATCTGAAATTCGTCTCTTATTCGGTCACGTATACAATTACAATTGTATATCTATATATCAAAGCGACAGGATGGCGGTATAGCCTATTAGCGGCTAAGTATACAAATTTATATTGTGGTAATAAAAAAGGCGATCATAATGAGGTATGCCGAGACCTCGAGCAAGGTAAAGTCCATCATAGTCCATAGATCTCATCATTTCGATTACACAAATGCCACTGCATCACTGACACTATAACCACAGTGACAGTTTGCACACACGACTACAAAAATAGCGACGAAATAGGGAATTCCAGCCTGTTGTCGCTTCGACCGCTCAAACATCAAACGAAAAGTCACACCATCGAAATGGCAGCTATATTTAATAATAATAATAAACGTTTTTTATTCATAGGTAGTTGTTAGTAAGACTTATACTAGTATTATAATTTTTAGTAAAACTTATTTTAAGTGTTACTTATACATTCCTCTGACTCTATGGGAGTGTGTCCGACTGCTACGCAAGAGGTCGTGGTTTTATAATATGTATGTATTTGGAAATATATAAGTATGTTTTTCAGTTGTCTGGTTTCCATAGTACAAGCTCTGCTTAGTTTGGGATAAGATAGCGTTGTGTGAGTTGTCCCAAGATATTATTATTATTATTAAATTGTTTGAATATCAGCCGCCTTGCCCCAAAGCAGTATGAAATACGACATTATGCTGTGGAAATAACCAAAATAAACTAGCCTTGCTGTTCCACATCCGCAAGCTGTCTGACTTTGCTGACAGCATATGCTGCAGAACTGAGTATCCCTGCGAGACATGATGTTTGGGCGCCCCACTGTAACTTACTATCTAAAGTAATTCCCAAAAAAAAACCGGTGAATTAACAAAATTAATAACTACATTGTTTAAAACAAGATTTGTACTGCTATTTCTTACATTTGGCAAATTAATTTTATTGCATTTATTTTTTAGAATTTTAAAGCAAGTTATTTGATGTAAACCAGTCAAGAACTAATGCGAGGGACCCGTTTCCTTTGTCAAAGTTATCATTTTTACGATTGGTTTTTAATTTTAGAAAAGTGTCATCAGTACTAAAAAACCGGGCAAGAGCATGCTCAGTGCAGGGTTCCGCAGCCTTGAATGATTGCATCAGCAGAAAAGCGTAACAGTATAGCCGATCATGTTCGAAATAATTTTAGTTTAAAGTATTTATTAAGCGCTATCTTTGTGATTTTTTTTATATTTTTTGGTCACATGGTTCAATGTCAATGAGGGTCAATAAAAAATGTTTATTAAAAACCTTAAAATGTTTTGGAAAGACCTGTCGAAATGTTCCACACGTTGATGTTTGCTGATATTTTTTTTTTTAAGTCTGTTACATGTATGGAGTACGCCCCTAAAAATACTTATTATTATTATTT
This sequence comes from Herminia tarsipennalis, assembly GCA_945859575.2. Lineage (NCBI taxonomy): Eukaryota > Metazoa > Arthropoda > Insecta > Lepidoptera > Erebidae > Herminia > Herminia tarsipennalis. The sequence continues at coordinate 27,169,785 of OX243840.2, forward strand.
ATATTCAATATTCATTGAGGAGTCTTTGAGTTAAATGCCTGTGACATACGGACGGACAGACAGACAGACAGACAGAAAGACAGACAGACAGACAGACAAACAAGACGAAGCTATAAGGGTACCGTTTTACCCATTTTGGCTAAAAATGGCACAAGTAAAAAATGGCAGATCGATTATCTACACCAAAAATAGTAAAGGACCCAGAATTGATCCTTGTGACACGCCCTGTTGATCCGGAAGACCTTATTCCATTAGTGTCAACATACTGCATTCGCTCACTAAGATAAGAAGCAACAAGATTAAGCGCTGTACCTGTTATGCCGTAATACTTATGTTTCGGCAGAAGTGTACTATGCATCACAGAATCAAATGCTTTTGAGAGGTGGCAGAAAAACACCAATAGCGTCCTGCGAGTTTTCCCAGGCACTATATATGTTTTAGGAGTTTAGAGCCTGTATCTACTGTCGAACGACCCTTTGGGAACCCATATTGTTCCCTATGCAGTAGATTATTAGACTTAAAATGTGTTTCTAACTGCATCAGTATGGCCTTTTCAAAGATTTTTCTCTAAAGTATTTAATAATCTATCTTTTCAGGTCTAAAATTACTAGGGTCGCTTTTTGAACCGGCTTTAAATAAATGGTTTACTTTACTGTGTTTGATTAAATCAGGAAACACTCCGGTATCAACATTTCGATTAAATATTGTAGCTAAATGTGGTATGTGGTATGTGGTATGTGGTATGTGGTATGTGGTATTGTAGCTAAATGTGTCTGGGTTAACACCCAGACACAATAAACCATCGTGCTCATCACACAAATTTTTTATTTCTAAATACATACATATTACAGATAAATAACTTTATCTGTAAAATGTATGTATTTAGAAATATATAAGTATGTTTATCAATTGTCTGGTTTCCATAGTACAAGCTCTGCTTAATTTGGGATCGGATTGCGTTGTGTGAGTTGTCCCAAGATATTATTATTATAATAAAAATATTTAAGTCAATTAAAATTGCAAAAAGACAGCAGACTTATGGGGTATTCCAGTTAAATTAATGATTTGCATTATAATTAAAATAGCACCACATTTAGCTACAATATTTAATCGAAATGTTGATACCGGAGTGTTTCCTGATTTAATCAAACACAGTAAAGTAAACCATTTATTTAAAGCCGGTTCAAAAAGCGACCCTAGTAATTTTAGACCTAAAAAGATAGATTATTAAATACTTTAGAGAAAAATCTTTGAAAAGGCCATACTGATGCAGTTAGAAACACATTTTAAGTCTAATAATCTACTGCATAGGGAACAATATGGGTTCCCAAAGGGTCGTTCGACAGTAGATACAGGCTCTAAACTCCTAAAACATATATAGTGCCTGGGAAAACTCGCAGGACGCTATTGGTGTTTTTCTGCCACCTCTCAAAAGCATTTGATTCTGTGATGCATAGTACACTTCTGCCGAAACATAAGTATTACGGCATAACAGGTACAGCGCTTAATCTTGTTGCTTCTTATCTTAGTGAGCGAATGCAGTATGTTGACACTAATGGAATAAGGTCTTCCGGATCAACAGGGAGTGTCACAAGGATCAATTCTGGGTCCTTTACTATTTTTGGTGTAGATAATCGATCTGCCATTTTTTACTTGTGCCATTTTTAGCCAAAATGGGTAAAACGGTACCCTTATAGCTTCGTCTTGTTTGTCTGTCTGTCTGTCTGTCTTTCTGTCTGTCTGTCTGTCTGTCCGTCCGTATGTCACAGGCATTTAACTCAAAGACTCCTCAATGAATATTGAATATAAATAATAATAATAAGTATTTTTAGGGGCGTACTCCATACATGTAACAGACTTAAAAAAAAAAATATCAGCAAACATCAACGTGTGGAACATTTCGACAGGTCTTTCCAAAACATTTTAAGGTTTTTAATAAACATTTTTTATTGACCCCCATTGACATTGAACCATGTGACCAAAAAATATAAAAAAAATCACAAAGATAGCGCTTAATAAATACTTTAAACTAAAATTATTTCGAACATGATCGGCTATACTGTTACGCTTTTCTGCTGATGCAATCATTCAAGGCTGCGGAACCCTGCACTGAGCATGCTCTTGCCCGGTTTTTTAGTACTGATGACACTTTTCTAAAATTAAAAACCAATCGTAAAAATGATAACTTTGACAAAGGAAACGGGTCCCTCGCATTAGTTCTTGACTGGTTTACATCAAATAACTTGCTTTTAAATTCTAAAAAATAAATGCAATAAAATTAATTTGCCAAATGTAAGAAATAGCAGTACAAATCTTGTTTTAAACAATGTAGTTATTAATTTTGTTAATTCACCGGTTTTTTTTGGGAATTACTTTAGATAGTAAGTTACAGTGGGGCGCCCAAACATCATGTCTCGCAGGGATACTCAGTTCTGCAGCATATGCTGTCAGCAAAGTCAGACAGCTTGCGGATGTGGAACAGCAAGGCTAGTTTATTTTGGTTATTTCCACTGCATAATGTCGTATTTCATACTGCTTTGGGGCAAGGCGGCTGATATTCAAACAATTTAATAATAATAATAATATCTTGGGACAACTCACACAACGCTATCTGATCCCAAACTAAGCAGAGCTTGTACTATGGAAACCAGACAACTGAAAAACATACTTATATATTTCCAAATACATACATATTATAAAACCACGACCTCTTGCGTAGCAGTCGGACACACTCCCATAGAGTCAGAGTCAACTCACACAACGCAATCTGATCCCAAATTAAGCAGAGCTTGTACTATGGAAACCAGACAATTGATAAACATACTTATATATTTCTAAATACATACATATTACAGATAAAGTTATTTATCTGTAATATGTATGTATTTAGAAATAAAAAATTTGTGTGATGAGCACGATGGTTTATTGTGTCTGGGTGTTAACCCAGACACAATAAACCATCGTGCTCATCACACAAAATTTTATCCTGGGTGGGGATCGAACCCACTGCGCCACAGAGGCAGTCATTATGTTATTGGGGTTTATAAAATTAAAGCTAAATGGTACAGTACACTCTTTCACACTGCTTCTTACAAGCGATTGTGCTTTAGCCGGACATGAATTTAAGGAGCTGGTTGTATTTATAGGTATTTCAGCAAAAATAATATTAAATGTTTGAGCTAGATCTAAATTGTCAGTTACAATTTTATTACCAACACATACTGACATTGAAACTTTCGCGTTGCATAATTATAACTATTTATTATACGGGAATTAACGCGCATTGTTAACCATAAAATTGCTTGACGTTTCGACCAGGTTGCACCGGCCATGGTCATAAGCGGACTGTCGCAGCGATGTTAAGACTCCGTGAGGCTGATAAATCATCTACCCTCACATTTTTGTTTCTCGAAATGTTAGGGTCACTACAAACTACACTACCAACACATAATTCAAAATATGATCACGTGGCTGCCGCCCATCTTCATAATTGATCATGGTTCAAGTAGCTTAAATTTAAAAACTTGGCAGCAGCACAAGTCTTTTTAAATATATTGGAATAATTTTTAACATTTGAACAAACTTAGGATCAAAATTATGTACCTTACAATTTATATACGTTGTTGCCCAATCACACAAGCAAATTTTTTGATGGTTTTAAAAAGTCTTAGTTGTGAAAATATTATTAAAGTAATATTTATTTCGATTTTGTACCTTATATACACCTATGACATTCCTGAACTGAAAAATAACACTATTGCAACCTTTGCGGACGACACCGCTATTATGGCCACAGGGTCTAATTATAAGGAAGCAGTAGATAAAGTTCAAATAGCTTTAAATCACTTTCTTGACTGGGCCCAAAAATGGAAAATAAAATTAAACGAGTCAAAATCCATACACATTGACTTCACCAACAAAAAGGGGGATTACCATCCAATATATGTAAATGGCTTACAAGTTCCATATGCAAATACAGCGAAATACCTACATAGGTATGACACTTGACGCTAAGCTTCGATGGAAAGCTCACGTAAAAAAGAAAAGACAAGAACTAGACATGCGTTATAAAACTATGTACTGGCTACTTGGAAGGAAGTCAAGTGTGTCTATACATAATAAAATTTTAATATATAAGCAGATTCTCATGCCAATATGGACGTACGGAATCCAACTCTGGGGCTGTACAAAACCCACTACCATAGCTATTATCCAGCGGTTTCAGAATAAAGTGCTAAGGGACATTGTCAATGCCCCCTGGTATATCAAAAATGAAAATCTTCATCGTGATCTCAACATAGATACAGTCCACCAAATTATCCATAAAAGTGCTGAAGCACATGAACATAGACTTCGTCACCACGTGAATGTCGAGGCATTCCTGTTGACCGACCATACGGATTTAGTGCGAAGACTAAAAAGAACTAAACCATTTGAGTTAGTGTAGTTATAGTGAACAAATAAAAGTGACAGTGCTTTAAATTTACACAAGAACAAAGTGTTTTCATGTTATCAGACTCTAAGAAAGTGCAACAGACATTATTCTTAGTTATAAAATTAGTGTAAACGTCTAAAATTAAGTTAGAGTAAAATTGCTTATTAGCCTTATAGGCTAAATCGTAATGAATTGTAAAGAACTATGTTCTTTATACCCAAGAATAAAAAAAAAAAAAAAAAAAAGTAATATTTGATAATGTAAAACAAAGGAGCGTAAAGGTACTTCGGATCATCCTGACTAAAATCCATATTAGCAATACGGACAGGATCATATTTTGTATTTAATTTTTATAGGCGGACTGTACTCATTGGCCTACATGTGATCTTGTTTACTTTAGCCACTGAATAAATAGGAAAAGTGACATTCTGTCCACAGTGATCGGTAGTTAAATCACTCAATATGACCTCATTATAATAGCTACAGTTGCAATAAATATTACCTAAGCATGTGGCAGAATGTGATGTGATCCTTGTTGGTGCGCTAAACAAATTATAAGAGTTAAATAAAGCACATAATCTAATACACATAGGTGACTGTTCAAGTATATTTACGTTGAAATCGCAACATACAACTACATGCTTTTTACCATAACTAATAACTTTTTGTACATCTTCCATTATAGTCTCGAATAAATTAAAGTCACTCTGTGGTGGACGGTGGACATAAACAACAATATGCTCCTTTAATTCTACACAAGAGAGTTCTACAGTACGCTCGACAGAACGAGCTATAATATCTTTACGTTCTTTACTCTTCACACTATTAGAAACAAAAATGAGAGCCACCATGTATAGCTTTCTTCCTTAAGAACATGCTTACCATACTATAATGTTCATTATTAAAAATCAGTACATGGTTTTTAACCAGTGTTCTGTGACACAAAAAATATCAACATGGTCGGTCTCATAAAAAATAATTATATTTCCTGAATCTTGCCAGATAAGCCCTGAATATTTTGATGTACTATGGTTAGGTCATATGTTTGCTTATCTGTTGTCTCATTTACTAGTTTTAACTAGGAGTTACATTAATGATTCTAGAAGAATTAAGTAAAACAAAGTGATTGCTGTGATACACTAATTGTACCGAGGTCAGCGTATATATTATATGCTAATTATTTAGCAACCTGTCGCTTAAGCTAAGTACAAGAAAGAAAAATGTTTAAACAATAAACATGAAAAGAGGGTAGGTAGAATTTATATAAGATTACAGAATAAATGCAAAGGAAACTTTTAAAATAATAAAAGGATAATAAAGACTAAAGGTAATACAAAAGTGGTATGTATTTAAAAACTTAGTAAACTAGTGAAGACTACCATGCAAAGTTTTAGATCTATATCAGTGGCGGAAGGTCTTTAGAACCACTACTTTCGGTTTCCCTTTGGATTGTAGTTACTTATAACTAACCATGTCCAGCAACGTATATATTTGTATCAGGTTACCTCAGACAAAAAAAACATCCTTCGCCTCTGATCTAAATAGTATTATTAAGGTGTTAGTTGCCTAATTGTATAGTAATTTTGTGTGTCTATTACACAGTGTGTCGGGCCAATTTCAATTCAGCTTCCACAATATGTCAAGCGGAAAGAGATAAAAACTGGTGCCAGTGAGAGAATGACGAAGCTAATGCACAGATGAGACATGTATTTATGTGCTTGTGGAGTATTCGTTAGTGTCAAATAAGTCAAATACTACGCAGGTTTTAAGATGAGCTTTTGAAAATTCATCCGCTGGCGGCAATGATGATCGGCTAGTTTGTGTGTTTTCCAGAGATGACTCATTTTATACACTGATAAGAACACTTGTACCTAGTATGGAATAATACTAATGACTACTTTATAGACTTATAACTAATTTCATTACAAATAAAAGTTATTTAAATTTAGAGAGATACAACATTTACGTCTGATGTGTACCCGCCCATCTCACAGTGTTGACTTGGTGTACGTGTCAGTACTTGAAGATGTTATAATACGAGTAATATATAATAATAATAATAATATTTATTAAGAAAAACTTTAACACACAAAAAAACATACAATGGCAGTAAATATATAATAACATCTAACTAATAACATCTTACGACAACCCACACTCGGTCATCTGATCCCAAACTAGGCAGAGCCTGTACTATGGCAACCAGACAACTGATAAACATACTTAATATGTATATTATATATTTATAAATATATATTTATTATAAATAAATTACACCCAGACACAGAATAAACTATTGTGCTGCTCACACAAAGGTTTGTCCTGAGTGGGAATCGAACCCACAACCTAATGATATAATAAAAGTATTAAGCCTTAAAAGAAAATTAGAAAAGATATTGAGCTATATTTTAAGTTACAAATAGTAGGTGAGCCTAATCAATTACAAGATAGCCTTATCTAGAGTAGATTAAATATAAACCTGTGTTTCTATTATATCACTTAATACAAATATCTATCTATTTTCACAAACAGAAAAGAAAATGAACAAAATAAAATGACATATTTACACGCATACGTACTATACTACCTAATCTATTATATTACAAAAAAGTACAATATAATTTTAAAATTAGCAGTTTATTGTCTGTTTATGCACACTATAGTTGCTCTTAATAAGTGATAATAATATTATGTACAATTTATTGCTTAATGTAGCGTTTATAAAATAACATAAGAAATATTTCACATCGTTTGAATAGGCAAAAAATTACGTTACGAATAAGTATGTCACTTACAAGGTTAGTCATATTTATTTTGATATTGCTGCGCTTACAAAATTTATGTCAGAAATAGATAATTTTAATGAATATAATATAATACTAACTACAATAATTTACAAACTAGCAAAACATAAAGATATTTAAAACAAATGTTAATGAAGCGTTATGCAGTTTCATAGTTAATTGAGTTAATATATTTATCCTCTGCGTGTTTACGTGCTGGACAGTTTGCATCCCCAGTTTGATGGTCACATTTTCGTTTGAAACGTTTGCACGTCGCACAATTCGGAGGAGAGTCTCTATTACTACATTCCTTAGAGGAATGACCCAGATTTCCGCAGTGGTTACAAGTCGGGCTGGATTCTCGGCAGAACTTGGCTGCGTGTCCAAACTGCTGGCAATTAAAACACCTGGTGACTAATGTGAAGTCTCTAACAGGGCATGACGTCCAATTTATAAAAATACGTCCTTGATTGATGAGCGCTTTTCGAATATTGGCAGGAACTTCTAATATATAGTTACAGGTCAAGAAGTTTTTCTTGCCAGATTTGTGACTCAATCTGATAGTCTTCAAAAAGGACTCGCGTGTTTCAGTTGGAAACTTCTCAGCAATGTTTTGGTCGTATAAACAATCATAAACATCTTTTTCACTGAGCGCTACAGGGACACCTATGATAGCGATCCTAGGGCGGCGTTTCGTTGGTTCTTCTACAGTCAGGCCGGAACAAGCTAATTTCTCTGACTTCTTTAACTTTTCAATATCTCCTTTACACTCGGTACTAATAAGAACGCCTCTATTCCTTACTTTCTTCAGGCCACGAACGCGTAGTTTTAGTTCCTCGGGTGAAATAATTTTTTGCACGAGAGATTTAGTGTCATCACTCGTTTTCGTCTTATCGTTGGGATATATGGCCACGGAGCTCCAGTTATTAGGACGAATAAAGCTATCGGCACCTTTTTTTACCATGTCCGCAAAAGAATTGTTTTGTACTAGATTTATCTTATTTTCAATGACTTCTTTAAACTGCCGAAGAGAATTTTCTACTTCGAGCTGTTCCTCTAGGTGCTGAATGGTCGCATGCGCTTGCATAGTCTTTTGTTTTAGCGCTTGATATAGAACAGCCATCTGGGATGTCCCACTCGTGACTTTGCGACAAAGATTAGTGACTCGGAGCTTCTGGTCCGAGTTCATTTTTCCCTCGGAGACTATAGAACACACTTCATTCAAAAGGGTGTCAATAGACCCCATCCATCTCTGGATCTCCGAAGTAGGTACTACTTCCGTGGGCAGAGTTTGCTTTTCGTCTCGAGAGTGACCTTGCCGAGTTGGCGTCGGCGGGTGGTTGCTCATTGCTGTTTGATTACGTCCAAACGGGCTAAATTCCTGTTTAGACATCACTAACACAAAAACACAATTTTAGGTTACGATATTTCATAATTGCTGTCTATATAAATAGTAGATAATCATGGGCGACACACTTAATTTCACTGACGCCGCGGTATAGTTTCAATTTAACACGTAAACTTAATTATTTAAAAATATTGCATTGCTAACAAAGACACGTCTGTCGCGAATGACGTCCAATGGTCAATCATCAAAATGTTAATATGTTCCTGTGGTAGCTGTGGTGGCTTCGGCTTTTCCACAGGATATCGCAAAACACCAAATCAAAAGGAAGAGGAAGCAAGCGTACACAGGTGTACTTTGCTTTGTAATCTTTGTGTGTTAAATGAGTCAATACACCCGCAATTTGATCAAAACAAATGTCAGGTCAAAGGAAATCAATTGGCGATTTAATAATTCTCCGACATATATAATATTAAGGGAGGAGGAAAAGATTCCGATTTAATACCAGAAGTTATTTTATTATATCCTCTCCTCTTTGAACCCACTATATCTCCCAGGTAAGCCAAAACTTTAACTTTATAACAAACAAAGTCTTTTTGCGTCGCGTGTCGTCTCGCGAGTTAATGAAAAGAGTCAAGGCTATAAGTCAACATTCCACTAAGTTCGCCAACAAAACGTCGGTTGAGTTGGCAAACACTTTTAACAACTATTTGGGGAACGTTCAAGCCGCTGAATAATATAGCGAACTTTATTTTGTCTGTTAAAATGTGTTTTTTGTATTTGGTTCAATTAAACACTTGACTGCCTCTGTGGCGCGGTGGGAGTGTGTCCGATTGCTACGCAAGAGGTCGTGGGTTCGATTCCCACACGGGACACCACTTTGTGTGATCCACAAATTGTTGTTCCGGGTCTGGGTGTAATTTGTGTCCGTGACTTGTATGTTTGTAAAGTCCCCCGTGACACAGGGCTTGTACCCTACTGCGGGAGTTGTCTTTTTTCAAAAAGAAAAGAAAAAAAGAAAAAAAACAATAGTTAGGTATTTATACTTGGTCGTGCTCCGAGTTTAAATAAACATTATTATTGTTTAATACATATTATTATTAAATAAGTATAAATGAAACGTACTAATATATTACGAGCAAGAAAGGAAAATAGGATAAGTACGGAACACCTCAGGGTCAAAACCAATTGGATTTCAAGTTATAATTTTATTTTAATTCTCTTTATTTTTTTAAATTGATCGTAGAAATAATAATGCAAGAATAATGTGTTTGTGTTAAATATTAAAATTTTGTTTGCATTCTTTATTCACACCGATAATTAAAATTGTTAGCAGGTAACGATCGTGCTTCATTAAACTATTTTAGGTTACTTTCGTTTCTATGAGTTGTAATGTCAGGGATCGTCATGCCCACTAAAATGTCATTGCCTGTGGTGGCGGTGGGGGCCGAGTCGTCTTCCTTTTTACCACTAATATGGCGAAGGGGATGATGGCTGACCCGTGCGTCATGCTCGTGAACTGGTGCTAGTTGGGGTGGTCGGCCTCGTCAGTATCATCTTATAGGTTTATTTTTAATTAATTGTTCATAAATAATTGTATTTTAAGTAGTTTTTCTTACACTAATCCAATCGTATAATTGCCTATCCTCTTCTGTAATTTTTGTAAGTTGATGCTCCCATCCACACCATAGGAGGCTAATTCATTTAAAACTTGATTATATCAACTATAAGTAATATGGTTACTGATTGCGTGAGTTTTATGGTGTAATGATTGCAGCACCTTCCTGGCGTCAGTGTATATATACTTATATAGAATTTCATGCAGTATAATTATGTAGGAGATCTTGTTTCCATCTTTTTTGTGCAGGCGGGTTTTTTATTTTATAATTTATTTTTTTATTTAATACTTTTTAGTAGTTGTAGGATGTAACCGATGTAGCAACTTACTTTTATCACAGCTATTGTCAAGTATTGAAAATTGAAAAAACAATGGTTGCTTACTAACTTTTTTAGTATAAAAGTTATAATCATGTTATACCTTTCTGAAATGCTTAAGATGAGCTCTTTAATTTGATACCCATATTGCAATATTCGAAACAACTTTTTTTTCACACCTCTTTATTTTGACATCTCATAGCCGCCATGTTTGTTTTTTAAAAACGTCACCTATCTAAGAACACTTAGGGGATTAATACAAATCTAACGACGTGTGAATTGTATAAATCCGTTCAACGGGTTGTGAGAAATCAAGTAATAAAGAATATTACATACAGACATAGGTACATACAAGAAACGCGCGAAAAACATAACCCTTCTTTACAGTCGGGTAACAATTGGCATTTTAAAAAAGCGGACGTGGTTTTTTTTACCAAGTTATTTTATCACGGCTTTATTTTTGCGAACTTGGCATTAAAGATAAAATTTGGAATAGAATGATTCTACATCATTCTATTCCAAATTTTATCTAACGTTCCTAAGTGTTGCATTCCGTAACCGAAGTGAGTGTCATGTATTACTCTATTTATATTCTTGTTTAATATGAGCCCTACCAGTCAGTGATTTACTTAATAAAAATATCAAGGTGGACTCAACGGTTTTACTATTGGTTATTTAAATTGACCTCCGCTCTATATGTGTAAGGTAAGGTACAAAGTATACCCAGACTTGAAACTAATTATCAAAAAAAAAGTTACCTAACCAATTTCAGCCACGAAATGATTTCTTTGAAATGCTTACGATGAGCCCTATAATTTGATATCTCTATGGCAGTATTTGGAACAACTTTTTTTTTATACCTCTTTATTTTTACACCTCACAGCCGCCGTGTTTGTTTTTATCAATTATCTAAAAACACTTAGGTGACCAAGACTAATCTAACGACGTCATAATTATATAAATCCGTTCAGTGGTTTGACAAATATGAGGTAATAATGAATATTACATACACAAGATACGCGCAAAAACATAACCCCTTACAGTCGGGTAAAAAGTAGCAAACGCGTACGTACATAAGCGTAACATATTAGAAAGCGGCGGTAGCTTAAAAGCTAAGGCATCGGTTTCGCAATAGACAGGTTACGGGTTTGAAACCTATCAATTATACTACCGACGTGATCCCACTCTTAACCTTTGAGCTTAACTGGAGGGGTTATCAGGATTGCTAGTAATGTGGGACCACAATCTCATATTACTTGTTATCAAAAATATAAGAAAAAAATAACTACTCGTATACTCGTTTATAAGTGACTACAAGGACCTGTCTACCGACGTATCATCGATTAGGTCAGTTATCGTAAGCTTGTTAGTAGAAAGTAATTTATTAGACTTCCCATTAACTGACATACCACACATCGAGCCAATTTATCTCCTGACCCTGAAATCAATAGGATCGTAGGTTCGCTACATAGTTGACCTTTGGGGTCAAGGACTCCTCTTTGTGGGTTCAATAAAAGCATTAGGTACCAAAAGAGCGGCTCACAGCTCAATAAAATATCTGCGCATACATAGACGCGCACATATGGACGACCTCAACTTGAGCAGTTTCGGTTGGATCTAACCGAGATTTTTGTATGTGTGGATTTATGTGTGTGTGAGACAATTTTTGATCGTAGTATGGAGCCGGCCTTCTGTACCTATGTGCTGTGTGATAAAAGGCTATAATGGCTAGTGTCCGTTGGCTAAGGTTCGTTGGTGAGGTTTTGTGAAGGCATCTGTTTTGCTTGGATCAGCGTTGATTTACACGAGGACTGGTATGAGTATTGTTACTAGTAATAACGCCTGTTGTTGTTTTAGTCAGTCATGTTATGGTATACGTACGTCTTTACTTACAAAATGGTTGTTATGACGACTTAAATGCTGTCTTTTAGATCCTAAACGAATCGTTAGTGTATGTGAGCGCTATTTTTAGGACCGAAAATAAAACTGATTTATGGCTCCAAAGAAAAGGACATACCTAAGTATTAATTGTTTTTAAACTTTCACTTTCATTTCTACGCGCATTTATTCGATAAATAAATATTTCCTGCGATTAAGTCTCGATATACTTAATTAAAAGGTAAGTACATTATAACTTTATTATGCGTAATACTTCTCATTTAAACATGTTATTTAGAAATACAAATGTTTTGTTACTGTAGCTATTGCATTAAAATAAAGACTTTATGTTTGTTTTATTAATATTTATAGTATTGAAAACACTTGTATCTAATCTCATACTCATTAATATGGTTTAAAATTCTTAATAAAATAACTAATCAGTCTTTGGCGACATGATATTTAGGTCGAATGTTACATTTTATTGATTTTGAATATTGACATTTTTAAGGGAGTTCAATGTAGTCTATAAAATTAGGTAGCAATATAATTCGACGATCATTATAAAATGATATATATTATGGTAGTTTAAATAATGTTGTTTTTTATCGCACTATATGGTGAAATTCGTAACCGCGCATGCCTTCTTCTATTTCATTTGCTTGTCAGAGGGCACGGCAGTGCCCCCAGCGAAAGCACATGGCATTACCTACCTATTCTGCGTTTCGTCTTATTTTTAAACTTCTATAATTTTGATCTGAACAATGGTAAAAATCTCAGGATATGATGTAAATAGAGTACTTATTAAACATGCCAAGTTTTAAAAGTATAGCTATTATGTTAAAAACTAGCTATCTCGCGCAACTTCGTCTGGATTAAATTTTTCCTACGTCTAGTTTACGATTTATCTAGGTGTCTTCCATCAATACTTTCGCCAAGGGGTTTGGGTGGTTTGTGATCCTTTTTTTGTATGATTTTGTATGCTGTATTGACTTGAAGATCGTGATGCAACTGTTCATTTGTAACATACCACGGAGCATTGGTTACCATTCTTAGCATTTTGTTCTGAAATCTCTGGACGATTTCGATGTTAGAGTGTGAGGCTGTTCCCCACAATTGTATTCCATAGGTCCAGATTGGCTTTAGTATAGCCTTATATAAGAGGAGTTTGTTGTTCGTTGACAATTGTGATCGGCGACCCATCAGCCAATAGAGATTTCATATTTGCAGTCCCAGTTGCTTGCGTTTGGTAAAGATATGTGTTTTCCACGTGAGTCACTTTCCACATTCCACGCTTGTCAAGGTGTAAACCTAAATATTTGACATGGTCGGTTTGGGGAAGTTCAAGGTTGTTGAGCGTTACTCTTGGGCAGATACCCTTTTTAAGGTGAATGTAATATTGTTAGATTTGCTTTCATTTGCTTTAATTCTTCACTTCCGGAAAAAAAATACAAAGAACTGAGAGAGCTTCACCATTTTGCACAAGAAAGTGTCTATTCTCTACGAAAGATTTGAGCATTTTGTATGAGGAGGTGGGGAGCAAAGTTCATTCCATATATATGTTCACTTCATGCCATACTCGGTCGAATGCTTGAGAAACGTCGAGAAAACACTGGTGCAGTACTTTTTACTTTCGAAGAACTTTTCTATTTCATTTCTAAGCCTATGTATCCGGTCAATAGTAGAGTGCTTTTGACGAAACCCAAACTGGTGGTCAGAAATCAGTCTGTGTTGCTCTACCAATGGTAATATCCGCAGTAATATTAACGACTCGTATATTTTCCACAAGATGGATAGTAGACTATTTAGCCGGTATGACTTAGGGTGTTCAGGTTGTTTCCCTGGCTTTAGTATCATTATTATTTGTGCGATTATCCACTGTGGTGGAATAAATTCTAGTTTAGACATTGCATTATATATTGCAGTCATCATTTTTACTCCTGAGTCAGGCAATTCCTGTATTTTTTTTTTAGTAATAAGGTAACTCTTCTAACTTCTTTCGCTGAGAATATATGTATTGTCATCAGAGTCAGTTGTTTTGAGGTTCCAACACCATTTTCTCATGCTCTAGCGGGCCTTCATAGGAATGAGGTTGAAAGACTTTTGTCAGATGTTCAGCAAATGTGCTTGCTTTTTCCTGGTCGCTACGTGCCCAGCTGTGGTCTGTTTTTCTAAGTGGTGAGGAAATAGTTATAGGCCGCTTAATTGTAGCTGCGGTGGCGTCAAGACCCTCGTGTGTTTTGGTGGGCAATACAGAGATGATATTGTGATATAACATAACCGATCACACACAATGACACTTGTGAATTTGAAAGTCTTTGATGCTTGATTTGATAAGGATGGCTGACCCATCATGTGCTTTACCATCTGGATGCATAGTGTGGTATAATACGTAATTTGGAATTTTGAAAAAGCTCTTGGATGTAAATTGAGTTTCAGAGATTAACATGACATCAACTTTGTGTGTACTTAAGAAGATTTTTAACTCGTTTGAGTGGTTTGAGAGGCCGTTAGCATTCCATACACAGAGCTTTAGTGTATTGAACGTAACGGCAACTTTGATATGATTTCGCTTAGCATCTGAGTCATTTTTATCATTTGGGTCATGAGAGTTTGTATTGAGGTATGAAGGTCTGGATAATATCTGACAAGTATTGTTGTTCAATACTTGTTGAATTATTAATGTTAGGTTCTGCCATAAGGTTACTTTTTGTGGTTACTGCATATGATTTCCCTGGAATTGAAGACCTGCCATCTACATAGGTTTGGCTGTCTTTCATAACGTATTCTGTTCTTTTAGACTTCTGATTTTTGAGATGAGTAGGAGAATATTTTATATTTTGGAGCTCTTTATAGACGATGCAGCCCTTGTAGTTGGCAGGGTGATTACCTTCATAGAGTATGCGTTTTGCTTGGTCAGATCGTTCTTTTCCAGGACTGTCTGCTGTGTAATAGGGCCCGGCACACTTCACGCATCTTGGTTGTCTGTGGCAGAATTTTTGTGTGTGGCCATATTGCTGGTAGTTGGAGCATTGTGAAATCACACGTTTAGGCTTTGGTGGTTTAATTTCTATCTTGCAATTAAGAAGAGATCTGATACCGTAAACATCCTTGTTATTAGGGCTTGGTAGCAGGTTTTTTTTTTCTTTTCTTTTTTTTACATTTCTAGTTACAAGTAAGTTTTTATTTATGATTATAATGAAGAGAGTTTATTATTACAGACAGTTATTATTATATATAGAACATAGGGCGAGGATCCATATTGAAATATTGCAAAGTCGCAGGCAAAATCTTATAAAGGTGTATAAAATAGAAAACTGAAAACATTTTGCATGGCATTTAGAACTAATAATCAATTCAATTTTAAATCTAGAACAATGTCCACCAACAAAAGAATAAATCGTCAAAATAATATTGTACTGTAATATAAGTTGAAGTTATTTTAGACTTCGATTATGTTTATGTAGAAATAGAGACTAAATTGACCTAGTTTTCGCTATGGTTTTAAATTTCAAAATGATCTGGTGAATAAATATTTTAATTTTATATTTTGATTGTTGCGTCCTCCAAACTACGTTAATCAAACGATAAAATATCTAGATAACAAGTGTTCAGTAGACCATGGATATTGGAATATGGTAATGTTAACTTTTTATTTGAAAGAGATATCCATTGTGTATATTTGGCCATGACCTGCAATAGAACGCCAATTGTGAAAACTTATAAATGAGTACCCTTTAACAAACATTGACCCGTGAAATTGGCACACTTTATTTTATAAAATATTAGCGATCCGTTTCGACTTTTTACGGAGTTGTCCACTATCTGACCTGTAGACCTAATATGCATCTATAATATAAAAACCATCCGAAAGAAATTATCTAAATGATAGTGAGAGGCGAAAGCAAGTTAGAACTCATTGCATAGTTTATAATGCCTGAGCGGTAGGTACATGGACAGATAGCGGAGGCAGCTTTGTTTTATATTAAATAAAGATAGTATTTACTTTCCCCCAATTCTCTAACATAGTATATGATGTACTAGCTGTCGCCCGCGGCTTCTCCCGCGTATTTGATTTTACCCCCTGAACGGTTGATTCATCACTTTTGATAAAAACGCTGAAACACATGTTTCCTCATTTACAGCCACAAACTAATTGAAAAATTCCACAGATCAAATCTCAAAATTGTCGGAGTCATAAGCAAATTTTACAAATAGCCCGTGTAGAGTTGAAGCAGTTTACTGTATTGACTGTGTACAGACCACCTTCAGCACAATATCATATTTTTGAACATGTTATGGATGAAGTCTTGGACAAGGTGACTTTAATGTTAATTTATTAGAGAGTACTACTTCAAGTATGAGGAATTTAGCTCTTTATAAATCATTTAATCCGTGTAATTTATTCTTCGAGCCTACCCGTATAACTGCCACTACAGTCACATGTTTAGATAATGTATTCACAGATATTAATTATTGTAGATAATAAGAGAGTTATTAATCAAATAGGTTCTGACCAGTGTGGTCAACTTATTTATTTTGATATTAACAGTAGAAAAGCAACTAAAAAATATATAACTGTTATCCCTAAAACTATAAGTCGATTTGAGAGTTTCAAAAGCCGCCTCATTTGCCTCCTCCCTAGACCACGGCAGCACTTAGACATCCTCACCTTGTCAGTTTCTACTTTATTTTATTTAAATTAAATTTTTAAAATTAATTAATCATCAAAATAAATCAATAGTACCAGGCGCACAACAACCGCAAGAAGATACTCCGAGAAACCGGAAACTGAGCAATTACTTATCACACATAGATAATAAAACCGTTCAAACAACAAATACACAAATATTGATAACAAATCATTCACACACACACACACACACACACACACACGCACGCACGCACGCACGCACGCACGCACGTACGCACGCACGCACGCACGTACGCACGCACGCACTCACGCACGCACGCACGCACGCACGCACGCACGCACGCACGCACGGACGCACGCACGCACGCACGCACGCACGCACGCACGCACGCACGCACGCACGCACGCACGCACGCACGCACGCACGCACGCACGCACACACACAGACACACTTCACTGAACATCAGTGAAGCCTCACTCACAACCACAGTCACATTCTCATTCTCTCTTTTTCTATGATGCTCATACAGCACTGTAAAATATTCTCAATAGTATAGTTATCGTTATTTTATTTATTTTTTTAGTTTTTTTCAAGTAGTTATGTTTTAATTAGTATATTTCTTTATAAACATAATACATTTTATTGTATAACTTAAATTTGTCAAACTGCACCTTCCAGGGATGGGGGCCTGGCGCCGTTGATACAAGTTGTTTTTAACAACTTAGCAAGGGTGTCGGTCACCACAAATATGAACATTATGATGTCACTAAATACCTAGTAATTAAGAAACTTTTTGTAACTCTTTAATGTATATATTTGATTTTTCTTGTTGTATTTTTTTCTCTTATTTGTGGCGGAATAAATAATTTTACTATTTATTTTTTATTATTATTATTATTTGTAACCCTTGAATGAGGACAGTGATCCTAACATTTTATATAAAACATTCTTTAATAAATTTTGACATAATTTAGATTCAGTTTTCACTCCCAAAACGATAACGGTTAAGGGGAATGCAACTTTTAGTGAGTGGGCTACTGTCGGCCTACATAAAAGTAGAAAAAGATTTTAATGAGCTCTATGATGAACGAAATTATAACAGTAGTGACCAGAAGGCTGGCCTTTTCTTTTCTCAGAAAATAAGCATTTCCATACAACGTGGCAATGCTGCCAGCCTTCTGGGCACTATACTGGTTGACATCGATGGGGAGGAATTCTTCGACGCCTAAACTGGTTGTGACTCCCTTTTTATATTATCCTTTTTTTTGGTATACTAGGTAAGTTGTAAATAATGTTTTGTATATAATTAGTTCGTAGGGTAATCTAGCTTAATGTATATAATAACATATTAAATTCGAGGCCTAACTTCTATAAAGCGAATTACGAGCAAATAAAAAAATATTTAAATGAACAAGATTGGAATCATCTCTTTAAAGGAAATAATAACGTTGATGACATGCTGAAAATATTCTATGATGTGCATAAAAGTGCGATTAGTAAATATGTTCCAAATCGTAAATCAACGAACAACCGTTACCCACCATGGTTTAACAAATCTTTAATTAGGTCTCTAAAAGAAAAAAATATACTACGTCTACGATTTAAAAAATATAGAAATCCAATGGATGAACTAGAGCTTAAATTAGTTTCCAAAAGATGTCAAAATTTAGCTAAAGAATGTTATAATAATTATATGAATGTTATAGAAGTAGAAATTAAAAATAATCCCAAACTATTTTGGTCTCATGTCAAAACAAAAAGAAGCGGTTCTAGTGCCTACCCATTGACTATGACAGACGGACAGACCACAACATCAAACGGGTTTACCATAATGTGAACTATTTGCAAACTATTTCTCATCCGTTTACAGCCGTGATATAGAGAACTGTGACTATGATTCTACCTTCTTACAATCTTTACAAAACAATAGCCAGTGCCTGACCTACCCAATATTCGATCATGAATCACTACTCAAAAAGTTACAATCATTGGACATTAATAAAGGAGCCGGTCCGGATGGTATCCCGCCATCTTTTATTTCTGCATGTGCCTCGGCCTTGGTCTCTCCCTTATTGGACATATACAACACATCACTAGCCTCAGGGGTTTTTCCACTAGAATGGAAAAAAGCTAAAGTCGTTCCTATACATAAATCAGATAAGAAAGATGTCATCAGCAAATTATAGACCTATATCGATACTATCAATATTTGCTAAAATTTTTGAATCAATGTTATGTCCACACATCCAACGTCATTTCAAATTATATATCAGTGATCATCAACACGGATTTGTACAGTCAAGGTCCACAGCAACAAATTTGGTAACATTTACGGAGTCTGTTATACAAACAGTAGATGAAAATAAGCAGTATGATGTAATTTATACGGATTTCAGCAAAGCATTTGACAGGATTTCCCACTCTGTATTAATCTATAAGCTTTCAGCATATGGCATCACCGGTCCTTTGTTACAGTGGCTCAGGTCATATTTAACAGAACGTGAATTCTATGTGGTTGTTAACGGCTTTAAATCTGAAAATTATAACATCACCTCTGGCACCCCTCAGGGCTCTCACTTAGCCCCAATATTATTCAATATATTCATAAACGACCTCTCCAAATGTTTCCGATTTTCTGATCACTTCTTGTACGCGGACGATTTGAAATTTGCTAGAAGGATTGATTCCTTACATGACTGCGAGCTCTTACAAGAAGACTTAAACCGAGTTGTGGAATGGTGCGAAAATAATAAAATGGAACTTAATGTTAAAAAATGTAATCATATGAAATTTTCGAGAAAACATCAAACTATATTTTGGCACTATTCTATAAGAGATCAGAAAATCGAAGAACAGGAAACTATTCGAGATTTAGGTGTAATATTCGATAGTAAAGTAACTTTTGTGCCACATATTGATAATATTACTAAAAAAGCTTCAAGAGTGCTGGGATTTGTAATAAGAAATACTAAAGAATTTCGCGAAAGCAGCACTAAAATTATGCTTTACAATAGCCTAGTAAGGAGCGTCCTGGAATATTGCAGTGTCGTATGGAGACCTCACTATGCAGTTCACATGCTACGATTGGAACGGGTTCAAAAACGATTCTTATGGCACCTTGCATTTGCAAAAAAGAAGTCCAAACAATTACCAACCTACAATACACGACTGCAGTATTTCAGGATGCACTCCCTATCTTTGCGCAGGAACACGGCGGAAGGCATATTTGCCTGCAAACTCTTACAAAATAAAATTGACTGTCCTGAGCTGCTGGGTCTCATTAGATTTCGTGCACCCACTAGGATTCCCAGACATTGCATAACACCACTGTGTCCGCCACTGAGAAGGACGGTGCTTGGCGCAAACTCGCCCATTCTTAGAATGTGCAAAACTGTCAATGGATGCAGTGACCGAATTGACATCCATCTCGAAAGCATTGGCAAAATTGTGAAAGAAATAATCAACCATTCTCAAACTATGTAATAATAAATGAATATTTATGTATACTTAATTATAGTTATAGTTATTATTATTTTTTAATTTTTATACTAGAATAATTATTGTTTATTTTTATTTTTTTTTTCTTTTTGATTATTATTTAATATTTTCATCACAATTATTATCGATTTTTTTATTTCAAATTATATTCAATTAATCATTTAATCACTTAATCTCACTATGACATATTTTTAATGTTATCTTTATTCTCAACTCAATTATTTGATATTATACTAATGATATTATATAAGCAATGTTTCAGCAATAATTTTAAAATTGAATAATATTAATGTCCGTTGGTTCATGTGGTGTTAACCTGTAATTAATTGTTACACGCGTTAACGTTTTTATGATTAATAGTTTTTAAGCGATGCAAATGTGTAAACAATTGTTGGTTAACCAAATAAATAAATAAATAAATAAATAAATAACATTGTAAATTTTCAATTTAATATATATAATTATAACTGTTGTGAAAGATTTCAAGCTTAAGTAAGAAATTATGTTAAAACATTTAGGCAGGCTTGCAGAAAAGCAAAAGCTTGCTACCTTAGTTCATAATTTAAAAACAGTGTTAATAGAATCAAAATGACATAGGATATTATAAATAGTGAGACTGGAAGAGTCAGAGGTCACAAAAATGATTACTGTCTTAAAATAGATCATCACATCGGACACAGAAGTAGCCACTGCTTTTGAAAAATTATTTACTGACATTCCAGTCTCTACTACAAACTCATTGAATTCCTCACCTATTGCAGCTGAGTCTATTTTCATATTTGTTACACATAAAGATGTCGTAAAAGCTTTTAATTCTATTAATGTTAAGAAGACTACCGACCTCTGGAGTAACTCAGTTGTGATTACTAAATATATAATTTCTTTTACTGCGCAGGACTTGGCTTTTATATTTAATAAGTGTATAGATTGTGGTGTATTTCCTGATTTAATGAAATAAAGTAAAGTAATACCATTGTGTAAATCAGGTAGTATGTCTGACCCCACTTATTT
Source organism: Herminia tarsipennalis (assembly GCA_945859575.2). Lineage (NCBI taxonomy): Eukaryota > Metazoa > Arthropoda > Insecta > Lepidoptera > Erebidae > Herminia > Herminia tarsipennalis. The sequence goes on from OX243840.2 coordinate 27,191,325, forward strand.
TAGACCCATATCAGTACAACCAACATTTAGTAAAATCTTTGAAAAAATAATATATGATCAGATGCAGAACTTCTTTTACAAAAATAAATTATTACACTTTAAACAATTTGGTTTTACTAGGGGTCGCTCTACAACCGATGCTGGTATGGAGATAATAAAACATATCTTTGACGCCTGGGAGGAATCGCAAGATGCTTTAGGCGTCTTCTATGATTTATCTAAGGAATTTAACTGTGTTCTGCATGAAACATTAATCAGGAAATTGCAACATTATGGTATTAAAAACACAGCTCTGAATCTTCTTACGTCATATCTGAGTAACACGATTCCGAAATTTGATGTTAATGGTAAACGCTCCTCGGGGTCTGTGGTCAAAATGGGAGCCCCACAGGGTTCTATTTTCTATGTTTTTAATTTACATAAACGACTTACCATATTAAGTAAATAATAATAATGAGATAGTACTGTTCGCACATGACACATCACTTTTATTTAGATTAAAACGCCAGCAAAAAGCATTGAAGATGTAAATATGGCTATCTCACAAGTGGTTAACAATTTACTCTTAAACGAGGGCAAGACTAAATGTATTCGATTTATAACACCTAGCGTGAAACCAGTGAAAACAACTCTAAAAATAAAAGAAGATGAGTTGAACCCAGTAGAGACCACCAAGTTTTTAGGAATTAAACTTCAGTGGGGCTCACATATAAGTGAATTCTCTAGTCTAATAAACTTAGTTCTGCAGCGTATGCAGTTAGAAAAAATCGTCAGCTAACATACGTTGAAACAGCGCGATTAGTTTGTTTTAGTTATTTCCATAGTATATGTCTTACAGTATTCTACTGTGCGGGAATGCTGTCGACATTTAAACCATTTTCGTTCTGCAGAAGAGGGCTATTCGATCAATTTACGATCTTAGTAGTAGACACTCACTTAGAGAAAAAATAAGGATATCAATATCATGACTGTTGCCTGTCAGTATATCTATGAAAACCTTATAAATGTTCACAAAAATATTGAAATGTGATGTACATAATATTAACACGCGGAATAAACACAAACTTGTTATACTAGCGTCAAGGTTACAAAAAGTAAAGTAAAAAAGTTAAGTGTACGTTAAGTTAATTAAGAAAAAAATGTGTATTAAAAGTTACTACTCAATAATTAATTATATGGAAGACAAAAACGCTTGGGATAGAACTGCTTTCTCTCACAAGCTATTCAAATGTACTTTAAGATTGAAATATTTAGATATATATCTAATATATAAAATTCTCGTGTCACAATGTTCGTTCCCATACTCCTCCGAAACGACTTGACCGATTCTCATGAATTTTTTTATGCATATTCAGTAAGCCTGAGAATCGGCTACTATCTATTTTTCATACCCCTAAGAGTTTGAAGTCGAGGAAGGCTATAGGTTAAAACATCACACTACGACCAATAGGAGCGGAGCAGCAATGAAAAATGTTGTAAAAAAAAGGAAGAGTGAGAAGTATTGTGTTTGCTTAATACGTTTATATATACATACTTAATTTAGAGTTCCTAATAGTATTATTATTTAGTTATCCTTAATTTATAAACGTTTACACTCACCAAACACACTGGTTCGTTCAGTCAAATTTATTTTTGTAAAGAAATTTGAAAGAAATTTTAAAACTGTGGCCCATAAGTTTCTTGGCAGCTTCTTCTCATGAGCTTTACACTTAGAACTCCGCCGCGGGCGGGGCAGAACATTTTGGCCGCGGCTACCAGGCAACGCGCCCACGCCGCACCAACTCCACCGGGGCTGGGGCGAATCGCACCGACCCTCATGGTTCCGGGAGAGCACTGAGTCTTCAGCTCAATTGCCTCCCGGACGACCTTGAATGTGACTGAGTCGTCCAGGCCGGAGACGCGCAACTCCGCGCACTTCATCGACCAGGCGACCCTTACACCGTCCTCTCCTTCAGCGTCTCCGCCACGAAATCGGCCTTCTTGGCGCCCTTCGTACCCAAAACCTCGAGCCTCGAGCACTTCCACGCCACCAGCTGCCAAAAAACCCTTGCCCCACTGAAAAGGCTGGCGTACGTAACGCCTCTACTTTCCGCCTCAGGCGACACCGTCACTAGGATGGCGGCCGTTTTCGGAAGAGACAGTTTCGGCTTTCGCAAAGAAAATTCAACGACCTTGACAAATTGATGTGAAGTTATCGGCGAGACAAAATGGTACCCTCGGACACACGTATACCGAAAATCACAGGACAGGTATTTACATGCTTTATCGCACCATCATCCGCGCCACTTATAGTCCGTTGTAGCTTCTTTAACAAACAGAATATATGACCTTTGCGACCCCGAGCACTTGAAGGGTGAACTTGCACACGTTCGGGAGGTACTAAGAAGCAACGGATACAAGCTTAACCTTCAACGTCCAAAGAGCAGAAAACCAGAGGTAAATGCCGACAGAGTGCCAGCTTTCATGCCGTACATCAAAGGAGTTACGTACAAATTTGGAACAGTATTAAAGAATTACTCCATTAAGACTGTATATAGTCCGCACTCCAAGGTTTCGAAGCTTTTACGAACGGAAAAGGATGTTATTCCGCTCCAAACACCTGGCGTGTACAAGGTGGATTGCTGTTGCGGTAGTTCCTATATCGGACAGACCAAAACAACAATCGCAGACAGGGTCAAGGAACATATCGCTTCTGTAAAAAACCGTCAAGTTTACAAGTCTGCTATCGCAGAGCATTTGTTGGAATCAGGACCAAATCACTGGATAGAATTGCATAAGCCATAGGTACTTTCCACCGATCGCTACTATTATTCCAAGATAGTACGCGAGGAGGTGTCTCTTGATCTCAAATCAAGAAGTATAAGAACTTCAACCGAGAAGATGGATACCGGCTCTCACCATCTTGGAACCCTGTTATCAGCAAATGCAATCGTAGCCGTAAAGACACCGTGCCTCATATCGTGTAAAGACTTTGTAAGTGTAGTGTGCAGAAGTACCGACAGTACAAATTATCAAAATTATCAAGACCAGGCGAGGATAGTTAAAAAACCCCGCGCCTCACGGAGACATCGCTAAGCTGCCATCAGTCGAGCCGTGACCACGATCGAAACGTCGGGTAAATAAAAGGTTCGTACCTTTGAATAATTCACGCGATTAGGTTCCGAAATATATCTAATATGTATAAAAATCGCGAAAGTTTAAACAATAGAACAATAGAATTACGAGTAATATGAATTAATAAAAAAAGGATGTTCACAATGCGATCTCTAGTTTCGGAGAAATGATTGGACAAACAAATAAACATTTTTTCTTATTTCATAAATATGTTTAGAAGGCCTAATCGATTTCCATATGTAAAAATCACGCAATTGATATTACATGTCCACGTATCGAATACATGACATACTTTTTTGAAGCCTGATAAAAATAAATGTGTATCACTTTGTTTCTTAGGAGGATAACGAATTCTGAATTTAATCTGTAATTATGACATTGCTTTGTAAACCTACCTCAAACTTGCTTACTAAAACTTTATAACAATTTAACTACCCAATCTAAATATTAATAGAGAGTTAAGTTATTATTCAAAATATATCTTTTACCCGCCTGCGGAGGATGGTTATGTGTTTGACGCGTATGTTTGTATGTATCCTTCTAATGTTCCTATGTCCGCTCATAACTCCTCAAGGGCTCAACCGATATCAATGAATGATAACCACATCCTTGATTCGTTCCTACCTAAGTTCAGACATGGGTATAGCGTAGTCTCCACAGGTGTTTTAAGTATCTGACGTTATCTTTCTATTGACAGATGGGATGCATAATACCACTACGATTATTATTAGGAATAATACCGTTAGGGCACTTAAATTTACCATATTCATTACTTTAACAACTGTACTCAAGATCTAGAGATAAATGCGTGTAAATCTACTATACCAATTAAACATTATTTTAACATATGCTAACACATTTAATAAAACTTTAAACCAAGACGTAGAGATCAATGTTTTAACTTAGGATAATAAAATACGAGTAAAACAAAATGTCAAGGATCTAAAAATTCATCAATCCTATGACATTTTCACTTATTAATGCCACATTTTAAATGTGAAGCGAGATGGTAATATGGGTACATTTTAAAATATCTATTTACCTACTGCTTACAAAATTCTCCCAACAATTTAAGCTTTGGCTTCCTATTTTTTTTTTCCCAATAATCCTCTTCTCATCATCCTCTACTGTTATCAGTAGTGATCGGCGTAGGTAGTACTATTTAGGATCCATAACCTCAATTATAGGGATTCCGGGATTTTAAATGATCGAATCATCAATAATAAATCTAATATATAAAATTCTCGTGTCACAGTTTTCGTTGCCATACTCCTCCGAAACGGCTTGACCGATTTTGATGAAATTTTTTGTGCTTATCCGGTATCTATGAGAATCGGCCAACATCTGTTTTTCATACCCCTAAGAGTTTGTTTGTTTGTTTGAATGCGATAATCTCAGGAACTACTGGGCTGCACTAAAAAAATATTTTATTGTTGGATAGCCCATTTATCAAGGAAGGCTATAGGTTATAACATCACGCTACGACCAATAGGAGCGGAGCAGCAATGAAAAATGTTGTAAAAAAAAAAGGAAGAAAAAGAAAGGAAAATTTACGCAGACGAAGTTGCGCGGGTCAGCTAGTAGTTTATAAAATTGTGAAATTTACGAAAATTTAAAAAACAAGTTCACCCAAGCATAATAAAGTAACAAGGAGCGAGCTACTTGATCCATTTTTCTTTATCATTTTAATATTCATCCACTGTTTAATAATATAACTCTATTTATAATCTCTACGTATAAAATTATATTTGAACTTAATCACTGATAGACTCATAATACTAGCTGGTATCTTGTTAAATGCTAAAACTTGGCATTACATGCAAACAATAGGTAAAGCCGTAGAAAAGAACCTGGCAATAAAAACTCGCAGCCACTCTTTTCAAATTACCAATTTTACAATGTTTGAATGTTTATAAACTTAATAAGGGGGTAAGGTGCTGCGTCAAATATACCATACACCATGTTATAGTACTGATGCAAATTATATTATCAAAAAGTTGAAACATGAGATAAACTAAAATCAGCCTTAGTGGGTACAATATAGAAGGAGCATCTACTTACAACAAAGGTAAAAACTATATGTGCTTAAATATTGGCCAAAGTACTTGTACCAAAATGAAGAAAAGAATGACCTTTATTCGTCACGCAGAATCTGTACTTACCAAAGTCATACATGCTCTTAATCAATGTGACAGTTAAAACAAAGTGACAACAAAATTCACCTAAGCATAATAAAGTAACAAGGAGCAAGGAACTAGATCCATTTTGAAGTAATTTTTATAGGCATTTCTTGCCAACTTTACAAATGCAATAAATGCATTTTTGAAAGATAGAAAAATTTGAAATCCAGACTCAGGAATCGAACCCGAGACTTCCGTAGCCAAACCGGGGCTAGAAGCGAACCACCTATCTGGACTATGTTATTAGATTTCGAATTCTCGATTCCTTAGTCTGGATTTCAATTATTTCTATCTTTCAAAAATGTATTTAGATCCATTTTCTTTATAATTTAAATATTTATCCACTGTATAAGATGATTTTTGACTACATTTTTAAACTTAATCACTGATAGACCCATAATAGCCCATAAAGCTATTATGGGCTACCTTATCGGTATCTTGTTAAATACTCTTACAAAAATGAATTATGAGATTTATGTAGCCTATCATATTGACTTACTAATTTGTGCTTATATCTCGTGTTCACCGGGTGAACGCCACTAGTTTTGTGACATAAAAGCATATTTTGTATAGCAAACATAATGTTTGCAAATATATACTGAGATGCAACTGTTATGCCGTCTTCAAAAATCAAAACAAGAGACCCTCCATATTTAATATAATGCAGTCGGAGGCATTAATGTGTCTGCTGAACTTTATATCACACCTCCGACTGCTCTTGTTTCTGTCTTTTGAAGGCGGGTTTTTTTAGTTTATTAATTTATTTTTTTATTTGATATATTTAGTCTTTTGTAAGATTATTAGGTTTTTTATTTTACTAGGCATTTACTTTCTCTATATATTTTTAATTCCTTTTTTTGACGTGATAACGTCTTTTAAATCGATGATCAGATGTACGTACGAAAAACTGTCACGTTACGCTTTCGCTGATAGGCTGAAGTATCAGCCTATTAGCGAATGGCGATTGCAGCAACATGCAATATAATTGGAACTAAAGCTGTCACAAGCTTGGTTGTTTACTACAATTTCATCAATGTTTCCTTATGACGTTATCACGTAAAATTATCGTCTGTGAGCCGACTTTCGAGACAATATTTTTTTTTGTCTTGTTATTTATATTTTGACCAAGTTGGCCTGTTTTGACCCAACATAATTGTTGCTACGGTCCAGATCTGTCTATTTCCGTACCATTAAAGTTAAAATATTCTTAATTTGATCAAACATGCAACGTTCGATACTGCTATCGTAGCGATCTCAGTGAGTTAGTAAGACTTCTTCACTCACAGGGCTTAAGAGATCGGGCACTACTGTAACACCCTTATTCACTGCGATACACTGAAGCTACATATCTTCAGAACGTCCCTAGCAGTTGTGCGATGAATACTAAAAGTTCGACCGCTAGATTTATGCGCCGCGCCATTGTTGGCCAAAGAGAAAGTTTTATTAAATTTGGCGAGCCGTTCTCTCACCATATTATCCTAATGGCTATCGATATTTCCCGTCAGATTTAGATTTCGCCGAATTGTTGAAATTTTGGTCCCTCTCTAGATCAATTTGCGGCCTGATTTGTACTTGTATTATGTTCTCCGCAATTGAGTGACGGCTAATTTGAAATTTCGAGGTTTAAGTGTATTATCAAGTCTAGTCTGTCAGCAGATATGGTGAATTTTAGTCTATTGGTTTATGGTTTAAATAATAGGTTGGTACATAAATTTATTTTCTACAATTATTTCCATAAAATAGAATTCATTTCTTTCTGGCCATGTTTACGTTACTTCAACTTGTGACTTCGACCATTATGTATCATTAAAGGAGTAATAAAAGAATGAAAGTACCTGTAGTGTCAATTACTTCTAAAATTCAAAAGACTAAAATTGAATTGGTCAAAAATTGGGGCCTGTACAGAAGGTTGAAAAAATTAGAGATTAGGCGTTAAACACTGCGTAAAGTTCAATTCAAATGTTTCATGTCAATAACTGTTTTAAAACAAAAGATGATTGGCCTGTTGGTCTATTGGTTGACGATCCTGACCCTGCTAAGGTGCTCGTCAGTTCAATTCCCGCCGAGAATCTTTGTGTAATAACCACGATCGTTTATTATTTTTCGTGTCATAATGTTTATTGTGTTTATGTGTGTCTGTAAATTATCTATACTAAGTAAATGTATGTATTTTTCATATTAGTTATCCGGTTGTTATAGTGAAGGCTCTGCCTAGTAAGGGCAGTGTGCCAAAAAAAAATCAAGCCCTATATCTAACAGCTTTAAGTAACTTATGAGTAACTTTAAGTAAAGTAGTACGTTTAAGTTTTACTATATCATATAAAAATATGAGTGCTGTAAAACGAACGGAACACGTTCAATTCCATCTTGTTAGAAAGTTTAGGGAGATTAAATTATTGATACGACGTGGACGTGAGGTACTTTACAAATATTACACTTATCATGTTCAATAAATTGCTGTTGTGGGTATGATCTTAAAAGGGTAAGTGAATATTTTTACTCAAGGGTATGTAGTTTAAAAACGAATAAATATCTCGATACAACTTGCAGACACAGGTACCTAGCTGCTCTGCTTAGATTTTTTTAAATATAACTAGCAATGTGGGATTGTGTCCCAAATAGCAATCCTGTTATCCCCTCCAGCTAAGCTAAATTGCTCGTGTTAGGAGTGGGTTCACGTCGATAGTATAATGGGTAGGATTCAAACCTGCGACCTCACGATTGCGAATCCGAAGCCTTAGCCATTAGGCTACCTCTATCGTCCTCGATCTAATGACATATTTAGAACATAGTTGAAGAGATACATAATAATAAGAAAAATATGCAACCAATAAAACATTTTTACAAAAATAATTAAACATTTTGTAGTTGGGGTCAAGAAATCTAGTTTTATGTTTTACGCACCAACTTTGAGGCCAGTCTTTTTGTAAAAAAAAAATATTTCTCCGTTTTTAGTGTATTGATTTGTAGTCGATTTAAGTTACAATAGCTCCTCCAAACTGCTCATTTCTTTTTTCAAAATGTTGCGATGCAAGGCCGTTGATTTTTGAAGAGTTCACCTTATACTAGGCTATCAGTTCCTTGATTTAATTTGATGGAGACGAAGTATCAGGTATCGAACACGGTACTCAGATCACAACCCGCAATATTTATTTTTGAATAGTTCCGCTGGTCATCTGCTTTCTTTATCATCGTGCTTTTTAAGAGTAAATGCACGAATTACAACAAAATATACCCAAATGGCTATAGGTGTGCTTTTAATATTTGAAGAGTTCCCTCGATTTCTGCAAGATCTCATCATCAGATTCGAACTGGAAGTATGCATACAAACCGTCGAACTGAGAACCTCCTCCTTTTTGAAGTCGGTAGAAAACAATACACAATATTGTTCTCACCACACAACGAGATATCAGAATCAAAGTTACGATCTTCAGCCATGTAGCCCCGGCCACTAACCACAGGACCAACAGGTCAGTCTAAAATTTAAATGTACGAAATTTAAGAAAAAAATTCGGCTTTTAAAATGTTTGAAAGCTGAAATACTTCTATACTATAATAATATTATAAAGGGGAAAGATTTGATTGTTTGTTTGTATTGAATAGGCTCCGAAACTGCTAGACGGATTTGAAAAATTCTTTCATCGTTGTGAAGCTACACTAACCCCGGGTGACATAGGCTATTTTTTATCCCTGTATTCCCACGGGAACGGGAACTAAGCGGGTGAAACCGCGAGGCGTCCGCTAGTATTAAATAAATAGGTTGGTTCGTTTCAAATATAACATTGTGCATTAGAAAATAAAGTGAAAGGAGACTATATTCTTTCCGTTGAGTGTACACTAACTAGTAGCAATCTTTTCTGCCTAGTGAACAAGAAGCTCCAGGCTCATAAAATATGAAATAATATTAGATCCTCACAGGAGCGAAAGACCGACTTTTTCACTTCCATTAAAGCCTTGCTTCTATTGAACCCTACTATTTATACAAGAATAGAAAGAAAAATCTTAAAATAGAAAATTGATTACAATTAAGATACAGTAATTTGCTGCTATATAATCTTGTGAATTATTTGACCTTTCCTACTTCTGTTACAATATGAAATCTTAAACAAGTACGTCGATGTACTGTGATAGTCTCATTCTGCAGTTGATTGAAAACCAATCAGTTGTAACTGCCAATAAAACACAGAGTAGTTTATTGCTAACACGTTGTATAAATAAACTCGTTTCACGTATTGTTTTCGCAATTTTTGCGAGCATAACTGTGATCACATAACAAGATTTTAGATTATCCCCAGATCAGAGGCACAAGATGGAATATTTTTCCATTTATGTATATACCGCCAGTTGCCATAAGCCTTCTATTTCTAACACGTAAAACAAAGGTAGGGGATATTGTAGTCTCATGCGACGTTATTAAGTGGAAGCGTGGCACGCACGCAGCCGCCACGCGTGGCTCCGTAGCGCTCCACACGCCACAACCAACTGCAACTTATACAATGAGAACTCAGTATTAAACACAGAGAAATAGTTTTAATTATTGCACCGAGAAAATTGAATAACTTTCGTTATACTGCGGTTTTCCGTATACCTAGTTTTCGCTAATACTGCAGCAAACTGTTGTCTATATTTTAAGAGCGTTTGTGCTGTAGGTACTAATTGGTACTAATATGCAGTCATATCCAAAATGTACGCGGGTATATCACTGAAATATTTCAAACTACCAGCCGCTAAGATAGCTGTTTTATGTAAGAAAAACAGAATAGGTGAAAAACACTGCCATGTTAAGAGAAAAACCTTTACGATGTTTTTTCATTTGCAGAAGCGAAATATAACAGTAGAGACTTGCATACAACTACTAACAGACAGACATTCATGCAGGCGTCAATTAATACCCCCTTTTGCGAACGGTAAAAAGAAGTGTCCGCTTCAATAATATATCTGTCCACATCTACATATATATTAATACAAATCTTAAGTTACAAATTATCTACAGTTTTAATCTGCGGATTACTATATACATTTTACACAAGTTAAATGTAATGCATATTGAACTTCATATCTACACAAATTGTATATGAAGTTCAATATTATTCCGTTATTATATATAAACTAAATGATGATTTATTCATATATTTAAGTTCAAACTCCGCTGTGTTATATAATGCTGGTGAAATTAAATTTCCTATTGTAGTCCGAGACCATTAGGTAAGTTGGAGGCTCTCGGGCGGCTCGCACAGCTTCAGATTAGTTAATAAGAAAGAAAGTTACAGGGCTTTTGTGAATAGCTTTTGTTTCCAAATGTTTAAACAGAAACAAAAGGAAGTATCTCAGAAAAAATTGCATCTTCATAACTTTGTGAGCTCCGGCAATTGGTCACAAACAAAATACTCAGCGAATATTTCATCTGTGGAGGTTTGTTGGATATGAGTTCCCTTTATTTTATTTGAAGTCTTACGTAACATTCAGTTGGTTATTTCATGAGAAGTTTTGTACAACTTCTCGTAAAATTACTCAAGTACTGAGGTAGGATATATGTATAAGTACATTTGTATTTACTGACGTTTAGCATTTATATCATGGAACTGAGATGGAGACGAGCGCGGTTCAACTTAAGGCGAGTATTGACATTATTAGAAGAAACCTTTTTGTTATTAGTTTTCCGTACCTCAAAAGGAAGAAACGGAACCCTTAAAAGATCACTCGTGTTTCTTTCTGTCCGTCTGGTACAGACAATTTGCTACGAATCTACTATGTACATATATGTATTTCTATGAATGGAAGCATAACGTAATTATAAGAGGTTTGAATTTAAATTTTGAATTTGCATTGGCAAACTAGGAAAAGAAAAGTTACGCAAACTGTATCGGTTAACATATCAAATGAAATGGCTTGTTGTAAGCATGTCAAATATATATTCTTATCTCCGAAGATACTGAGCCTTATATTCTGAAAAAAATATAAAAAATTGTTCTTAACCTTTTTAGGGTCCCATAGCCAAAATGGCAAAACGGAACCATTATAGTTTCGCCATGTACGTCCGTCCATCTGCAGCTTAGCTCAGAGACTGTTAGAGCTAGAAGGCTATAATTTTGGATACACATATTACTTACGCCTACAAAATGAAAGAATAAAATATTGAAAATCATTTTTTTGGGGGTACCCTCCCCTATATGTAAAGTAGGGATGTGATTTTGTTTTCTCATTTACCCCATCGATCGTGTGGGGTATCATTAGAAAAGTCTATTAAAAATGTTTAGGGGTTATGAAGACCATTTTTAGATTTAGGGATCCGTTTGTGCAATATTAAGTTTTAAAGTGTCAAGTGTCCCCCCCCCCCTCCTGCCAGCCAAATGATTGATATTGGGAATGTGAAAATAATCACAGTAGTAGTATATATAGTGTAATTAAAAGGAAAACTATCACAGCTATGTAGGCTTTACAAGATTACGAGTTACAGCTGATCAAATGAGAAGTAGGTAACAAAATGTTCGTACCTACAAATTTCATTGAAAATTTTATTAAGTAGGTATAATGCTTTATGTATGAAACAAATTGCTAAATTATTAAATAAACTCCGTCAGTTTTAAAGTTATATTTATGAAAATTCTATTTACCCGACTGTAAGGAAGGGTTATGTTTTTGTATTTTTTATTTGTAAAATAACGAAATACGGATTTCAGATTTTAAAAAAAATAACGCCTAAGGGGGTAAAATAGGGGTTGCAAGTTTTTATCTAACTTCGTCAGTTCTAAAATTAGATCTTTGACATATCGAATTTGTCCTTTTAGTTAAAAATAAAGAAAAAAATATTTCAGCGTGTTTGGAAAATCAACCTGTAAGGGGGTAAAATAGGGGTAGCGAGTTGGCATAAAACTTCGTCAGTTTTAAAGTTAGATCTTTGAAATTTCTTATTTATCTTTTTGGTTTAAAATAAAGACGTAAGAGAGTAAGATACAATACAGGTTTGTAAATAACTTTGTCAGTTTTAAAGTTAAATCTGTAAAAATGTGTCTTTGTGGATAAAGAAACAAGTCTTTCAGCGTTTGAAAATAAAAATCAACCCACTTCCGGGCTTAAGTAATCCACATGCGAAGCTGCGGGCGACAGTTATCCTAATCCTTACTTATATTATAAATCCGAAAGCGAGTGTGTTTGTTTGTAACACTTTCACGCCTAAACCTCTAAACTGATTTTAAAAATTCTTTCACCAATAGAAAGTACATCAGTCATTATTTGACGTGCGCTGTCATATTGATTTAGGTTACTATGGAGATACCTTTGTTGCTGCAACATATAAATGGAAAAACATAGAAAAAGCTATTCGATCTATGTAATTGCTGACAACAATGGCTATGTGCCCATAAAACACAAGCATTTACATAGATGGAAAAAAAATACGGAAACTTGCATAACTATAAAACAATGTAACTATTTATTATTCAATAAAATCCACGTACAGTACAATACTTTAGTTGCAAATGAAATGAGCGTTCGTACAAATATTTTCAAAACAACGGCCGCTGGAGCCGTTTAGAGCTGCGCTGCAGTTCATTTAGTTTATGAGTCGTGTTGCAGTTGTAGTGCGAATCAGCTGTTACTTCTATTTAGTGTTATACACCTGCTTTCTGCCTCGAAAATATTCCCACTGTTATACTAAAAGCTTTGCACTTTAGCTTCCTGCTGTAATAACATTTATATTACGTGACAATTTTCATAATGTTTTTGAACGAAATTGGCTGACGACACTGGCATTTAATGTTTTCGTTTCCATTATTACCTGATAATACATAAATCGTTTCTTTAATCTCTTTTCGCATTTATTTGAAAGGCTTCAGATAGAAAATCTGAAGACTATACAAAATAAATGTAATACGGAAAACGACTTATTGCATTCCTTTTTCTCACCAGGCGTTGCTCACTTTCCGATCTAATCTATTTCTTATACAATAGTCAGGTTTAGTTGCCACAATGTAGATATCCACTTTTAGCTGATACAGAAACTAAAAACCTGAATAACTCTACACAAATTTTGGTAGACCACTAAATTTTTTACCCTAATGAAAACCCCGGCGTGCATTGGAATTGTTCAATCCTCGGATTTAGTAAACCATTAAGTAACATATTAGCTTTCCGTTCCACTAAGTTGAAGGTCACCACGCAAACAATATACATCCACAACACAATCTACGCTCGCTTTAATCCAATAAGGATTGGAATTTGAGTGCAAAGTGATTTTACAGCCGCCTACATCCGCTGGGGTATCACCGCGTGGCTGTGGTTAACCCTAGTATTGTTTAGCCACCTACTCGCACTCTCTGTAAAGAACTACGCACTTTTTACCTTCATCGTTGTAGTATATGTTTGTACGTACTTGCGGTGAACGTACTCCTTTGTAATGAATATTTGAGGTGAAGCTTTGTTAACAAGACTTTAAAATATCAGTTATAATATTATAAGACTAAAGACGCTTTTAAGGCTTTCGATCCCGATTATGTTTACGTAAACACACATGTTATAGTAATATTTACTACAAAAAGCCTATATATGGATATGTCTAATACCTTTTGTTTATAATAATATAATATATAATATCGTGGGACAACTCACACAACGTTATCTGATCCCAAACTAAGCAGAGCTTGTACTATGGAAACCAGACAACTGATAAACATACTTATATATTTCTAAATACATACATATTATAGATAAATATCACCCAGACACAGAATAAACCATCGTGCTCATCACACAAAGTTTTATCCTGGGTGGGGATCGAACCCACGACCTCTTGCGTAGCAGTCGGATACACTCCCACCGCGCCACAGAGGCAGTCGGTTTAAGTATCTATTTTTGATTTCAAAGAAATAGATTAAACATTATTATATTCAAGCGTCTCTTAGAAAGGGTTGTGGAGCCAGCAGTCAAATCCAACATAAACCAATTAAAATCCCCTAATACTACATCCCTATTTCTATCAGTTCTCGTTCTTTATTCTCGTCAGTCTGAGGAGGAATATATATCACATAACACGGAAAACAATAACTTATTTCGCTTAAACACATTTAATCTCAACTGGGATCGCCACTCGACGTAACTCGTACCGTGGTGTGGCCACCAAAAGCGCGCCTCCCTATTTGCATCCATCGGCTCGGTCACATCGTAGTATTTAATACCCAGGTACAACGAATTCTGAATTGGAAATAGAATTATTAAGCCCCGTCTCCGTGATTGCAAATAAATCACGTCCCTACTCTTCCAGCAGAGACAAGAATTGTACAGTTTAAGCCATAATTCTGAGTCGCACAACTTTTCAAAGTAGTTTACAGTAACCTTGACCGACGCATAATTACGCTCGACTTTAGGTTTTAATTGCTCAATAGTAATATCCGACTTGTTTCCCAATACTCCCTTTATATATATATATTCCTTTAATTTATCTTCTGTTGTGCTCTTATCCAACCTCCAAATAGTACTTATTTCGTGCAATCACTTACACTTACAACTGAAGTATTACCACCTTTTATTATTGGGTTGCTTCTCTTATTATTTTTAACTTCTTCCACGGATCCGATTGAATCCACGGATTATTGTTTTTGTCATCCGACGAGTAGTTGACCCCCGCTTCGGCGCGGACAGCGTGTGTCCACGACAGTCAGCTGACTCGCACGCGCTTTTTACCATATTTGCACTTATATTAGTGGATCTTCATCTGCGTTAGTCGATGTTAAGTCGTTACTCTTTGTACTACATGGTAATTTAAAATATTATATGCACAGTCATGCATGCTAATTTACTCTTTGGTAAATAAAACTCTGAGTGAACAACTTTGTTCGCAAGTCTCAACTTTGTGGATTCTTCTACTAGTGATCTATTTCGCAAACTTTGTAGATTCTTCTCTTCGACGATCTTTCAGTTATGTTTAAGTAAGGTTTATGCGGGTTGTTAGCGTTATTTTATTGTTTAAAAAAGAAGATAACTAGCAATTTGGTACTGCGTCCTACATTACTAGCAAGCCTAATGTAGTATTAGGAGTGGGTCCACGTGTCGGTAGTATAATGAGTAGGATGAGAACCCGTGACCTCATGGTTGCGAATCCGATTGAAGGAAAATGTCTACTCATAATCCCGGTGCATTGCAAGAGACTTTAAAAAATATTATTAAAGTTACTAGGAATCGGATTCACAGGCTCTTGCACAGCTGTAGTCCGTATTTCCACCAGGCAATTAAGGACTAACTAAAGTTACTACATATCACTCTTTATTTCCCGTTGCTATGTTCGTTCCATGTTCTGTGGTCGGATAATAGAAAAAAAGAGAAAAAAATGAACTCTTTAATTTTCTACTAATTTTGGACCAAACATTTCATTGAATCAGGAAATCTTGGAATCTGCTACCGACACTGTATTTTTAGGAATCACGCTAGATAATAAAATTCAATGGGGTGCACATATATCTCGTCTCGCTGGTAAACTCAGCTCGGCTGCTTACGTTGATAGGAAGGTACGTGAACTGACAGACGTTGACACTGCCATACTTGTTTATTTTAGCTATTTTCATAGCGTTATGTCATATAGGATATTACTTTGGGGCAGAGCCGCTGATATCGAAAGTATTTTTATACTACAGAAAAGAGCAGTTCGTGCAATATATCAGCTTGGGGCTAGGGTTTCACTAAGGGAAAAATTTAAGAAAATAGGTATACTGACTGACCTCGCAATATATATTATATACCAATATTCTTCTTCCGACAAAATATCCAACCGTATAGTAAAAAATGTGATGTACATTCCATCAATACTAGAAATAGACATAAATTGTGTGTAGGAACACACAATTTATTTTTACCATCGTCTTCAAAAGGTTCATAGTTTATTTATGGGTCTTGGTATCCATTTTACTATAAGCTACCTGTTCATTTTCTTAATTTATTCTGAATAAGGTCGTTCTTAATTTTAGATTTGAATGAATTAAATGAATTCATTCAAATCTAAAATTAAGAACGACCTTATTCAGAAAGCTTATTAATGTATAGATGACTATATATACGACAAAAACGCATGGTCGTAATGTTCACACAGAAGTTATGAATTTTATTTTATATAAAATTAATTATTATTTTTGAATTTTTAAATGATATCTTGATTTTCTTACTTCTTCTTTTTTTTCTTTTTAATTGTATAAACTGGTTACTTAAATGATGTGAAATTCATGGTTGTAAATGTAAAAATGCAGAATAATGTAAGTATTTGTGTTAAATATTAAAATGTTGTTTGCACTGTATATTTACAGAGTACCTAGATAATTGAAATTGTTAGTAACGGTAACTAGCGATCGTACTTCATTAAATAATTTAAGGTTATTTTCGTTTCTATGAGATGTAATGTCAGGGATCGTCATGCTTACTAAAATGTCAATGCTTGTGGTGTCGGTGTGGGTCGGGTCGTCTTCCTTCCCTACAATATGGCGAAGGGGATGATGGCTGACCCATGCGTCAAACTCGTGAACGGGTGCTACTTGGGGTGACTGGTCGGCCTTGTCATTTTATAGGATTTATTATTTTTTAATTAGTGGCTCAAAGATAAGTAGTTTTCTAAATAATCGAATCGCATGTTGCCTTTACCCTCTTCTGTATTTTTAACCGACTTAAAAAAGGAGGAGGTTCTCAATTCGTCTGAATGTTTTTTTTTTTGTATGTTTGTTCACCGATAACGCAAAGACGAATGGACCGATTTGAAAAATCGTTTTTGTGTTTGAAAGGGAATACTTCCAAGTTGGTTCCATTGTCATCAGATCACGATCTGATGATGGGGTCCTGGAGAAATCGAGGAAACTCTTAAGATATTAAAGGCACGCCTACAGTGATTTATGTATATTTCATAGTGATTTCGTGCATATACTTTTAAAAAATACCAATTGGTGAAGTGGAACTGATGATGAAGACCACAAATGACGAGCAGACACATTCAATATTTCACAGTGGGCGATTTAGTTATTTTAATATGGTATTGAGTAGCACTTAAATCTGGTTCTACTACTATTACACAATGTAATAGAGCTGATATTGAACTCCTCAACAATTAACGGCCCTGCATCTGGGAGAACAATATTATGTAAAAGGATTTGAGCAGTTGATATAAGCCTATTGTAACATATGTGAATTACAAACCAAACCACTAAAAAGTGAGAAATAAAAAACTTTTTACAAAAAATATTACTAATACGACTTCAAAAATAAATACAAGGCAACTAAAAAGCAAAAAATAATATACCTAGAATAACAAAAACAAATTAAACATTTTGAAGTTGGTGCCATGACATAGTAGTCTTTACGTTTTATTCGGCACCAATTTCAAAATGTTTAATTTGTTTTTGTATTATAGGTATATTATTTTTTGCTTTTTAGTTGCCTTGTATTTATTTTTGAAGTCGGTAATATTTTTTGTAAAAAGTTTTTTTTCAAGTTGATGCCCCCATCCACACTGTAGTAGGCATTGTATTCATTTAAAACTTGATTATATCAGTTTACGTACTATGGTTATCGCTCGCGTGAGTTTCATGGAGTAATTGTGTGTTTGCAGCAACTTACTAGCTTGCTTTCTCACGGCTTTACTCTTGCGAACTTGGCATTAAATGTAGAATCATTCTATTCTAAATTTTGTCTGAGGTTCTTAAGCGTTGCATTTGTAACCTAAATGAATAAAGTATTTTGATCGATTGATTGATTGAATAAAATATTTCGTGACGTGGTTAACCAAACCATCAAATGGTGGTATTTCCTAATATGGTACAATAAGCACTGGTCCCATCATGTTGTGGTCTGCCCAGATCGATGAATACTCAACGTTTGACGACATGAACATCCAAACGTATCAATTTTGTTCAATTCACTTGAAATAAATAATAGTTTAAAAAATAAAAAAACACGCTGTAAAAAAAAGGAGGAAAAAGCGAGGGCAAGTGCAAGTACGTGGTCCCACATGCATTTGCCCTGGCAAGTGCATGTTGGGCCGTTCATGTTGGGTCCCGCACCTTATAGGGTTTCGTAGACCTCCATGTGGCTTAAGAATTATGTAGCTTAAGAAGTGGGTTTTATATTGTTTTTGTTTCATACAACTAAGAACGTTATAACTTTAAATGTATTTTTAATGGCATCTGTACAAAAGTTTATTTGCTTCTCACTTGATCTGCTGATACTTGTTAAGTTGTAAAGCCTACTTAGCTGTGATAGTTATAACTTTTACATTTTGATTTCACTATATATACCTACTACAACCATGATTTTTTTCACATACTCAAAATCAACCATTTAGCTGGCAGGGGAGGGGGGACACTTGACTCTACGATGAGTGGGTAGACGGTAGACTAGTTCAGCTCAGTGTCGTCTCCGTGAGGAGAAATCAAGCGAGGGTAGTTTCCGAAACCCACGCTTCACGGAGGTGACGCTGAGCTGAACTAGTCTACCCATGACCACGGCCGTTGCAATACGGTCGCAACGTCGAGTGGTAATGAGTTTTATTCGACATTTTTATTGAACCTGCAGTAGGTATAACGCACATGACAATAATGTAAATGTACAGCCAGCCATAACAATCGAAGTAATTTTAAAAGGCTTTTCTTGCCAATTACTTTACAAATACAATAATTGCATTTTTGAAAGGGAAAAATTTGAAGTCCAGACCCAGGAATCGAACCCGAGACTTCCGTAGCCAAACCGGGGCCAGAAGCGAACCACCTATCTGGACTATGTTACTAGACCTCAAATATTTCTATCCCTTGATGCTCGCGAGTTTGAGCCCTCGCATGCGCCATCTAGTCGGTAGTTAAAGAAAAAAAATTGAGGTCTGAATGTAAAGAACGATAATATTTATACACTATACTTTTTAATAAGCATATTCTTTGATACCTTTAGATTAGGACCCCGCTCGTTTAAAAATAAGAACATATTATTTATTGAATTATAATAAAAAAATCGATTTGTTTAGGACAGTTACCTATTGCAACACTGAAATGTAATGTCATGTCACTTGTTTGTCTGTGCATAATGCTTTTTTTTTGGCGCCGGTGCATTATGAAAACAGTTTAAAGTATTAATAACAAATAGCTTGTGTTATTTCTCGTGTTGTGTATGATATTGTGGTTACATTACGTGAGTTTGAGATAGAGAATTCATATACATAGTAACAATCAGAAATATTTTGTGAGACAGAGACTCGTACCAATATTGTGACAATTGTGAAGTGTTTGTGAGATAGAGATTCGGATTATATATCACTGCAAAGCCGAATTCATAGCCATAAACTAGTGTTACACATCATGTGTAATACATAATTAATACACAATATCATAGTTATGTCCTATTTAAAAAAAAATGTATATAATTATTTCGATTTTCGAAGTTAATCCACCCATATCAATTAAACCCGGCAAATTAGGTAAATCATTCTTGGTTTTTCTGAAAGTATATATTAATGTCTACATAAATCAGTAGTTTTCATCTTGGCACAACAAAATTTGTAGCGATACTAAATTCCATAGTCACTTGAACATTTCCCTTTTTCTATCTTTCAAAAATGCAATTATTGTATTAGCCATAACAATCATTCTGATTGATTTGTCAAACAAGGCCCTGAGCAATAAACAAGCATTTGTATATGTAACAGACTTTCTTTTAAAATATTTTTAAACGATTACAGTAAGCAAGTAAAATAATTAAAATAAAAGATTGTAGTAACAAAAAATGTGGTAAACAGAACAGTGTAATTACAACACAGATGTTATTACTGCGCTAATGGGATCCACCAACGAGTACTCTTCATTAGTGTAATTGTACCAGCCTACTTTTATTTTGTTTTTTACTTACACGTTTATATGCAAATAGAGTATTAATGCAGATTCATTTTGTGTGAAAGACTATGGGCTACTTAATTGTTATGACTAGTTTGCCCCTTACTGTATGAATCCAAAGGAACTTTCCATAGCAAACCATTCCCTATGTTATTATCTCTCTGGCGAATCATGTACTGAATGACCCTTGTATGTTGGCGTAGGTAGCACCTGTAAACAGCCAATATCTGTATGTATTTGACTGTACCTTAACCATTCTTGGTAAGAAGCAAACAAGTAAAAAATTGTTTATTAAATTATTTACTATCCAGAGAAATACATAACATAGATGTATAAGGTGACAGTGATTTACGTAGGTGTTGTCAAGGCAACTAAGTGATTTCACACAGGAGGATAGGCAGCAACGTCTCCGGCGTACTATACAGCCTTACTGCGATCGTCAACCCGCCCGCCAGGCGTGGCGATTATAGCAATTACCCCTAGAATTTATAATAAGTAGGTTCTACTGGGGAGACCCGCACCCAGCTTTGGGCCATCTTATGGGTTATATAGCACACCCATCAACAAAGTCTAAGGATATTCCGCATTTTGATGATATCCGATAAAGTTTTAAGTTAAATACTTATTTTTTTTTATAAAACAACGTAATTTTCAGAATTTAGTAAATTGAATAATTTATTTAATAAAATAATATTAAATAGTTTTAATTTTATCTTTAATTATATACTATAAAATTCGGATTCTTACCATACCCAGTTTTCTTATCAAATTTTTATAATCAACAAAATATCCCTACACTTTGTTAATGTGTGTATATACCTAGGTGATGGTCTAAACTACAGACATTATGAGCTACCCACAGACAATATGTTGACATGAATCCATTTATCAATTTGAATAACATGACGTTTAATTGTACATTTATAGGCATGTATGTTAACTATAAGATGTTTTATTAGAAGCAATAATACATCGTCCCAAATGGAATAGACAGAGCAAAAAACAAAAGGAATTGATATAAATAAATCAAAGCAAATATGAGGTTAATGACATGCCGTAAAAGACATTTCCATTCGTTTTCTCCGTAGAGCGCACCATGGGACATTGGACTTGTAAAGTCAATGACAAAAGATACTCAAAGTTGGCATTAGAGAAACGAAAACTCTTCCAACGCAAATTGAAATTTAAAGCTCGTACAAGACATCTGTGAAAATTCACAACATTCTATTACAGAATTCCGTAATTCCAATCCGGAACTCTGAAGGCCAAATCTATTAACAAAAAAGATTAAACTTATGAAGAAAGCAAGTAGGGTTTAAACTTAAAGGAACTCTAAAGGCCAAATCTATTAACAAAAAAGATTAAACTTATGAAGAAAGCAAGTAGGGTTTAAACTTAAAGAATAATTAAAAATGGGTTAAGCGTGAGTCGCGATTGGTGTTGTAACTTAGTGCGTGAGTCTAAATCTCTTATGACAGGCTGTTTTTATAGCTTTTTATTATCACACGTTTATAGAAACTATAGGTAGGTAGGACGGTCTCTGTAGGTATACCTTTCACACACAGAGACTGTGCTTGTGTCAAAATAGTTCCTCAACTGAACCTTTCAAAGGTCGGCTCCGCTTCGGTTATTTGTCAACAGACGATAGTTAGATCTGTTAATTGAGAATTCGTGTTCGATTGTAGGCGTCCGTAAACAATCACGCGCCACTATTCTGTGATGAAGTACCCATTCCAAACGTCTCTGTTGTCTTTGGCAATGAGTTTGGATCATTTTGGGTGTGCGTCCATTTTGCTCATAGAAACAAATGGTAGGAAAGGTGTATGGATGACGTAGATAGCCATTTGAAGATTCATATTATTAATTTCTTTGCCATTCTGTTGGCTAATGTTTTTAAGCACTGATGCAAAACTTATAATACACGTTATTATAAGTTTACTGTTTATTACTTACTGTAACTCTTTAACAGTTTACCTCTCGAATATGTTTGGCTTTTTTTGATGAACGTCTATACAAAGCATGCAAATTCATTTCCTTCACATAAATATTTCATGCTTTGGGATTTTTTTTTAAGTGAGCAAGCTAGTTATGATTTGAGGGACTGTATTAAAACAAAATATAATCGGATTTTAAAATAACCATTTTAACGAATAAACTGCAAGAGTAGAAATTGCAGTCTATTCCCGAAGGTAATATTTCAAACAACATTGTTCTTTAAACATAAATAAGTTTAGCAAATGCGAGTGATACATCATGTGGTAACTAGGAGCAGACAAGTTTTGTGGTTCTGTGTTCGTGTTATGAGTTAAATCTGTGCTTGTGAAACAATCCCACGCCACTGGGAAATCAACGAAACTGCGGCTAAAATAATATTTATTGTTAGTTATACAGTTGTAGATATAAATATTAAGTATTACTATTATATTGCTTAATTTTTAACATTACCTAAACACAATAGGTGTGCGGTGATCGCCTTGCACAAAGTGGATATTCAAAAGCTTGGTATCAGCCGTATGTTCATTTAATGTACTATCAACAGATACAACAACACTTGCTCTGCCGAAGACCATAAAAGATCGGAGCAGCAGTGTGCTCTTAGAACTGCAAAGATTGATAATGCTGTTAAAGCCAGAATTTGTCTAAATCCCATTAAAAACCAAAAAATCTTATCACGAGAAATGAAGATTGCGTGACTGACTCTGTCGCGTATTATAAAACAAGACCTGAAGCTCGGTGCTTATCGTCGATATACAGGACATGACCTAAATCAATCTTTACAATTAATGAGAATGGATCGATTAAAACGCCTTCTGTCTCGATACGCAGGTGAAGGGCACAGAAATATCCTCTTTACCGATGAAAAAGCACATCACGATTGAAGAGCACTACAATATACAAAATGATTAAGTGTACGCTCACAGTTCTAAAGAAGCATCACAGTCATCATCCTACGTCAGTAATGGTTTGGTGGGGCGTGTCTTATCAAGGCGTCACAAAGCTACATTTTTGTGATAAAGGAGTGAAAACTTTAGCCAAAGTGTATCAAGAGACAGCCTTGGATCGTGTTGTGAAACCTCTCAGCATACACTTTTTGAAAATGTACCGTGGACTTTCCAGCAGGACTCTGCACCTGATCACAAGGCACGAACTACCCAAGCCTGGCTGGAAATGGACTTTATAAGAGCCGAAGACTGGCCATCATCTAGCCCAGACTTCAACCCTTTAGACTACAAATTATGGTCAGTTTTAGAGGACATGGCTTGTTCTAAACGACAAGTATAAAAGCCACAGGTGGCCATTTTGAATAGAATATTGTTTTTATTTTTTGCTGAGAGTTTAATAAATATGTACATATAAGTTTTAGTAATATTACAGAACTTCATTAAAAAGAAATGCATTTTCATTTGTAACAGAACTTATGGCCGGACTAGGTAATTTACTAATCAAAAATGTAATATCGATAGTAGAAGACGGTAATGATTTTCATAAACCGGTAGCAAACAGAATCGATTAAACATTTCAAACAAATATGTTTACAGTTAACGTTTCAGCGCCCTTTTGATTCGATCGTGATAATATTTACATAAAGAAACAGAAAACGGCACAATTTTTCCGTACCATCAGTGGCACAGTGTGGCACACTGCCAACGGAAAAGAAACCCGTAAATAATAGTTTCACATAAATCAAACAAAATTTGAATGTGAAAAATTGCCTGTCGCTGCCCAACAGGCCTTTTTGGAATTATATTTGTACGAGTTTGGGATCTTTATTAAAAGAAAATAGTACAGTTTGTTATTCCGTCTAAGGAATAAACTTTCGGTGATTTTGAAGATTCCTACTTACTTACCAGCTTTTGTTAACTGTTTTACTTTATTTATCTCTTTCGGTATATTCTTTTTTAGTGTAAGTATAATTTTTCTTTGTCAAATCATTGCACATTTATTAAATAAATGATTGCACCCTTCAATGAACCATTGTCTACACAAAGATTTACGAATATTGTAACATAAACATACAGAATACGTACCTACTGTTTGTTAAAGTACGTCATAGATTCCGATACATTCAGTTTGCATCTACAGAACATATTCTGGAAGGTTTTATTGTATCTAGCATACATATATTATATAAAAGTTAAAAAAAAATCCAGTTTCGCACTGGATTTTTTTGGCCCTATGAAAATAAATCTTTACCCCAAACCACTCAAAACTTTATTGGGGTCACCCAAAATGTGTCTTAGACCACGATCTCGAGAATTAATGATACTTGCCACACTGTCTCTCAGTTCTTAATTAATAACAATCACTGATGCGTTTGCTACTTCCACCCCCCCCCCGCACATCTACCCCCTTTCCCTTCCAAGACGTGAAGGGTCCGTCCCTCAGTTCTACAGATCATCGTTTGTTCCTGTCGTAAACACGCCGACACCTTACCAGACGTAATTAATTTTCCGTGCGTTGACCCCTACACACTTTGTATATTGTTTTCCGTTTCCGAGATTAATGATTTTATGAACATGTTGAGAACTTAACTGTGTTCGTGGAATATAGTCAAAGGAGACGGCGGAGTGTATTTACTTAAGAATTCTCTGAATTAGAATTGTAACAACGTAATCAAGCAAAACTGTCACCCTTTCTAATTAATACAGCTTTCTAATAAGTGCCATGCCACTCAGAAAGTTTAGCAAAAAACATTTTTATGTATAAATTTGTTATTTAAAAGTAAAAATACCATTGTTTGAATTTCTAATTTCCCTCTAAATTTTTTCGAGAGCCAAATTAAATTATCTTGTCTCATTTAGATCGAGATCGAGGACCTGCATCGAGAATATGCGTGTGTTAGATTTTACATAGGGGTCGTAGCGATTTGTAATAAAATACTAAAGCTTTTATTGTAGAACTACGTAGAAGTCCTACGACTCCTTGTAGAAGTCCTACGACTCATCGTAGTAGTACTACGACTCATTGTAGACCACTATGACTCATCGTAGAACTACACTTACTACTGTGTCAGGATATTCGGATCATATACCCAATCAGTTGCAATCTAACCTTAGGGAATAGAATAAATTAGAGAGGTAAATAATACAAAGGAATAAATGACAAGTATCATATATTTTCAACCTTGTTTGGTCTAGTTGTATCAAAGGTTTCATAGTAGCCAGTCTCCTAATAAACATCTGCCGTACTACATTTCATACATCCTAAATACAATATACCACAGATACTTTCTAACATAACCAATTCACAACATTATTGCAATGTACGACCATATCGCTGTAGAACGGTTGATAAGTATCACACCAGGCAATATTCATCAAATCATACCACATTGCAATATATTGTTATTAGTCAATATCTATACATAATACACAATAATAGGACATCAGCACAAAAGAACCAGCAATAAGTATAATCTGAATCGGATCGTACCTGTATCCACAAATGTTGCAATCAGACTGAGCCTCGATCACAATCTGTCAGTCCTTTTATAGAACAAATACACTGAATATTAAAGAACATGTGGGTACTTCGCAAATACTCTTAATGATTATACTTCAACCCATAAAATAATTGAATACATCGAATTATGTTATTTAAATAAATGAATAATAATAAAACTATTACACAGATAAAACACACTACCTTTTGATTTTCAATAAAAGAAGTGAAATATCACAACAACAATATTTGACGTTTCAAGCAGTACCTACATTTGTGACCAGTGGATATTTATTGTTTTAATTCATTTATAATACTGTGTGGTGCTTTTTTAATGTGTTATAATCATCTTAAGTAATTTACATCTTAATTACAACATAAACTGTAAGTACTTGTACTTTGTCTTAACCTATTCTGTGATACAAATTATTGTTCAGGTTACTAAAAACACAATTGACATATAGACATGGCTACTTGCATATCCATGGCTATTGTTATAATATAAACAACTTGTACCTACTTCTATAATGTCAATTTACTCTGCCATAACGTATTCTGTTATTCTAATGTACAAATACTGTCACGTATTCTACAGTTAACAACATTACAGTGGTATTTAGGTTTCCTTATTAAAGTGGTCATTATGTCTACGATTTATTGACAGGCTAAACAAATTCATCAATCGTATTCATCCCTTAGTACACAGGTATAATATTTACCTGAATTTATTTATTACGATGGCTATTTATCTATGTTAATAGCCATTAATATACCCCTTATCTATCACGTGCGATAACTTTCTACGAGTTTAAATGTTCGCCAAATCAATTATTCTTAAACCACCATAGTCATTACTTATACTCGTAATCGTAAGCTCTGATATTTGATTATACAATTAATAATGAATCTCTCAATATGGTACATCGATACGTGACTTAGGAATAATAATGGATGCTGAGTTATCGTATAATTTGCACATTGATTATATCGTTACGAAAGCTTTTAGTCAACTGGGCTTTATCTTAAGGATCACTAAACCCTTTAGGCACAAAGTTTTAATGTATGCTGATGCCAGCATATATTAAAACTTTTATATTTTACCTAGTTACATTCTATTGGACTTGGATTTTACCAGTATTATCTGGAGTCCTATGCTTGTCATATTGCACGAATTGAAAGAGTTCAAGAAAAGTCATCTTTACATTAACAACGCTAAATGATTCTAATAAAAATCCTAAACAAAAATGTTGATTCTCCTCACATTCTAGAAAAAATATCATTCAGGCATTAGCATTCGCTTACAACATTAACTCTCTATTCCTTTTATAAAACAATAATATACTAGTAACAACTTCTTCAGACACAATGCTGATGTATATTTTATGATATGAATTCAGCCGTTTGGCTTATATATATTTAGCAATAGTTTATCTGTTTATAAGACAAAGATACTAAATAAATTGTTGTAAACTCTTATCTTAACAATCTTCATTATTTAAATAAATATTATTTTATACGTATTGTTTCAGAAATAAGCTTGTAATAAGACCTGTTGTTAACTCTATCTCTATTCTGTTAAACCTGAAACATTATTATTGTATTCCTTGTGCTGTTATATGTATATACTACTCATATGGTACTCTAAGTCTTTTAGAAAACGACTGTTTGCTTACCAAAATAAAGATAAATAAATGTGGCCTAAGACCTGATGAGTCATTTGATCGACTTCAAATGGCTTCTATGGATGAAGGATCCTCAAAGGCAACCATCTACTGTGAGCATAGCGGGTTCAAGCGCGGTCGCCTTACTTTTGACGTCCTACGATGGCTGTCACGGAAGAAAAGGTGCTGGCAGTAATCAAAATGAATTCAAGAAAACAGGCGAATTACATACACTGCAGATTGGTTCGGGAACCGTTCACAAGATTCTACACTTGGGCGCCGCACAACCTCACCGAAGCTCAGAAGGAGACCCTCGGAAGGAGGGTATGGAGTGGTGCCGTGATATGATAACAATATTTGAAGCAGGCTTGGGGCGTGCACGACATTGTGATAGATGACGAATCCTGGATTTATTAATACGATCCAAAAACAAAGCGTCAGTCGACAGTTTAGCTGTTTCAAAACGAAACAGCGCCTACGAATGTGAAGGAAAAATTATGATCGCTGGTATCTTCACTTTGACGAGGTATCTGGTTGTTGGCAGCATCAACGCCAAATGCCACATAATGCCTGCCAAAAGTTTTATCTGCAATGAGCAACAAGCGACTGAACACCTGGCTCTGCGGGATACTGCTTCACCCTGACAACGCGCTAGCAGCGTTCAAAAAGGTGTGGAAAAGGTGTCTGTTGCTATGTGTATAGAGGCTGGTAGAGAGATCTTTGAAAATATTTAATTAAAATTCTTTATTCATAAAAGTTAGTTTTTTAGTTTCTCAAACTTTCTAAGTGCCCCATCTTTATAGGTGTATAGAAAAAGAGTGACAAAAAATATTTTCCATGTTTAAGACAATATCATGCAATTTAAAAAAAAAACAGTCGTGAGAATGAGTAGGAAGACTCTGAATAAATTGATTCGAATAAATCGAACAACAAAGTGTATCGCATTCGATCCTTAACCATAGTCAACATGTTTTTTTTTGTGTTTTACCAGCCCAGATTCATCCATTGCCATAGGTACTCGTAGTGTGCAAAGAAGTCACTTAAAAAGAAAAAAAGTGAAGAAAATAATAAAGTAGAAGAACAGCATAATGTTAAAAACTTTAATACAGAAAGGGATAGGAGTTGGCATAGGAATCTCAAAAAGAATATAGAAATTCAGAGAGTCATCCGAAGAGAAAGACACAGAAAGTACACACATAAACATTTGCTAAAAAATACAATTTTTTTGCTAAAAAAATTGCCAAATCCTAGGACATTCTTAAAATTGAAGCAGTAACATCGTATTGGAAACCGGGGTGTACAAGATGATCCTGATGAAGTGTTTTACAAATTGTAAAAGAACAAAAAAAAAACATTTTGAGTACGATAACAAGTACGCAAATAAATGGACTATCAATAAACGTTTTTACATCTACTTTAAGTTGAATAACGTTTAAAATATAAGCGTTCTTCCTTAAGGGGTACATCTTTCTCCTACTTTGATGCCACAGCTGGATATAAAATGCATCAAACTTCATACTGTGACCTTATTTCTAACTTTTCTCTTTCAGCGATGGTAAAAATAACTAAAATATTTACTTAACTTCGTTGCTGTTGCTACATAAATAAACCATTTATATTAGGTAAAAGCATATAATATGTATAAACGTCTTCACAGTAATTACTGTAATCGATACTCGTATTGATCGTCAAATTCATCGTTATTATACCGATACCGTGGAGCGCCATATATTTTATCGATGCCTATAAAACACTAGCTCGGATTATCGGACGTATTTAAAGTCAAACACTTTAGTGCTATACGATATTTAGACGTCGGCCTTGAGACGAGGCCAAGCCTAATAGAGTTGGCAGATATTTTTTACAAGTTTATTATATTTTTAGTGATATACCGATATACTCAAGCCAAAAAGGTCAACGGACGGTTTGGCTTGAGTAATGTAGCCTTATTTATTTCCACACAAGTAGCGTAATCAACCCCTTATCTTGGGTGTATCGTCAGCAAAATTGTTTCTAATGTAATATACTTCGTGACACCAAACGATCCAGTCTTCCCAATATAGATAACGCAAAAAACAAGCGTGTATTTTTTTACCTAGGCACTATGTTCCAATTTGCTCTTTAGCATTGTTATTGCCGTAAAATTGCCTTGTTGGCATTGCTATACATGTATACTTATTCGTAGAGACTTTACACTATTCAATATTAATGTTTACGTTTTTTTACTATTTAAATATCATTAATTATAACTAAAAATATGTGGCAAGACGCATATTAATAATTTATAAATATGTTTTACTCGTTCATCCACTTGGTACTACATTAGTGCAGTATATGTATCTGTGTCTATGTCATAAGGGTCTCTTATACTACGAAAGTACTCTTATTGAATCAGATCTAATTAGAGAGTACGGTAATGACAGTGGCAACTCCAGACGGAGTAGAATCCACATATTAGGTACTTACATAAATATTGTATTAAAAACAAAAAGATACATTTTCCGTATTCCGTATTACTTAAAAATGTTGATAAACTTTCGCGATTTGTACACACTATAAAATTAAATATACTACGGGTCTTAATCGCGTAAATAATTTAATAATTTCTCGACGTTAAAATAATGGTTAGAGACAATGGCATCTTGGCACACACTATGTACAGGTACTTACATGCTGACTCGCACCATCATGCAAGACATCTGCAATCCATGGTATCATTGCTGAGAAATAGAGCATATGACATTTG
This sequence comes from Herminia tarsipennalis, assembly GCA_945859575.2. Classification (NCBI taxonomy): domain Eukaryota; kingdom Metazoa; phylum Arthropoda; class Insecta; order Lepidoptera; family Erebidae; genus Herminia; species Herminia tarsipennalis. The sequence continues at coordinate 27,221,311 of OX243840.2, forward strand.
TGACCATTTGGAAAGTGACTACATGTGTAACACATGTTTAGGAAGTACTAAAGCAAAACGGATACAGAGGTGAACTCACTCCTAACACAAGCCTTTGAGCTTATCTGGAGGGGTTAACAAGATTGCTAGTAATGTGGGACTCAATCCCACATTGCTAGTTATCTTTATTATAAAAAAAAAAAAAAAAAAAAAAGAAAGAGATAGCACACGACGTACGAAGAGGAGAGACTCCCGACCGGAGGTTGACAGGGCTCCAGCTTTTCTACTTATGTGAAAGGAGTGACGGACAAAGTTGGAACAGTACGGCAGAAATACACCATTAAGACTATATAGTCCGCACTCCAAGGTAGCTAAGCACCTACATACTCCTAAGAATGTATTTCCTCTACAGACACTGGGCGTCTACAAAGTGAATTGCAGCTTTGGTAGTTCCTACATCGGACAAACTAAGCGCACAATAGCGGAAAGGGTTAGGGACATATCCCGGCTGTGAAAAACCGACGAACAAATAAGTCAGCAATAGCGGAACACTTGCTGGATGCGGGATCCAATTACTGGATTAAACTACACAAACGATAAGTCCTCTCCACTGACCATCACTATTACTCCAGAGTGGCGAGGAAAGCGGTTGAAATAAAAAACATGTGAATTTCAACCGAGAAGATGGATACAATTTGTCAACATCGTGGAATCCTGTGATCAGCAAGTGTGTACACTGCTGAACAAACATTACACGCCAGTGTGCAGATGTTCTTACTGTTGTGTGTCGAAGTACCGACCGTTCTGAAATAGTGAGTGATAAAAATCAAGCAAAGCGCAGGTTTGGGATACTACCAGTTTCCGAAACCCGCGCTTCATGGAGGCGACGCTGAGCTGGACCAGTCTACCCGTGACCACGGCCGTTGCAATACGGTCGAAACGTCGGGCAATAAACAAGGTATTTTACCTTAAATTATTCACGCGATTAAGACCTTAATAATTTTATATTCACTTACTTGAAGTCGAAATCCCGCGTTTAAAAAATCCCTACTCTGTAAATGTCTAGTAAAATATCTAAAGAAAGGTAATATTTTATATTGAATTATTGCCCATTAAATACATTTGGCTTGAACGCGTACAAATCTCAATAACAAGCAAGTAACATGCATGACTGATAAAAATAAAATGATTTGCCTGAAGCCGGTGAAGTTCAAATACGTTACAAGTTATATTGAAGCCGGTGTGAGGGGAATTTCAATAAACGTAATATATGTAAATAGTAGCGAAATGAGATATGTACGCAAACCTTGTTATTATTTACGGAGATATTTGATGAAAGTGTTGTGTGACGTGACTGACAGATGTTGAAAGTTGCTGCGTCAAATGTTGTTGTAATTGGTTTTAGTTACAATTATTGTATATCTACGAACTTGATAAGGTTCGTTTTGTTTAATAGCTCTAGCACCAATAAACTGATAAACTGGTACCAATAAATACAGTCGAGTCTAGTAGTAGTCCTGTTTGGAGTCTAGTAGAAGAAAGAAGCAATTAAAGAAAGAAAGTATCTATCATGGTAAGTGGTGAGTGGGAGTGAATTCACGATGATGAAATGCCAATTCAGATGGAAACCCAATCTAACATCACGTAAGGCAGACAGTTAGAACTAAATTTATGGCAAACGTAGTAATCTATATTAATATTATAAAGCTGAAGAGTTTGTTTGTTTGTTTAAACGCAATAATCTGAACGGAACTACGGGTCCGAATTGAAAAAATATTTTACTATTAGATAGCCCATTTACCGGTATTATTATTATTTATAGGTTAAATAACATCACGCTACGACCAATAAGAGCGGAGTAGCAATGAAAAATATTGCAAAAACGGGGAAAATTTACACAGACGAAGTTGCAGGGGTCAGCTATTACAATTATATAAGGTTAAAATTGGACTTTATTTCAACTTGGTAAAGCATATGAATCAAATCTCCACAAGCCATGTCTTAATTCTCCACAAGCAAAGTACCTAACAACAGTAGTTTAAACCAAGTAATGAGTTTGTCAACAAATCGATGCGGTGTTTCAGTTGGGAGCTTAGCAAGTTTGAAGATAAACCAATGTAATGTGCACTTAGAGCAACAATGTACTGTCTGAAAACTCTTGCCAAATGCAGTACCACAAACTGTGGCACTAACATATAGGTATACTGACGTGTTTTTAGTTACTAAGATGTAACTAAAAACATGTTAGTAACATACTGTAGCCACAAATAATATACTGAAGGAGTACTGAAACGATTCTGATTTATATGACAAAATTCGAACACGAAAAGGCAATCGCTGGGCGACCTGGAAAATTTCAGTTCTAACGGTTTAGGGTTTCTCTGTCAGCGTGAAGCTCTGCTATCGCAATAAAAAAATACCCTATGTCCGTCCTCAGCACACTATCTATCTCTTTGCTAATTAACAACATTTTTAATGAATTTCAGGCAACAAACGAATACATTTTTATATAAAACTAGCTGACCCGCGGACCCTAGGTGAACTTCGTCTGCGTAAATTTTCCCTTTTTTCTTTTTCTTCCTTTTTTTTTTACAACATTTTTCATTGCTGCTCCGCTCCTATTGGTCGTAGCGTGATGTTATAACCTATAGCCTTCCTCGATAAATGGGCTATCCAACAAAAAATATTTTTTCAGTGCAGCCCAGTAGTTCCTGAGATTATCGCATTCAAACAAACAAACAAACTCTTAGGGGTATGAAAAATAGATTGTAGCCGATTCTCAGGCTTACTGAATATGCATAAAAAAATTCATGAGAATCGGTCAAGCCGTTTCGGAGGAGTATGGGAACGAACATTGTGACACGAGAATTTTATTTAATAGAAGAATTTTTATATTAGATATATTTAGGTATGTGTGGTGAGAAGCATTTGTAAGGCTTAGGCTACGTAGTAGTAGTTAGTATTCTTTGCCCAGGCGGAGCGCTAGTCTTTTAGGGTTCCATTTTGCCATTCTAGTTACGGAACCCTAAAAAAATTGCGCTATATTTTTACCGTGTCCGTAAGTCCGGAGCTAAGAGACAGTTAGTACTAGAAAGATGTAATTTTGCATGGATGTATATATTATTTAGGTACGCCGACAAAACAAAACGAAGTGACAACGCAAGCAAGCAGAATAAAGTAAAACCTCCGCGTATAAGATAACTCCATACTACATTTTGAACTTATTCACTGATAGACTCATTACCTAGTACAAATTGTTATTTTGTTAAAAAAGCGGACGGAAAAATGCAAATTGATTAAATTACTGGGAAGTAGCATGAGTCTGTGTAAACAATGTTCTCTGTGGAATTAAAGCTCCAATAATCTGTCTATAGTATGACCATTAGTGCTGTGCACTCCCTGAGGTATGCGCGCGGTGAGACGGGGGGGTTAGAATCGGCTGCTGCGCTGTCAGTGCGCCGTCAACGCTTGTGACGGCAGGTAGTGTTATTTGTATCGGACTGTCTATGTCAGACGCACACGAGATAAATATTCAAAGATGGGTCGTGCGTTATCTCGTGATATGAAGACTGTCATTTTTAAGGTGGCTGAATATTTTAAGAAAAGAAAAGCAGACAAAGAAAGCTTTGAATTTAAAAATGACGTGAATATTGCTAAAATCGTTGCGGAGGCTACGGGATACAGCAAAAGAACCGTACATAATGTGATTTCTGCGGGCTATTTATCAATTGAAAATTCAAGCCAATTAAAATTTCAATCGCCAAAAAAACCAAAAGTTCTAAAGAAAAAACACGTTGTGGATGATTTTGACCTTGGAGTTATCAGAAGAAAAATTCATCAGTTTTACGAAGTTGAAAAAAAAATACCAAGTGTCCGTAAGTTACTATCAAGTTTGAGACAGGATGGCATATTGAATTGTGGACGGGAATATTTAAGACAGCTTTTACACAAAATGGGCTACCGTTACAAAAAATGCAAATCAAAGAGACATCTCCTTATAGAGCAGCCTAATATTACAGTGTGGCGGAAAAAATATCTTACACAAATCAGAAATTACAGAACGGAAAACCGAAACATATATTTTCTTGATGAAACATACATCAACGCCAGTCACCATGCCAGCAAATGTTGGCAATCATCGTCAGAACCCGGTATTCATGCTGATATTGGGAAAGGACGGCGACTAGTAATACTCCACGCTGGGTGTCGAAATGGCTTAGTGGATGATACATTGACTATATTCAAATCCGATGCTAGAACCGGTGACTATCATGGAGATATGAGCGGACCTACTTTTTATAAGTGGGTAGATGAAAAGTTAAAAGATAAGTTGCTGCCGAATTCTGTGGTTGTAATGGACAACGCGTCTTACCACAGCGTTCAGATTGAGAAGAAACCAACTATATCAAGCCTCAAAAGTGAAATGCAGAACTGGTTGCTACGCCATAATGTAGAATTTTCAGGAACCATGTCAAAGGCTCAACTGCTACTTCTTATCAAAAATACACAAAAAGAACCCGTGTATAGAATTGACGAACTCCTGAAAGCCAGTGGACACACTGTTCTGCGTTTACCTCCGTACCATCCAGATTTAAATCCAATCGAGTTGGTCTGGGCTGATATTAAAAACAACATAGCCCAAAACTATATTAATTCTTCTCTAGACGAAAAGATAATCTTATTGGATAAATTGTTTTCGGAATTCACGGCGGAAAAATGGCAGAAATGCGACGATCATGTCCAGAAAAATGAAAATGATTACTGGAGTCGCGATAGTAGGTTCGATAATGTTATCGATTCATTCATAATAAATTTGCAAGACTCTGATTCAAGTTCCGGTGGCGAAGAGGAAGATGAAGATGATGACGAAATGGAAGATGAAGTTGAAACAGAATCTATGTCAGAATAACTTTCGTTAGAATATATAATTGTTTGTAAATATAAAAAATGTTTAATAAAACAAGTCCTGTTGTGAATTATAACTTTCAATTCTTATTTATCACCTGCATATTTTTAATAAAATATGAGTATATTTGGGTTACATTTTAATCAACAAAGTAAGTATATATTACAGATAGATAGCCTCCGACCAACGCAACGTCCCGCCACAAGTCTTGCCTTAGAAATGCAAACTGATATCGTAAGATCTGTCCGACATGTATCGACCTCATGTGAACTCATGCACTTTTTTCTTCGCCCCCCACCTCGCCGTGCATACCTCAGGGAGTGCACAGCACTAATGGCCACACTATACTACCTTGTATTACAGTAATTATTACCGAAATCTCTCCTATTTATCGGCTTAAACTTTACATAATGTTGTCAAATTGTTTTTAATTTAGTAGCTATTTGTTTTTACACGTACATGTACCCATTTTATTTTTTCTGTTTTGTCGAAAATAAATTATTTTTTCTTTCTTTCTTTTTCTAAATATATTATACTAGCTGTTCCGCGCAACTTCCTCTGCGTAAATTTTTCCCATTTTTGCAACATTTCTCATTGCTGCTCCGCTCCTATTAGTCGTAGCGTGATGTTATGTAACCTTCCTCGATAAATGGGCTATCCAACAGTGAAATATTTTTTTAATTCGGATCTGTAGTTCCTGAGATTACCGCGAATAGTATCAAAGAAACAAACAAACTCTTCAGCTTTATAATATAATTAGAGATACTACCTATTATTGTTAAAAGTAGATGAATCTTATGTTTTTTGATTTAAATAGATATGTTCGTGAATATTTGTAAGTCTTAAGCGATTTGCGTTGTTGACTGCGTATACAATAAGTTTATAAGGGGTGAAGATGGTGACCCGAAACCAGTGACCCGCACAGATAAATGCGATCAACTCCAATTTTGTCTGTAACGAAATATATCGATACTCACTGAATTAGATTATAATAAAACCGTATGTGATGTATAGCGCGATTTGATTTCGTTAATTTAACACGCATATGCATTGTAGATAACATCTAATGCCGACTACCGACCTGTAGCCAATCGGTCTAATCTCTTACATCAAACCTTAATGGGTTTATAAGCTTTTTATTACCCGACTGTAAAGAAGGGTTATGTTTTTCGCGCGTACCTTGTATGTATGTAATATTCTTTATTACCTGATATCTCACAATCCACTGAACGGATTTATACAATTAAGATGTCGAGATTAGGTTTAGATTCGTCTTGATTGCCCAAGGGCTCATCTTAAGCAATTCAAAAAGGTATAACATGATTATGACTGTAATACTAAAAACGTTAGTTAGCAACCATTCTTTTTTCAATTTTTAATACTTGACAGTAGCTGTGATAAAAGTTAGTTGTTACATCGGTTACATCCTACAGCTACTAAAAAGTATTAAATAAAAAAATAAAAAACCCGCCTGCCCAAAAAAGATGGAAACAAGGTCCCCTACATAATTATATAATTTCATGCAGTCGGAGGCACTTTACTAAGTTCATCGAGATTCGCTATTTTTTTTTATTACCAGGGATGTATTATACTGGTAAATTGTAGACCTGTGAAACATACACCATTATTATAGATTGATATAGCTAACTAGTTGATAGCTGAACATGCATATTATGAGTGGAGGTATTAAAGCATTTTAAACTACGAGTACTTTGTTTATGCGTAAGTAAGTTCAGCTTTGTTTTGGGGTGATCGATGTACTCCCCCAAAAGAAAGCTGAACTTGCCTCCAATGTGAGAGCTTTTTCAGCAATAGCTACGTTTATGAGCCTACCTTAGTAATCCTATGGGTAGATGGAGCGCAATATTTTGCCTGTCACATCTCTGGTAGAAAGGCATATAAGTTTTGTCACGATTTAAATACAACATTTTGTGCTACTAGTTACGCGCTACGCACGTAACTACTCAGTCATTGGTTTTATGAGTACAATAGTATGCTTTGTTGGTCTCAATTTATGGTTATTGCGTTTAAATTGCGGACCATATTGATAAAACATTCACATATATTTGCAATAATTGCTGCCCGCTGCAGCTTTGCGCTCATTATCTGAATTTGTTGTAATGGACCATTATCGGCAAATATCATTATCAAATTGTGAGGTGTATTTTCGAGTTGAATAATTGAGTTTACAATGTAAATTACATTACAACAATTATATAATATGTGAAAGTGTTCTATTTAATGAAGGTACTTTATTATGGAAATGCAATTTATAGCAATATTTGATTTTATGTGTACAAAATAAAATTGTCAAGAGTTTTGGTAGAGACCAATAGACAAATAAGAAAGAGGTCTTTAGGGTTCCGTAGCCAAAATGGCAAAACGGAACCCTTATAGTGTCGCCATGGCTAGAAGGCTGTAATTTTGCAAGGATACGCACATTACTTACGCCGACAAAGTAAAAGTAAAAATCACATCCCCACTTTACATATAGGGAAGGCACCCTGCCTTCCCTTTAAGTAAAGTGGGGATGTGTTTTTTTTTCTCTCCTACCCCATCATGTGGTCTTTAAAAACATTTAAGGGTTGGAAAGACAGTTTTAGATTAAGGGATCCGTTTGTAAAATATTAAGCTTTAAAGTGCAAATTTTTGTTAGACACAAGTGCCCCCCCCCCCTGCCAGCTAAATGGTTGATGTTGTGATGATGTGAAAAAAATTAACGGTAGTAGTATATATAGAGAAATTAAAAGGAAAATTATCACAGCTAAGTAGGCTTTACAAGTTTACGAGTAACAGCTGATCAAATGCTAAGTAACAAAATTTTCGTATAACTCCATTGAAAATTAACAAAAACAACACAAAACCCATTTCTTAAGCCGCATTATTCGGATGGGGGAGGGGGAGGACTACGGAACCCTACATTGTGCGTGGTTCGAGATGCACTTGCCCTTTATAACGGACCATTATACCACTTACGGTAAATAAACATTGCAATACTTCAAAAGCACATAAACAATGTAACTTGTATCTCTCTAGATTTTTTTTTCTCTACATTTTATAGGTTTATTTTCAAATATCAAATCGGAAAATATGTAGCTAACTAACAACCATTCTGGAATAGTTCCAAATATGGAGTAATTTGGTAACTCCTATACAAAATACCGATAGCACAGAAGGTAAGCTTCATATACATATTCATACTTTGCTCGATCAATGTACAGATACAAATCTTTCATGGATTAGAATCACAGACCATTTCAAAGCTCTTTAAGCACCTGTCCCACCGCCGGCAAGTAGAGAGCAACTTTGTACTATTCTGTAGCCCTAGAAACGTCAATAAACGTACAATACATGCAGATTCGAAGCGGCGGCAGCTTAATGGCTAAGGCATCGGTCTCGCAATCGTAAGGTCGCGGGTTCGAATTGAGCTTAGCTGGAGGGGTCAAACAGGAGTGCTAGTAATGTGGGACGAAGATCCCACATTGCTATTTATCGTTAAAAAAAAAGATTATGTGTAAAGAAAAGAGACACAGTATCGGTTGTGTATGCCATTAGCTAAAATATATATAGCAACTATTAATAAATGTATCTTTTGTTTACACGGGTTTTTTTTTAGCGAGAAAATCGTCGGACGAGCGTTTTATATTACCTGTAAAGTTACCGTTCTGCACTCTCTGTATTTTGTGGTACCTACCTATTAGAACACCGTGTCTTAGCACTCACTTACAGAGGCTGCCAAATTGATTCCATATGAAGTCTGTGTTTACTTTAGACATTGTTTGATCGGAAGCGATTAGTAGTATTCGATGGAGAACTAAATTGTTTGGGGTTAATATTAAGAGCGGATTTGATGAGGGGTTTATCTCGAAAATTAGGGAATAGCTGAAAATTAATCAGACTATTTAACTATTTGTTTTTAATCAATAGTTGATTGTTAATTGACAAGACTAGACTGGCAAATGAGCCTGTTAAATTAGATCGTATTTTATTGTACCAATTGTGGTCCAAGACATCCCATGGCACGAAAGTAGATTGAACCGCTTATTATCCTCGCCGAGAAATACGGAAGTGTGACAGTCATCCGTCTGTGGACCAATAGTGGTAGCAGTGCTTAACCTTGCTTATTTTTCAGCCAACTGCCACTGACGAGTTGATCATGTTGATGAGTTACAAACAAGAGGGACAAAACAACAAAATTTATCGATAATTTATGTTTTAAGTATGTGGCGGTACACATATAAAAACCGGACAAGAGCATGTCGGACCATGATCAGTGTAGGGTTTCGCAGCCTTGCATAAATGCATCAGTTGAAGAGCGTATGCTCATGGCACGTACGCCCTTTTGTTGAGAAACGTAGTTTTCAGGGGCAAGGGGGGGGGGACACAATTTATGCAACTTTCGGAGCGATTGTTTTCAAAAATATTCACATAATCAAAAAAAAACCAGTAAAACCTTAAAATGTTTTTGAAAGACCGGTCGAATGATGTGCCACAAGTTGATGTTCGCTGAAAAATAAATTGAGCTTCTGATAAGTGCATGGAGTGCCCCCTAAAAATATTTATTTTTATTATTTACCTATCAAACTAAGTAGCGGCAACTACAAGACACCTTTTCACTAAATTTTATCAATATTCATTGAGTAGGCTTTGAGTAAAATGCCTGTGACATACGGACGGACAGACAGACGGACATGACAAAACTATAAGGGTTCCGTTTTTGCCATTTTGGCTACGGAACCCTAATAATAAAAAGACATTGAGACTCTACAGCTCGCGTCAAATCCTGAATAGCGAAAAATATAGAAATTTCCACAGCTGCTAGGCTGTTCTACGATTACCTAGCCTGGTCGGAGGATTCTCCCTTTGTGTTGGAGGGACGTAACATCCATTCCTCCTTATGTACTATATTAGCGTATCTTAAAATAATATAATTATGCACTTTTGATAATTTCTAATACCCCCGCCAAATGTTGGCGGATAACTTTTAATGTACTGACATTATGCAAGATTCATCTTAACATAATAGAATATTCATAATACCTACTCGTATACGACGAACACCGCTGTCTCAATTCTTGTAAAATTGTTCTTAACTTATAAATTATAATATTTGTCGTTGAGAGTATGTGAGTATTCAAATTTTACATATTATATTTACATAATAATCTTGAGGGCTTTACAGCCGTGTTAATTTTCCAACGACATATTTTATCGTGAAAATAATTATAGAATTTGTCATGTCTGTAACATTTATTAACATTCGCAAATATTTTACATGGATATTATTTTTTTGTCTACTGTAAAGGACTAGTAGGTAAATAATTCGCTTAATATTTGCAAATATTCAAACCGAGTCAGCACAAATATCACCTATGGGGTATAGGATATTTGTGCTGAGTCACGAATATTCATATTAGAAAATTAATGAAGTTTTAACTTTATTCGTGTGATTAACCACGTCCAATTCTTATTCAACTTCTTTTAGACGAAACCCAGAAACAGACAGTAATAATATATTGGGACAACTCACACAACGTCATCTGATCCCAAACTAAGCAGAGCTTGTACTATGGCAACCAGACAACTGATAAACATTCTAAATACATACATATTACATATTATAGATAAATTACACCCAGACACAGAATAAACCATCGTGTTCATCACACAAAGTTTTATCCTGGGTGTCGATCGAACCTCCTGCGTAGCAGTCGGATACACTCCCACCGCGCCACAAAGGCAGTCAAAAAATATATAAGATAGATAAGATAGGCAACTTTATTGTTTATGTAATGATCACTTCTCCTACAAAGAAAAGATAAAATGATACATATCTCCGCCATTTAAAAAGGCACGCTAAGGTTTTCTAAGTCCAATTTCCCCGACACCAACAACCGGACGACCGAACCGGATCAAAATGAATGCGTGCGGTCGTCCTTAATATGAAAAGATTTCCTCTGAAAAAGAACTCCATTCGTAACAGCGCCGGCTTCGGGTAAATAGGCGTATTAGACCTCTTTATGGTGAGCTGGTTTCTGTAATAATATTAGTAACTGCGTGTTAAAGATATGGTACGGCTGTGTGTTGAAGCAGTCAAGGTCAGGGTGGCTAACAAATATATACTTTATTGACACGGGAAAGTAGCTTTTGCTTTTAACCCCATTAAAATGTTTTTTTTTTATATTATTTCTTGGCCCGTGTTTTCTCTCTGAAAGTCTTGTAACGTACAGTTGGGACGTTGTATGGGGGATTTGGATTAAATGATTTTTGAAGTCCTATTTTATGTTGCATAAAGAACTCCTGCAGTTAATATAGCACCTTCGATTTAAATTTAAGTTCAATATACTTTATTCAAAATACTAGGAGCAAAATACTACACTTATGATACTAAAAAGTAGGTATTAATGATGCGCCTGCATATGTAATGCCAAGTTCGCAAAGCAAATAGCCGGAAAAATAAAAAGCAATAAAAACTTGAGACCTCTTTTTAAATTGCCTATGTTTACATTATTATTTTTTTAACTTATTCATTGTTCATAACATTGTAGCAGCATTATCGTACAGTTCTCTAAAGTCCACACTAGGATACCCAATGTTGTGGGACCTAGTAATTATTTTTAGTAGTATTTAGAAGTTACAAATTTTAGCAACACCGAAAATATTTATTGTTATCGATACAAATAACGGGCTTTGAAACTATTTATTTTATTAACTTTGTATCTCTACGTATTGTCTTTTGTATTTCTATGTATTCATGGTACGCCCAGTTTAAAAAATAACAGTTACATAGAAACTGTTGCACCTTTTCATTCAATAACGATTTAAGTTTTTGAGTCATGTCTTATAAAGTCTCTATTTAGTTTTAGAGATGTACCTGTCAGTCTGATCACTAAAATAGACCTACTATGTAATATAATTAGGTATTTCCTACTTTTACTACTTAAGCAAATCGAATTAAATATGAAATAATAAAAACATTCACGCGCAAGAAAAGTGTATTCAAAAGCAAACGTAAAATATTTAAGACTAAATAAGACGTCATAGAAACAATAAATCAGGAACAGAACAGGAGCCCCTTGGAGTAATTGCCTTTATTTAATCAATGCATCGATAGCAATCAATGCTAAATGACTAAACTTGTTTAATAGCTCGTTCTTATACGCCACATGCGTATAGCGCTGTCCTATACTCATATTACGCTCGTGTTGCGTAAATAATAATAAATTTGCATAGCTTGGCCACGTTACCATAGAACTGGGTTCTTATTCACTATCTTTTTTTTCGTTTTCGCGGCAAGCCCGCGCATCTAACTTTCAAAATCTTATCATAATGGTAAATAGAGAGCTGCACTTAGAAATGCATCGCGCATGCGCGCGGACATATAACTGATCGCAATGCGCATGCGTCAGTTCGCGCGGACTTGTCGCGAATGCGACAAAAAATATAGTGAATAAGGACCTTGGTAATAAATCGGTTCACGAGACACATTAACACACTGTACTTGTCAATACAGTTATTGTAGAGTTTTAAATACCGTATTTATGGTATTATAACGATACATACACTACATTTTGATTGCAGAATGACCAATCAGTTTTTCATTTCATACATTACCAACGCTACGGTTTCGCACGGGCTTTTTTCCATTTTCTTTAAGTTAAATATGAATGAATACCTACGGTATATCTACTTATTTTTGAGTAGGTACATTGATTTTATTAACGAAAAATTGCTTATGATTTCTGAATATAGTACTGACATCTGTGACATTGTTTTATAATTGATATGTTCACAATAATACATTTATCTTAACTCTACTGATATAGGTTATATTCGTTAGTACCTACCCTATGTAGTCATTTTGTAAATGAATTCAATCTTCTAATACCAGTAAACAGTATCCGTAATAATAAGAAGAGCAAACATTTTCCGGTTGCTAGTGTCACATAACCTGATGATCCCTGGCCACCGCAGATAAACTGCTTAGCGGACTACTCGCTCACATAAACACAAATTCTATCAATCAATAAACTTGGGGCTGAATGTTTTATGTTTGTCGCAGTTTAGGTTTATTAGTTTGATACAATATTTTAACGTTTATGATCATTTTTATTCTGGGTAAAAAATAGCGGGTCTGTAATGTAAATATTACAAACTAGTCGTTGTCCGAGACTTCGTTGGGGTGGAAGAAAAACAAATGTATCCCATGGCACAGATAATATAATACTATGCTAGTCCCAAGGGTAGTATAATAGGAATAAGAGGAGTGTAATAGGTAGTTACTGTACTAGTCCCATAAAAATAAATAGTTACATAAAATCATTTTATATTTTACTTTTACTTTTTTTATTTAAAAAAAAAAAATAGCAATTTGGTAGTTTGGTCCCACATTACTAGCAATCTTGCTAACCTCTCCAGCTCTTAATGGCTTGTGTTAGGAGTGGGTTCACATCGGTAGTATAATGGGTAGGTTACGAATTCACGACCTCACGATTGCGAGACCGATGCCTTAGCCATTAGGCTACCGCCGCTTCACTTTAGTGAAATCAACCTTTTATTGAAATGCATTAAAAGGAAAAAAATAATTTTAAATTAAAATAATTTGTTACATTATACCGTTTGTATGACAGTACCTGAATGACCGAGCTTTGTCCGGATTTTTTTTTAGCTAGATCGATTTATCGCCCCCGAAACCCCATACATACTAAATTTCATGAAAATCATATATATATACTGGGTGGCGCAAAAGTAAAGACCCTATTTGGTTCAGCTATAACATTTTTTCTAAATTAGAAAACTAGATTTAGATTTTTTTAAATGTATATTTGTGCCATTAAATTTCGTACCATTAGGATTTAAAGATGATGTCTTTTAAATGGTGACCTCCAGAGTTGATACACATTTGAGCCCTATTTATGACATTTTGCATAACTTGCCGTAACACTTCCTGCGATATGTTCGTTATTTCTTGACGAATGTTTTCTTTTAGAGCTGTGAGAGTCTGTGGCTTGTTCACATACACCCGAGATTTCAAAAAACCCCAAAGAAAGAAGTCTGGACTGGTCAGATCGGGTGATCTTGCAGGCCAAGGCAAATCGCCAAAACGAGAGATAACTCGGCCTGGAAAAGCGTCCCTCACTAAGTCCATAGTGTCGCGCGCTGTGTGTGCCGTAGCGCCGTCTTGTTGAAACCAGATGTGCTCCAGCCCCAATTCGTCCAAACTGGGTATCAAAAACTCACGTAACATGGTTCTGTAGCGTTCTCCAGTGACAGTTATCGCATTGCCTCCAGCGTCTTCGAAAAAATAGGGTCCGATCACTCTGTCAACACAGATGCCACACCATACAGTAACTTTTAGTGGGTGTAGAGGTGTTTCTTGAATAATGCGCGGATTATCAGTGCCCCAGAACCGAGTATTCTGCTTATTGACATGCCCTGAGAGATGGAAATGCGCTTCGTCACTCATAACCAATTTTGAAGGAAAATCATCCTCTTCAAGGTTGAGGTTTATGACGCGCTGGCAGTAATCTAGACGAGCTTGGTGGTCAGCAGGCAGCAGCTGATGAGTCATTTGAGTTTTATACGGGAACATCTTTAAGTCTTTCACCAAAATACGCTGCAGGGTCCGTCTGGAAATGCCCAATTGCGTGGTACGTCGCCTCGTTGATGTTTCTGGACACTCTTCCACATCTTCGCGCACAGCATCGATATTTTCAGCTGAACGGCCTGTTCTTGGTCTCCCAAACTTAGGTCTATCCAATGTTGAGCCAGTTGCTTCAAGGCGTGTGGCAAAGCGTCGAATTGTGCGACCAATCGGTGCCGGACGGTGGGGAAATCGTCGACGAAATTCACGTTGTGTTCTTATCACTGATGAATTATTCCGTAAGAACATTGACACAATTATTCCACGTTCTTGGGGAGTAAAACGGTCCATGTTTATTTTCAGTGTATTTTACATTTGTTCACTACACAATTTTCAACAACAGAATGACAGAAAATGTCATATAAAAAAAAAAAAAGTATTTTCTTTAGTGCCAGTACTTTTGCGCCACCCAGTATATATATATATATATATTTGCTCGTATAAAGGTGTAAGATAAAAAGCTTGTTGCGAGGTCGATACTAAGACCTCATTATACTTGTGGGCAATCATCGACAGTACTACACTGCATTTTGTGTAATAATGTATCAAAGCGATATTAGGAAAATCTCGCTACAAGACTTTATGTCTTAACAATAGTATGTAAAAATGATGGCTGGGTTATAATTTAATCACGCCCCGAAAATCATCTGGGATCGGAGTACTTGTCAAGACGAATCAAATGAGCCCAAACTAGGTAGGTCTTCCAAAAATATTGGAATTGTGAATATTACTTTTCGATTTAGGGATCCATTTATGAAATATTAAGACAGTGTTAAAGTTAAAGTGGAAAATTATATTAAATTCAAGTGTCCCCTTACCCTGCCATCTAAGAGGTTGTTTTTGGATATGTGGAAAAAATCAGTATAGTAGTTTATAATAATAGAAAACTCTCACAGTTATGTAGGCTTTACAGGTTTACGAGTAACAGCAGATCAAGTGAGAAGTAACAAAATGTTTGTACAAATTCCATTTACAAATCTATACTAAGATTATAAAGCTGAAAGGTTTGTTTGCTTGTTTGAATGATCTCAGGAACTATAGTTTTGAATTTAAAAAATCTGTTTTTCTTTGTGTTGGACAGTCCATTTATTGAGAAAGACTATATGCTATATAACATCACACTGTAATCAATGGGAGCGGAGCAGCAATAAAAAATGTTGCAAAAACGGAGAAAATATTCCTATAGAGAGCTTCAAAGTTACACAACAATAATGTGTGACGGATTTGTTCCTCTTAAAAAGTTGCTTTTTAAAGGTCTGCGACAGGAAATGCTTATTTTTTAAGGTTGATCTATTTTTGTCAATTTTGTTCTAAAATATTGCATTTATTAAAACCAACAACTAGTTGTAAGCCATATTTTATTGAGCATAACATCCTGACACTTCCGTCTTTATATATTTATGAGATATACAGGGTGTCCCAAAAGGTTACGTAGCTAGGAAGAGGGGTGATAGGGGTGGTCACAAGGGTCACCAGAAAAATAATAAAAAAAATCCCCTCTGGGAATTAAAAGAATAAGAGGCGTTTTTTAAAAAACTTAAAATTTTACACCTTTTGGGGCGACTTTGCTCCCGATGATCTACAAATATTGGTATAATTAAAAAAAAGCGCTGTTATGTTATCGTCAATAACCCTTTTTCAAATTGAAACAAAAAAAACAATACATATCTAAGCAATATTTTAAAGAAAATTAAGTTCTTGTCCAGTCAAGGACTTAGTAATTACGATTTCACTCAACTTCCTCCAAGTGTACTGAAAAAAAAAAGTACTATGCAACTCCGGCGAGTAACTTAAAAACATAGGTAATTTTATTACAATTCCAAAATGGTATAACACTTACTTGAAAAATTCTTACTAGGATATGTAAAAATTATTTTCGGGAACAATAGCCCTGCAGAACAAAACATAAAAATAAAACAATAGTTTCAAATTCGTACGCTAATACATTTTTAAATGTTTATTCTATTTCTTAAAACTTAAAAAGATAGGTAATTTTATTGCAATGGTTTTAAATGAAACTCAAAAATTAAAAAAATTGTAATTATTTATTTAAATAAAATGCTCGAAATGTCTACCACCAACATAAATACACGCCCTACATCGTTTTAAAAATGAGCGGGAGATATGGCGAGCAAATCTTCTATTGTTGATTGATTCCGCGGCCTCTGTGATCCTCGCCCTCAAGTCAGCCAAGTCCGTGAAGGGTTTTCCATAAACTTTTTCTTTTATAGCACCCCAGTTAAAGAAGTCTAACGGGTTTAAATCCGGTGAACGAGCTGGCCACGCTATAGCACCGGCCCTTCCCATCCACCTACCAGGGTATTCTTCGTCTAGGAAATCCCTTACAGGACGTGCATAATGTGCTGGGCACCCATCATGCTGGAACCACATATTCCTCATTGTTTCTAGCGGCACAGAGGTCTGCCTTCATTAACCGCTTGATGTGGAAATCGACCCTCAGACAATAGTCGGTGGACATTGACGAAAACACGGCTATCCGGTTGACGTGCGGCGTTCGGATATCTTTCTCGGTAGAGTCTTGCTGCAGCACCGGCATTACATCTACATTCGCCGTAAATGAGATGCATGTTCGCATATTCTTGCGCAGTGTACGTGGGTGGCATGGTGGTACAGTATCGTACACTTTAGTCCTTGAGAAAGCCGGGTCGTTGGAAGAAATCACAAACAATGTCCAAATCACAAAGAAATAATCAAGTCCAGAAAGCGAAGCAAAGTTGTTAGTACAAAATGAACACAAACGAATACAAAGGATGCGCAGTAAACGAGAGATCGTAATGTACTGACCGACTACATGTATTTGACTAACCAGATGGCCTACCTACTTTTTCTCTTTCTTAATGTATCTCCTGTCTCTTTCACTCACCAAACATGTTTAAACTTGTTTTGTTTGGTTTCATTGTAATTAGTATGTTTTGTTCTGCAGGGCTATTGTTCCCGAAAATAATTTTTACATATCCTAGTAAGAATTTTTCAAGTAAGTGTTATACCATTTTGGAATTGTAATAAAATTACCTATGTTTTTAAGTTACTCGCCGGAGTTGCATAGTACTTTTTTTTTTCAGTACACTTGGAGGAAGTTGAGTGAAATCGTAATTACTAAGTCCTTGACTGGACAAGAACTTAATTTTCTTTAAAATATTGCTTAAATATGTATTGTTTTTTTTGTTTCAATTTGAAAAAGGGTTATTGACGATAACATAACAGCGCTTTTTTTTTAATTATACCAATATTTGTAGATCATCGGGAGCAAAGTCGCCCCAAAAGGTGTAAAATTTTAAGTTTTTTAAAAAACGCCTCTTATTCTTTTAATTCCCAGAGGGGATTTTTTTTATTATTTTTCTGGTGACCCTTGTGACCACCCCTATCACCCCTCTTCCTAGCTACGTAACCTTTTGGGACACCCTGTATAAGGATTTGTAAAATGTAACTTATTTCCCAAACTGTCTGATGGTGCCACACGTAGTCAAAGAGATACTTCTAGATTACGTATGCATAACGCCAAAACAGCACTTATAGGCAAAAGTGTTTTCTGTATGGCTCCAAAAATGTATAATAAACTCCCTAAGCCTATTAAAACCTGTTATATTGATGTCTTTAAGAATAAGTTGAAAAAAATACTAACTATGAAATGTTACTACAGCGTTGCCGATTTTATGAATGACTTAAATATTAGTGAAATTTAATTATATTATTTACTATTCATTTATATCTCTTTGACTTGACATTATTAATATAGACATTTTTTGACTGACAATTAATATAAATCTGTGTGACTGCGCTGTATTGATTTTTAATTATTGGTATTTGAATTATGTTATTTTAGAAAAATGCTATATATCCTTATTTTGAATGATTTTGATATTTAATTTTGTACGCTATTTATATGGAAAAACATGTTGAAACTTGTCATAAATTTAACACCACTGTAACTGTACTACTACACATGTTTAAACAAATAAATGATTATTATTATTATTCTTATTAAAAAAAAAAGTGTTCTAATAGAAAAAGTATTAACCCTTATCACAAATATTTAATTTTGAACAAAACTGCTCTTTCTTCACTTGATTTCAATAAATATCTTAGGAGATATTATAGTTTTAAAATATTACGCAACAAAATCAGGCGCGGATCCAGAACTTTGTTCAGGGGGGACAACTATTGGCTCAACATCCAAGTGTGAGTTGTTTGCATGACTGGAGGGGGGAGGGGTGCGTTAGATTCAACACCAGTACATCAACTACCACCGTCGAGAGGAGGCCGGGGGAGGAATATGCCTGTCAAAACACATCAGTCCAGTGTCAAAATTTTCATCAATCGAATCTGCTTTGAGAGTCAAGTACTATAAGCCTTTACGAAATAATGTGCGAGGTGGGCGGTTATGTGGGCACCGCCGTACCAAGTCCGACCGGTAGCTCTGCGAGGCAAGCCGTGCGGCATAATCGCTATGGAACGCTTGTGTTCATTCAGCAAACTGTTTTTTTATTGCTTTTTTGCGATATAGTATAGTAATACTTTTTTAAATAAATAAGTTTGTTATATAATTAATTACAAAAATATATGTATTAGTTACTTTTAAACCACACAAATACCTAATTAATATTATTAAATGCCTATATTTTATTTTAAAAGGCTACCGTATCGTATCGTATCCATCCAGCGTTCCTCTATTATTCCGGGTTCACTCTTGCCGATCATAGCGTCGTGTACCCTAGAATAGCCTATTTAATTATGGTTAACTTAAAAAAAAAATACTTATTACAGATATAAAAACGTTTCCTCTGGTTTCTTCCGCGTGATTTTAAATAAGCATTGTAGGTACCAAATTTTTTTTTCGCGGGCTTTGAGCGCGGCGACCAAATCAATCAATTCTGTAACGAAAATAAAATCTAACACCCCCCCACTCCGCCTACCATGTTGCTCGGCGAGCGTTCGCTTAACGTATATGTATATGGTACGACTGTACGAAGCTCGCACGGATCGAGGTGAGCTGCTCCGAAATGTAATGAAAAGAAAAAAAAATACTGCATAAATAAAAAGTAAATAAATAATTATAATTGCATAAGTTGATAAAAAATGCTATGCAATAGCTTTACCGCGGCAAACCCAGAGTGCCATACATTTTTTTAAATTTTGTTCGTGATAAGGCGAAGAAGTTTTAGCTCCTTTAGTCCTTTAGGATTGTACTGTAGGTGCCCAACTGCCCACTGCCGTGGACATGCGAGGATCAGTTATCTGTGTATTTAAGAGGCATAAGAAAAAACTGTGATTGATTGATATATCAACACCCTGCTCATACTTCTGAATGGATTGGGTTGAAATTTGGTACACAGATAGTTGTCATGATGTAAGCATCCACTACAAAGCATAAAGCAAATCTTTAAAGTGGTGAAATGGCTGTCCAAACTTAACGCGACGGGATACCTACGAATTTTGTCTTTCAATTCGTGAAACTTAAGGGTAGGCCCTTAAGTTTCACGAAAATGAAAGACAAAATTCAACAAAACAAAATGTGAATCTTACGGCATCCATGGTAGTTTCACGCCAAAATACAATATGGTGCAGTGATCGAGCCTTTACTACATTTCGAAATAATATGTACCTACCTACCTGGTATCTCAATGATACTACGATCCAAAGTGTTCCAGTTACGCTCCTCGCACGAGATAATGTTTTATAGTACATACTGTTATTGTATTTTATGTTTAACAAGGGTGTGCTTTGGGTTTGTGATTTGGATATTTTTTGTAAAGTCCTCTGTGGGCGAGTTTATCAATAAATAGAAGGTTTACTTTTATTTTACTCTAAAAAGCCTACATACAGTTATTATGGAATGTTTGGTATTATATTAATTTGTAAATATTAATATAATATAATATAATAATATCTTGGGACCACTCACACAACGCCATCTGATCCCAAACTAAGCAGAGCTTGTACTATGGAAACCAGACAACTGATAAACATACTTATATATTTCTAAATACATACATATTATAGATAAATAACACCCAGACACAGAATAAACCATCGTGCTCATCACACAAAGTTTTATCCTGGGTGGGGATCGAACCCAGCACGACCTCGTGCGTAGCAGTCGGATACACTCCCACCGCGCCACAGACTATAACATTACATGGATTATTATTTTGTGCACATATAGGTACTACTTATCTGTATTTAACATGCGGGCAATACCCACCACTATTCTGTATTAAATTCACAATGTTGCTATGATACAGTTTTTATGAATAATCTCTTAACAAAGGTTATTTATTACGTGCGTCACATTGCATATTTTGAAACAGACTCGTATTTCACACCACACACCCAATTATAACAAAGCGTTCCACAAAAATAGATGCACGGGCGTGTTTACTTTACGTACAAATTGATGTATTGAACAAAAACACGTCTTGGCTTTTAGATTTATAAAGAAAGGAGTAACGAAAATGTGCGAAGAGGAAATATCTACTAGGCATTCCTATTTATTTTATTTTTGTTTCTTTTATTGTTGTGTATGGCCCACAGTGTGCCTTGAAATATTTTGAAATATAAAGGCACACCTACAGTAGATTTGAGATAGAAAAAAGGTTATTTCCTTCAGAACTTGGTTCATTGACATTGAACAAGTTGTGTAGGTACGATTTTGAATCAAAGAATGTAAACATCACATGAATTAGTCGTTATGGAACGCATTGTACCAGGGGGCTTAGACAAATGACACACGCTTCTCTTTCCACACACGCTAACGCGAAAAAATGTATGCATTTGACATAAGGTTGACAAAACGTCACGCGACTGTTGCTGAATTTGTAAACAAAAACCAACAGTAGCGTGGGCGGAAAAGAAGTGTGTGGCATTTGTCTAAGCCCCCAGTTCAGAAAGGTGGATCCCACAGTGATGTAGAAACATATCGCCCTTTATCAATTTTACCCACTCTGTCGAAGCTTTTTTAGAGACTAATACACAATAAAATGTATCCTTTATTACATAGTAAAATTATTGAACAACAGTATAGCTTTGTACAACGGCGATCAACAGTGACTAATCTATTTTTATACATAAGCTATATTTTTGTAGGGCTAGACTCAAATAACCAAACAGATAGTGTATACACTGACTGAAAATACTGTGTAGATAACAAATTAAGCCTCACTCTTACTAAATGTAAGGCGATCACATTTACTAAGAAAAGGTATCCCAGTAATCATACTTTCAAATTGTGTGGCACTCATCTCGGAACCGTTAAAACCATAAAGGACCTCGGGGTGACACTGGATAATAAACTTCACCTTGACACCCATGTTGACAATCACATCGTTCATTCCTCGACTTTTCTTCACATGTATAAATCGTTAATACGCTCTCAACTTGAATATGCTGTAACTATATGGATCCCGCTATATAATAAGTACATAGGTGCAATTGAGTTTGTATATAAAAAAAAGAAGTATGCACTATAGATGGTCGAGCTGCTGTTTAGCGTTTAGCTTATCTATACTAATATTATAAAGCGGAAGAGTTTGTTTGTTTGTTTAAACGCGCTAATCTCAGGAACTACTGCTCCGATTCGAAATTTTTTTTTTGTTGGTGTTCATTTATCGAGGAAGGCTATATAACATCGCGCTACGACTAATAGGAGCGGAGCAGCGACGAGAAATGTTCCAAAAACGGGGAAAATTTACGCATACGAAGTTGCGCGGGACAGCTAGTAGTTATATATATTTACGTAAAGAACATTGTTGTTATTTTTACAACTCAATTTTTTATAAAATTGAGTTGTATAAATACCACATATACTACCACAATACTACATATTTTAACATTAAAAGTAATCGTACTTGTAAATTTCTACAATCGTAAAAAGTTTGAGAACCATTCGCCCGGAAGTGAACACCGTGTTTTCCAACTATTTGTGTGTTGTTCAATAGCGCAGCGTAAAACTAAAAATACAATATTTTGCATCGAGGTATGCCTATTCTTTTATCTATGTATTTTATATATGTTTGCTGCCAGGGCACACGGAAAAAAGGACTCTGGTTGTTAAATCTTCTCTTGTGTAAATCTTTTAAAGGTTTTATTAACATACTTACTCGTAGTTATTGCACACAGATCCACCAATGGCCTCACTTAACTTATAATACTATAGCGTACGCGGGTTACGTACGAAAACAAATACTTTGCAATATATAGCTAAACTCATATGATATTATAGTATTCAATAGTATTCACCGAAACTTGGTATTTTTAGTAGTCAATCATAATGCTCGCGATATATTATTTGGAGGCGCGACCGCCTCTACAACTGTACGGAGCAAGACCGTGGTGGGGGTGTGTCGACAGTGGTGCGAATCGAACTCACCGCTATCGAGAGGTTTGACTGGCGAAGCTCGGCTAAGGACATTTGGATCATCCAGACTATAAAAAGAAAAATACCTGCTGTCACTTATAATATACACATATTATGTGACAGAAATTGCATACACTTTTAGTGATTTCAATTTCGCTGGCGATGAGGACTGGTGTCGTGAAGATAACAGCACTGAATTGACTCCTGTGAAACTCTCTGGACCGATACTTGGGTGACTTTTTTTGATGCTGTCGGTGTATGTAAATTGTCACAGATCAATAGCGTGCGAAACACAAACAACAGGCTGTTTGATCTGGCCTTTTCAAATAGCCTCATAACCATTAGTCAATGTCACGATCCACTGGCAGAGCAATATCACAAACCAATTACGGTAAGGACAGATTTTATGGTGTTACATCAATTGGAGCTTATAAGCTAGTTAACAGTACCAGTTTTACAAACGTAACTACTCCAGTATGCATGTCAGCTTTTGATGAAATCGATTGGGATAAGTTTTTGCGCACGAAATCTGGATAATGCAGCGTCTTTTACAACAAATTGTCACAGTAGCGATAGATATCTTCTTATGTTACATGTCCTCTTAGGTTACTTGTCCTCAGCTATAAATAATAACTGAAAATTGACGATAGTGCGAGTATTAATATCTTCCACCATCACGTCTCATCTGTGCAAACCAGGCCAATCTTTCTGCCCCTGTCCTACCTTGCAGAGAGTTGGCAGTACTAAATATCTTGGAATTGAAATTGATAATACTCTTACGTTCAAACCTCATGTACGACACGGTTACGTAAAGTAATTTACATCTTTTAATATCTCAGAAACGGGCACAGCGTGCAATACTAAAAATGGATATATGACCGGTTATTTCTGGACCTATATAAAAAATAAAAAAGGCAACAGTAACTTACAAGTGTAATGACATATAAAGGTATATCATTACAAATACAATAATTGCATTTTTGAAAGATAGAAAAATTTTAAGTCCAGACCCAGGTATCGAACACTGATAACGGGGAGGATTTATGTAACTTATTTGCTTCATACTTTCTATCCACATTTCAAACACCTAACTTAAATAGTTCTAGAATACGTAACCCTGCACTTAGTTCCACATGTACTGCTAGCATCAGTACCATAGATGTATGTGAGGATAAATTGATAAATCTCTTTAAAACGCTGGATCTATCTAAATAGGTCTAGATTTGATACCTCCAATATTTAATGTAAATTGTGCCAAAATTCATAATCAGCCGATTAGCATTCTATTTAAAAGCTCTTTAAAAGACGGCATGGTTCCAAAAATATGGAAGTCGGCATATGTTAAACCCATTTTCAAAAATGGCGGTAAATGATATGTGGAAAGTTACAGACCAATTTTAAAATTATGACTATTTTCTAAAGTGTTTGAGCGAGTTGTCGACACTACTTCAATGCAATTGAGATTAAACACTCCTAAATGTGCTCACATCACATACACACGAAGGAATCAAGTAATCAAATCTGACTACACATTAAGAAAACAAAAAAATAGCTGGATAAAGTGATCAAAACACTTAATTGTTCTTATGTTTGACGCTATCTTGAATATGCATCGCAAGTTTGGAATCCCCAATATGATGTGAAAGTTCAACTAGAAGCTATCCGTAAGAAGTAATCTGGATTGCAACTATTTACTATACGGGAATTTACGATTTATAATTTATTTACATTAAAACGGCAATTACCTTAAAACAAATCGGCAATTCCAGAACACGTACTGCAATTAAACACCAATCACTGGATTGAGTTTCATCGTCCACAAACCCTCTCCATAGATCGATTTTTATTCAAGAATTCTGCGTGAAGCGATTGAAATTAAAAACATAAAACTTTCAATCGGGAAGAGAGCTTTAAACTATCCGTGACGTGGAATCCAGTGATTCATAAAACACAACCTCGTATTAGTTCGCAGTCGGTTAACATAGACACAATCAGTGTAGTGATCAGAGCCCTAACATTTCGAGAAACAATAAAGTGAGGTGTAGATTCATTGACCTTAGGGAGTCTTAACATCAGTGCGACAGTCCGCTTGTGACCACGGCCGGTGCAACCTGGACGAAACGTCACGACGTAAATAATGCGCGTTATTTCCCATATAATAAATAGTAATCAAGCAACGCGAATGTTTAAATGATAGTATCTGGATTGCAAAGCAAAGTGCCACTCCACAAATTACTGAGATAGATGTAAAAGGTGCCACTTCCTACCACTCGATCAACGTAGGCAAATAAATGATATCACGTATCTAATGAATATCGTAAAGAGCTACATTGACTCCAATCAAGTCCTTTCTAAAATAAACATTAGAATCCCACACGGATGATTTACACAGTGTCCACATCAGTTAATTAATTTTAATCAAGAATGTATCATAGTATGTAACTTTGATATGATAATACACTAGTTATTTTGTTAAGTAAACAATATGTTATGCACATTCACATACAACACAGTTAGGTGGGTAGGTACTTTTGTCATAAATATGTGTGAAAGCTTGTAAATGGCAACTTACATATATGTATACATATAATGTTATTAGCTTAATTGAATTTTAGACCGTAAGCATACCAAGTTCTAAAAAATGATTTTCAGAAGAATACTTTACTCTTTTATTACCTAAATATAGCAAAAGTACATTTAATGGGACCTTTTTAACAAAATAGAACCAATTAGGGAGATAGATGAAGTTAAAAAAATAAAATGTACTGATGTTTTTTATCGGCGTGTTAAAAGATATAAAAAAACATCAAATGATGTGCGTTCAAATGGTGCAAACGCTGTCGATGAGCTTTGTTCGATTCAATCTTAGACCTCAATGTCGATACAGATTGCAAGGAAGAATATACCCCAGAAAATGAGCTCAGTACGTATGTCGAAACACATTTCGTCGATATTAAGTTTCGCCGAAATTACCCTTGGTCGACTGATGCTTTAAGGAAAAAATGCTTTAAGTACCGACGTTGAACGTTTTTTAATTATCATTGTTTTGCTTAGTTAGTTAACTTTGTAAACACATTAGACATCTGTAAATAAATAAGTTATATATGCACAAATAGGTAAGCTAAATAAAAAACAAGGGGTCTGGATTTTGAGGTAATTCGTCTTAAAAGCTTTTTGTAATACCAACCGTCGACCAAGAATTATTTCGTCCTGCAGTAAATCGGTAAAGGATTTCTATATAAAACGAAGCATCGACTAAGGGATTTTCGGCGAAATGTTCAGTCGGTAAAGTATTTTCTCGCTAAAGCATCAAGGATGATTTCGGCGAAGCGTTCTATCGATGAGGTGTGTTTCGGCATTTACAGCTTTGCAAATTGATGAAGTGGACTGTGATTCCAATTCTAATGAATCAAAAACTAAAAGCGGATTTTAATTTTCATAGACTAAGAATAAGACTAATTAAGATTTTTTTCGTAAACTTCAAAAATAAATATAATAAACGAATTGTTTCTGTTGCATTAACTTGCTTTCACCACAAACCAAACATCTTGTTTGTTTTGTGATGCAAGCTAGAAAAATATTTAAATATCAAAACTTAAGAATAATTTATTACTAAAATAAATTAAATAGGAATTCACTAATACTGTTCATGGTATAACGTAGGTACAATATCGCCTATCTACACTACTACAAGTGTAACTTGTCTTTGCTTTGTCTAAACGAGCCTTACGAAACCAGTATTGTTTGAAGTCTTACTTCATTGGGATCTATTTTACTAGAGACACAACGATGCATTTTAAAATTTAAATGCATACAATGACCTAAAACAACCTTTTAAAGATGTAATGATTAGTTGTTGTTTGCCAAACTACTTGGCAATATATGATTAGGTATAAATGAGACAAAAGATGTAGTATAGTCTGGTTATAATTATCTAAAGGTGCATCTTATATACTAACGACTTCGTGTTGATAACAGATAGTGGAAACATTTAATAGATACTGAACGTGCGATAAGGAACATAAGATTGTGATGTAGATTGTAGATACAGCACAAAGATATTGTACTGTAACAGTACACCCCCCTTTAAAAAAAAAAAAAAAAATATGGTAATAGTGTTTACAATATAAATTTGACCTAGACCTTACTAGTTATTTGCTGATGTATATAAATAATAATGCTATTGTACGCGGTGGAATTTGATGACGCCTGTTGTGGTGTGATTTGCTGACGTCTGTAATTTTGACTTAGCTGTTGCACGAGTGTTTATTATTTTTTTCCGTTAAACTCTTCATTCTTCTGTCCAGTGTTTTCATTATGCCGTAAATTAGGATCACGCCGATTGTTAAAATAATCTGTCCCATTGCAACATTTCTTGTCCACCGTAAGTCCTCCTGGATCAGGTTACGGAGTTGGTCCGCTTCGTTTTGATTGAGGCAATTGTCCGTATTGTATGTTATCTGGTCCTTAGAACTTTGATTTCCCATTTTAGATGTCTTGTTGTTACGAGTAGTTGTGAATTAATGGTATATGTTAAGATCTATGTTAATATATATACGAATAGCTTGCTTATATCAGCGATTTTTTATAGACGTACTACTGGCTTTACTTTACGTCCCGATCGTGTAGTGTACGTGTGTGAATGCCTGTCGCAATCCTTTGAATCTGGCACGTAGTTTGATTCGTCATTGATCATGAAAGCTGGTTTCAATCTATCAATTGATATCACTGTCTCTTTATCCCTAATTCTAATGCAAAATGTTTTATCTGTTTTACTAATTACTGGGTAGGGTCCTTCATACGGCGGTGTCAGGGCTTTCTTAATTCTATCACACCGAACAAATACGTGTGAGCATTCTTTGAGTTCGGGATGCACAAATATAGCTTGATTGTGTTTTTTTCTTTTCGGAATTGATGTCATTTGTGTGATGTCCTTTTGAATTTGTTTTACAAACTCTTCGTACGTTGATAACTGTGCTGCTGATGACTCAAAAAATCCTCCAGGGAGTCGTATTGGCGTTCCATATGTCATCTCTGCTGAACTATAACCTGTGTCTTCTCGCAAGCTACTCCGCA
Source organism: Herminia tarsipennalis (assembly GCA_945859575.2). Lineage (NCBI taxonomy): Eukaryota > Metazoa > Arthropoda > Insecta > Lepidoptera > Erebidae > Herminia > Herminia tarsipennalis. The sequence continues at coordinate 27,249,289 of OX243840.2, forward strand.
ACCCGAGTAAAACTGTTGGAATTTCTTTTAACCAATTTTCGTTGGATTCTCTTGTCATTAACGCCGCCTTTAAAGTTCTATGAAATCTCTCTATCATTCCATTGGATTGTGGATGATAAGGTGTTGTCCTAATTTTATGTATTCCCAAAAATTGTGAGAGTGACTCAAATATTCTTGATTCAAACTGTCGGCCTTGATCCGTAGTAATGCGCAATGGACATCCAAAACGAGTAATCCATCCCTCGAAAAGTGTCTTGGCTACTGTTTCTGCAGTTATATCTTCTACCGGAAATATTTCGGGCCATGACGTACAACGATCTATGATTGTGATTAAATATCTCTTCCCTTGTGAAATCGGAAGTGGTCCGACGATGTCAATATGTAAATGTTCAAAACGTTGCGCTGTCATAAATGTACCAGGAGGTGATATCGTATGTCGTTGTATTTTTGATTTTTGGCAGGCTATACATGATCTACACCAGTTATTGATATCTTTGTTCATATACGGCCATAAATACCTTTGGGTTATCATTTTTCTCGTAGTTCTTTTTCCTGGATGGCTCATACCATGAATGGTATCGAAAATTTGTTTGCGAAAATGCTTTGGTAAGTAGGGGCGGCTTTTTCCAGTAGAGGTGTCGCAGGTGATGTTTATTGTGGAACCCGGAAGCGTAATGTTTTTGAATTTTAATCTTTTATTGTCATGTAATTTACTTAGTTCATTATCTGTTGATTGACATTTTTCCAATTCAGCGTAATCGATAGGTGATGGCACGTATATTTCCTCTATTCGAGATAAGGCATCGGCGGTAATATTGTCACGTCCGCTTATGTGTTGAATGTTGGTACTGTATTGTGAAATGAAATCTAACTGCCGGACCCGTCGCGGTGTATCGTTTGATGATGGTTTTTGGGAGAATGCGTATGTCAAAGGTCGGTGATCCGTAAATATTGTAAATTCTCTTCCCTCGATTAATCTGTGAAAATGTTTGACGGCCATGTATATTCCTAACAGCTCTCTGTCAAACGTAGAATATTTTTGTTGAGTTTCGCTCAATTTTTGTGAAAAAAATCCTAATGGTTCCCAATTGCGTCCGGATTTTTGTTGTAAAACTCCACCAACGCAAGTAGCACTAGCGTCGGTCATGAGCGCTAGTGATGCGTTGCGGGAAGGATGCGCTGTTAACACTGCGTTTTTCATGCTTTCCTTGCATTTTTCGTAAGCTTTGTCTGCTTCCGTTGTCCAAGGAACAGGTGAATTATCGTTCTTTTTTGAACCATGTAGATATTCGTTTAAAATTCTTTGATTTTCCGCTGCGCATGGAATATTACTTCTGTAGAAATTGACCATGCCCAAAAATCTTCTTAATTCTTGAATTGTTTTCGGTTTGGGAAATTCCATGATTGCTTTGTAATTTTCTTCGGTAGGGAGTATTCCTTGGCTCGTTATATGATAACCTAAGAAATCTATTTCCCTTCTGAGAAATTCGCATTTTTCGAGATTAATGGTTATTCCATTCTCGTGTAAACGTTTGAAAACCGTTTCTAAATGCTGATAATGCAAATCTTCGTTGTCCGATGCAATGAGACAGTCGTCTACAAATATAAATACGTAGTTTAAATCTCTAAATAAGGAATCCATGAATCGTTGAAATGTTTGTGCCGCATTGCGTAATCCGAAAGGCATTCTTAAGTACTCAAAAAGTCCAAAAGGTGTGATGATGGCTGTTTTTTCTATATCTTTAACAGGAATACAATGGTATGCTTTACGTATATCTATCTTGCTTAGTATCTTCTTATTTTCTAATATGTATGTAAAGTCAGTTAATCTTGGTAGTGGGTATTTGTCCGGTACTGTCGTGCTATTGAGCATTCGATAGTCTCCGCATGGTCTCCATTCGCCATTTTTCTTTTTTACCATATGTAATGGGCTTGCCCATGGGCTATCTGACGGTCGGCAAATTCCGAGTTCTATCATATTTTGAAATTCCTTTTTGGCTATGTCGTATTTTTCTGGAGGTAATGGTCTTGCCCGAGCTGCGACGGGTGGTCCTGTAGTGATAATGTGATGTTCAATCTTATGTTTGGGCGCATTGCGGAGAGAGGACCCTTTCGTGATGTCTTCGTATTTGTTTAAAAGTTGCGTAATACGTGGATTCGTTCCCACTGCGATATTACGAATTGTTTGTTGTGTCGCTTTTTCCGAAGTTACATGCGTTGTCAGCTCTGTAACTTTGTCGATAAGTTTGCGACCTGCTATGTCGACTAATAGTTTATAGTGCTCTAGAAAATCTGCTCCAATTATTGGTTGTGTAACATCGGCGATTACAAAATTCCATTTATAACATCGTTGTAGTCCTAAATTCAAGGTAAGCGTCTTCTCGCCGTAAGTCCTAATTTTAGTCCCATTTGCAGCGTATAGTGTGTATTGTTCATTTTGTAAAACTGAATGTCTCTGTTGCTTGCTAATGACTGAAATATTTGCGCCCGTGTCAATCAAAAACTTCATACCACTTTTTCGGTCGGTAATGGTGAGGCGATTGGATGGGTGGATTGCACAGAGTTTCGCCGTTGTCTGTGCTCTTATTCGTTTCCCTGGTTCCGTACGTAAGTCATTGGTTTCCAACTGCATGGTTTAATGCAGTTCTTTGCATATTTTCCGAATCTTTCGTGGTAGTAACAAAATCGATTTGCTCCTCTATAGTTTGTTCTCGGCCTCATAATCGGGAATTGTTGACGTTTCTTGAAATGATTGTGCGTGTTGGGTCGATAGCCATATTGACCTTGCTGAATTGCGTCAATATCTATCTGTAATTTTGCTAGCTGGGCTAAAATGCATGCTGTATTGTTGTCGTTTGAAGTGTCGTTGCTAACAGCTGATATTTCGGTTACTTTTGAATTCATTATTATTTTGTCTGCAATTTGGCTCAGTTTGTCAATTTCCATGTCTTCCGTAACTGCTAGAACCGTAGTAACTGATGTTGGTAAAAGCCTGAACCATAGTAGTTTAATTGTTTCGTCACTGATTTTTCCTCTCCCGAGGACTCGCATTTGACGTAATAACTGCGAAGGTTTTTGATCACCGAGTTCTGTCTCTGATATTAATTTTTGAAACTGTCGCTGTTCTGTTTCTTCGTAACAATCAATTAAACGTTCCTTGATGTTTTTGTATTTATCTGTAGTCGGTGGTGAAGTGATTAGGTCACTAACCTGTAGTATTTCTTCCTTGGATAACTTTGCTATTACTGTACAGTATTTGTATTCGTCTCCTTGCTTCTGTGGTGCTAATATGGCTTCTAGTTGCGTGAACCATAATCTTGGTTGGTCTTTCCAAAATTCCGGAATGCGGGATAAAACCGAGGTGCCAGCAGCTACTTCAAGTGTTCCTTGCTGATTTATGTTCGCCTTGCACGGTGATTGTGCCATGTTTCTTGCTGCGTATTCGTTCGTCGGGGTCACCAATTTGCCAAACTACTTGGCAATATATGATTAGGTATAAATGAGACAAAAGATGTAGTATAGTCTGGTTATAATTATCTAAAGGTGCATCTTATATACTAACGACTTCGTGTTGATAACAGATAGTGGAAACATTTAATAGATACTGAACGTGCGATAAGGAACATAAGATTGTGATGTAGATTGTAGATACAGCACAAAGATATTGTACTGTAACAGTTGCAACGCCATTTTCATAAATCTTTAAGTTTTATGTAACATTATATTGTAAACCATACTTTCTAAAATACAATTACTTAAAGTAAAAAATGTTTTAAATCTTACGTCCCCTACAAGATATTTTGAAACCCGTGCTTGGAGCTATGCAAAACCACTCTCTTAACCATAGTATTAACTCTTTTTTGAAATTTAAATGCTGTGACTTGAGGGATATCTCTCGGGATCTCTTGAGGTACTTATTAGTCTTACCCAAGACAACATCTGGAATTCGTCATTTGGCCTTCAAGATATCTTTATTAGGATGGCACCCAATCGCCTTAATTTTAAATGGAAGTTACACACTTTGTTCCTTGATGGATCAGCTGAATCATCACAACATTAGTAACATAAATATTTGTCTGTATCTATGTATTTATACAATTTGTCTAAGATAGTAAACCAGGAGACTCTACTTACAGCATATCATGCATACGTCACATCCACTTTGCGATATGGCATCATATACTGGGGCAATTCTACAAATATTGAAACTGTATTTAAAGCCCAAAAGAGATGTCTTAGATCAGTATGTAGAATAAAAAGTACAGACAGCTGTATACCTCACTTTATAAGGTTACGTATATTAACACTGCCATGTCTATATATATATGAAGTAGTAATGTTTGTTAAAAACAATCTTCACCTATATGACACACTAAACAGTACAAGGAATAGCTATAAAATTCGACATAGACAACATAAAAAGGCAATATACGATAAAAACTTTTTAGGCATGGCACCAAAAATATATAATAAATTACCTAAATATATCCTGGAAAATAGTAATAGAAATTTGTTTAAGAATAATGTAATTAATCTTTTACTAAATAAGGCATACTACACTGTTAAGGCTTATGTGTCGGATAATAATATCAGCATATAATATTGTTTAATTTGTAACCTTGTTTTTATTATTTATTAATTTAATCTATTGAAATTGTAATAATTGAAATAATTTAAAATTTTGGTGTATTCAATTCTGACATTCTTAGAGCTAATTTTGTATACCTTAACGGTAGGACATAGTGCACTACACCATGTAACAAATATCATCTGTAACTTACCTATGATACACAAATAAATAAATAAATAAATAAATAAAAAGTATGTATGTATGTATGTATTGTTGTAAGTACGTATACTATATTGTATAGTTATGTACGTAGGTATATATGAATGTATGTATTTTTGTAAGTATGTATACTATTGTATAGTTATATTGAATTTTAGTATTTATTTTATATTCTCTATCTAGCTATTTTTATTTGTGTATTATGTAAGAATAATAGGAAGTTTTTATTTTATAATTAGGTTACTGCACCTACATATTCCATTTCTACATCACCCTAAGGTAGACTGGCAGAGAATGCTTTTAGCATTAAGTCCACCCTTGTACAACTTTGTGCATAAAGTTTTAAATAAATAAATAAATAAATATCTGCAATACCCATAAAAGGCATTCCATTCCTAGTTGGGATGTTATCACTGTTGTAATAAAAATAATGCGTTGGGCGAGCGTTTTAAAAATATATGTGGCATAACCCTGGCTTATTTTATTCCTTAAAACGAGACGGTGACTGTGCGATGTAAAGGGGTGTAATTGAACTTCATAACACAGTGCAGAACAATACGAGTAAGTATATATAAGTATATATAAGTATACTTATTTCTTATTTTTGACATTAGGCTACAGCCCGCTTTATTTATTTACTAACTAATAGTAGTTTAAACATTTTATACCAACCTTAACACAAACATGCCTGTAATTTAATTATTATTTAATCAATTGCAAGAGGTGTTACAAGCTGTACAATGTAATAATTAATATTGTACCTAGAGAATTGTGCCGCACAATAACAAATTTATACTTGAGTGGCTTGAATTTCGGCACGTTTACTAACAACAGTAGCAAATGTAGACCTTTATCCGCAAGTAAACGGGACAATATAAATAAATAAACAACAATAATATTGATTCACGAGTAGGCCGGCCCAAGGAGAGGATAGCAATATTTCTTACAACTGTATTATGAAAGGAGGTTTATTAACTACATAGTTACAGGCTGTAGCGACCTAGGCATTGGCTTGATTTACCAGATACCCACTAAAATTAGTGTATTATATTTTCGTATGTATTTTTCTATAGAAATAATACCATTTATTTCTCAATGGTCTATACCTACCATTGAGAAATAAATGGTATTATTATTACTATACGTATAGGACAACATTGGGTAGGAAAACTGTTACTTATTGTTACTTTAAACAGTTTTTTTTTCTTTGATTTGAAGTGCTAAGTATATAAAATATATTAAATATTTGATAAAAAATTGAATTTGAAAACCAATCAAAGACTCTGGAATTAATAATCATCGTAAAAAATGATTTATCCTGGTTATAATGATGATACCTTCATTTTAAATAATTCAATTGGTGCTACCACGACAATAAAATGCAGTATGTAACGGTTTAATCTATTACCTGTTGTAGTAATCGGCTGGGAGCACAGTCCAAGCCATCTGAAGTACCGAATTTAACTACTGTTCGTTACTCGTGCAAGTTGCTAACTCGGTAATAGAACGAGTAAATAAGCGTCGACGATAGGAACTTGAGCCGTTACACAGTTCTCGCAGACACATCTGGTGTAGTACTTGGACGAGGGAACAGAACAGTTACTGTCGATATACCGACGTTCACTTCTTAAGTGTCTTACACACATACCGAATTCGCTCAATCAATTGGGAACGCTGCTTCTAGTTTCAATAAGCTCACTCAGAAAGGATATTTTTTGAAGATTCCCGTCTCTAAAATATCTCTCAAACAGCGGGAGGTTATAGAAAAGTGAAAACCACTTAACCCAGTTTCTCATATTCTGTTCATCATGGAAATGGTTAGGGTTTGATGGGACGAAAATAAGTCATTTTTCTCTAGATATATTTTGTGGACGCTGAAAATTTCTAGTTATTGTTATCAGATGGGTAATGAAATCAAGTCAAAGTCGGGTAACATGTAATCATACAAGGGCCCATCAATAAGGATTGAGCAGATTTGTTTGATTATAAATGCCCATTATCTTTATGCCACCCAATTTGTAGTTTCCAATGGTCCCATCTAATCGGGAATCGAAAAGGTATTTGTGAATACGACCCTTAACTCGTTCAAACCGGATTTGTTCAGATCGAGCTGGTTGAAGGCGGAATTATCCGGTTATTTCGTTTAAATGGGTCGGTGAGATTGCGCGCAGGTAAAATAGTGGTACTTTTGCCGCTTAACTGTATGTAACTGTAACAGGTAATGTTCTAACGGAATGTGAGAAAAATTATACAAGTTTTTGTTCACTATCTTTTTGCAATTTAAATACAAATACCGTTTGTGCAGAGTCAAAACTGTATATTAAAATAGGTGAATTTTGCGTTTTATAAAGAGGTTACGTTATCATCGACTTTTATATCGAATTTGGTAGCATTGAACGGTTTTTGACCGTAATCATTTTAGTATTCCCCGATAGAGATTATGCGGGTAGGACAAGTATGCCGAATGAAATTATAAAAATAAACAAAATGTTAGAAAAATGGCGTATGCAAGGTTAAGCGATGTTGTCATGGCCATTCTTATACCTAAGAGTACAATCCACAGCTACAATCTCAACTTACACATTTAATATTTTATCGCACCTCTTTTATTTACTTTTTGGCGCTTAGAACAGAGTTTATTGTTGCGAAAACTACTAAAGATATTTTTAAGCGTCACGATTAAAGATATTAGCGAGGTATTCTCGCGATTATGACATCAGGTTTCGTATCTTTTAAACTTTACGCCTCCCTTACTGTTACAATTGTATACGAAATAGTAAGCAATAGACAAAAACATTACCCGTGCCAGAGGATAGAGCCCTTTATTAACCAGGTTCAAATAGGTGGTTCGATTCCGGCCTTGGTTTGGCATACGGAAGCCTCGGGTTTGATTCCTGGGTCTGGACTTCAAATTTATCTATCTTTCAAAAATGCAATTATTGTATTATTATAGTAATTGACAAGAAATGCATATGAAAATGACTATAATAGAGCCCTTTACCTACACGTAAAGTTCGGAACGCGGGAAATAGCACCCGCCGCTTCATCCCTCGCCCCGAATCGTACATGTAAATGCGCAAAGAAATGTTAGACTTCGAACTGGCATGTTGACGCAAGCGAGTTTTTGACAGTTTAGAGCGTGCATCATGAGTGAACGCAAAATAATTAGGAATGACGGTTTGACGACAAAGTTTTATATTCTCTTTGGTTTGACGTAAACTCGTAACATGTAACCTCATATTTAATCATGTAAGATTCGCCGGCGTCAAACCTTGAACACAATATTAGCACGACAGTTTGACCCGCTGTCTATACCGCACATCTATCTGCGGTCTGAAACTCAGTTCCAGATGCGCGGTCAGAACTTTACGTGTAAAGGACGCTATTAAAATAAAAATAAATGCAGACTGTGGTCCATATTTTGTTAGTAAATACATTGACTTAAAGACTATGATAGTATCTAATTCTAGTAAAACTAATTTAACTCAGAAATCTGCCACCATTAGGGGCATCGGGAACGAGGAGATGCGTTCGTACCCAATGCCCCTGAATGGGACAGTCTGATTTTTTGAAAATATTAGTCCTTGCATTTCGGGGGACTTTACAAATAATCAAATCATGGACACAAACAAAGCTTCAGGACAATAATTTCGAGAGTGCACATAATTCGTAAGTCTTGCGTGTGTATACAATCTGCAATGTAATTATTTTGAATTTCAAATTTCTTTATTTACTTAGGATGCAAAACAACATCTTGTGATACGTCGGGATTCTACATGTACATGTAATGCCAAGTTCGCAAACAATAGGTAAAGCCGGAGAAAAGAACCTGGCAATAAAAACTCGCGGCCACTCTTTTCAAATTGCCAATTTTACAATGTTTCAATGTTCATAAACTTGATATGGGGGTTAGGTGCTGCGACTAATATATTATACACCATGTTAAAGGTCTGATGCAAATTGTATTATCAAAAAGTTGAAACATGAGATAAAGCAAAATCAGCCTTAGTGGGTACATTATAGTAGGAGCATCTACTTACAATAAAGGTAAAAACTATGAGCTTAAATTTTGGCCAAAATACTTGTAACGAATGATTAAATATAAAATATTAATTATGATATCAAAAGGAAGAAAAGAATGGCCTTTATTCGTCACGCAGAATCTTTACTTACAAAAGTCAAATCATGCTCTTTATCAATGTGACAATTAAAACAAAACATTTCACATTTTCACATTGCATCATGCCAAAAGCAATCTGTTTCCCGGCAAATTTGTCTCGAATGACCAAAAACCATACAACAGGTATAAATAAAACATACCTAACTCATAACTAGAAATATCTACAGGTTGTTGTTGATCCGTCCCGAATCACGTTGTAAATGTGGCCGCACAACAAAGGTGTGCGGACATTACGTCAGCGGCTCTCGTATCAATCTGGGAGTGTTTGGACTCGTCCATCAATGTGTCGTCGGTGATCGATGGAGAGGGAATTGTGCGTTACGCGTGTTACAGATATGTGCGCCTAGGGTTACTGCTATTTCAATAACTCTATATAGGACTGAAAAAAAAAAACAGTGAATGGGATAAATAAAAATAAGGGTAAGCAACTTATGAACTAGTATAATACAAGAATAATTTTATTACAAAACAATAATAGTGTCAATGCTTACCACTAACCTACACAATATTTTTTTAAGCTATTGCATAGCTTAGGCCTTGAGCGCGGGGACCGAATCCAGAAATTCCGTAACGAAAAAACTTCACGCTCCCCACTCCGACGGGCACGGAGGTGTGGCTTGAAGGCCGTGCATCGTCTAACGTCGTTTCATTTTGTACTTATGATTCTGGTTGCAAAAATCATAATAGCGCGATTCAGACCGTAGTACATTTTGTATTGAATAGTAACAAAATTAAATACAGCGCCATCTATTGACATTATGTTACCTATTGTCATTTTAGTCTTCCCCTTTCTTGCTGTTTCTATTATAATTTTTTTAATTGCTTAAATTGATAAAAATGCTATGCAATAGCTTTACCGCGGCAGTCCCCGAGTGCCACACATTTTATTTTTTTATAATAATGAGAAAAGAACCTCTTATCCACAGTTTATAAACCAGAAATTTCCTATATTTTGCTGGCAGATCAGGAAAAAAGTGGCTCGACATAAACAAAACAATATATCAATTTGAAATAGTATAACATAATTATAATTAATAGCTCAATTTTTATTTGCTACGCTGTTAAACTGAAAGAATAGTTAGACTTATTACTTGATAATCTGACTTTTATTACTTTTCTACTAACTTAATGTGCGTATTTCCGGCGGGGCTGTGAAATCGCGTGGAAAAAGTCCATTAAAACTTTTTCACCCACACACCTAACTGTTTTGGCAACCCTGCTAGTGAATCAGTTTCGCGACGCTGTAGTTGTCAACATAATGTGACCTCACGCACTGATATCGGTTTACGATCTTGTGACGTCACTGACAAACATGATACACCCTGTAGAGTTATGATAGACAATAGTGTAACAAAATAATGTAATGTAAGAAACTTGAACTAATATTTTTGTCATCTCGAGGTTGTTTTTGTAACGATTTTTTTTCTTTTGTGGAATAAATACATTCAGTAAACTTCTTATTTTTTATGTGCCAAGATAATAAATGTATAGCTCTTAATGATGCGTGTGTTACCAACAAGCTTAAATAACAAAGGCTACATATTTACTGTGATAATTCGGAGACAATACAACCCAACAACAAATACATATGAAAAATAAAGAGAATAAATAGTATTGAGATTTGATAAAGCGTGGGACACAGTTTCTTCCTTCACGTTGTAGTGGCGTTTAGGACATCATTTAGATATTATTTTATTCTAATTTGTATTTGCCCTAAACTCTTCGCGCTTTTTTATACTTTTCTTGTCAGCCAGCAACCAACGATTCAACTAGTCGGCATGGGATTATACAGTAAGTTACTAGGTGCTCATTATTACCTAAACATTATTAAATAATCTGAATCACTTGTATTTCAAATAATTAATGTGTAAAGTCAGCGAAATAATAATGTAATATTATAAAACCTCTTGGCACAACTCACACAACGCTATTTGATCCCAAACAAAACAGAGCTTGTGCTGTGGAAACTAGACTGATAAATGTACTTAAATATTTATACAATAACGCTCAACTCAGAATAAACCATCATGCTCATCACACAAATATATCAGTTATATCCTGGGTGGAGATTGAACCCACGACCTCCGGCTTAGCAATCAGGGTCACTAACCACTAGACCAGCAGGTATAATACGTATTATATGTTTAAATAAATACGAAAAGAAAATACGCAATACACATACTAGGTAATAATTAATTAGAACAAAAAATGGATGAGAAATGTATACCATGTCAGAACGAATAAGCCAATATCTGTTTAGTCTTGTGTTTCGTGATATTCGATCTGAAACCAGACAAAAAAGTATTGTCTAAGAATGTTCTTAGACAATACTTTTTTGTCTGGTTGGAGAACAAGGACATCGGTGCCTAAATAACTCTTAGATAAAAAATTAGATACATATTCGGGATCAAATATACACATCACATTAAGATTTATTCGTACTTGTCTTGTAATTCGTACAAATCATAACTAATATTATTAATACGAATGTGACTTCGTTTGTTTGTCACAATCATTAACCGTGGAAATTTTCACACACCTTGTCAGACGTACTTAAATGGTCGTGAATAACAATCACATTCAGGAAAGGTACTGTGCCCGCGGGATAAGAAATAATAGAAGAAGAAGTTGAAGAAATCAAGGATTGATTTAAATAAAAATGAGTGATCTTATTGTGACAAAACGGCTACGTCTAGAGGTTTGAAAATATGTATAGGAACACAAATGAGCGTGTTAGATTTTACGTAAATGTGTCGTAGCGATTTGTAATAAAATACTAAAGCTTTTATTGTAGAACTACGTAGAAGTCTTACGACTACTTCTTGTAGAAGTCCTACGACTCATCGTAGTAGTACTACGACTCATTGTAGACCACTTCGACTCATCGTAGAACTACACTTCTGTGTCAGGATATTTGGATCATATACCCAATCAGTAGCAATCTAACCTTATCAATCAGCCTAGAATCAATAGGGAATAGAATTAATCAGGGAGGTAAATAATACAAAGGAATAAATATTATACTTATTATACTTTAGCCAATAAAATAATTTAATACACCGAATTATGTTATTTAAATAAATGAATAATAATAAAACTATTACACAGTTAAAACATATTTTACCTTTTAATTTTCAATAAAAGAAGTGAAATATCACAACAACAATAATTGACGTTTCAAGCAGTACCTACATTTGTGACCAGTGGATGTTTGTTATTTTAATTCATTTATAATACTGTGTGGTGCGTTTATAATGTGTGTGTTATAATCATCTTAAGTAATTTACATGATAATTACAACAAAAACTGTAAGTACTTGTACTTTGTCATAACCTATTCCGTGATACAAATTATTGTTAAGGTTACTAAAAACACAATTGACATATTGACATGACTACTTGCATATCCATGGCTATTGTTATAATATAAACAAGCTGTACCTACTTCTATAATGTCAATTTACTCTGCCATAACGTATTCTGTTAATCTAATGTACAAATACTGTCACATATTCTACAGTTAACAACATTACAGTGGTATTTAGGATTCCTTATTAAAGTGGTCATTATGTCTACGATTTATTGACAGGCTAAACATATTCATCAACCAAATTCAGGTAAATAGTACACAGGTATAATATTTACCTGAATTTATTTATTACGATGGCTATTTATATATGTAGATAGGCATCAATATACCTCTTATCTATCAAGCGTTTAAGATATTTTGAATTTCACGTGAACGTTCTTTTGCCTTGGAGCTTCACGCGGGACATAATGGTTAAACAATGAAAGACTCTAAGAAGATAATTGTTGTTTTGTATATTGTTGTATTTTTTATAAAAATAATGTGTTCTCTCTATAAATACTAGAGATTCTAGTATTAAATAATGTTTATAGTATACTATGTCATATGTAACATACTCTTCTTCTAACTGCCGTACAGTCGTTTAATGCCTACATAAATCATTCCTTTTTCAAATATTGACCCATGAAATATTTACTAATGAATGATTAAATGAGCTATAAAAGACTCTGATCTTTCTAATTACAAAATAAACCTATCTTCAAAATCTCAGTTCTCAAGATCCAAGGGTTTAAGCTGAGGGTTGACGAATAAATAAATAAATTCTGACCTTTAATTTTTATATATAAGACTAGCTGACCCGCGCAACTTCGTCTGCGTAAATTTTCCCCGATTTAGCAATATTTTTATTCCTATTAATCATAGCGTGATGTTATAAAGCCTTCCTCGACAAATTAGCTATCTAACAGTGAAATATTTGTTTTATTTCAGATCCGTAGTTCCTGAGATTATCGCGTTCAAACAAACAAACAAACTCTTCAGCTTTATAATATTAGTACAGATTTATTGTAGGTTATTATTCTATAACACTGTTTAGCCGTTTTATTCTTTTATCTATGTGGACCATACTTCATGTTCACGTACTTCGGTTTCAACTGGCCTAAGCAGATAAGCTGCGACAGGGGGCGAATATAAATTATTTTTGTACTCATGAGGAAAATGAAAGCTCGCAAGTTACTTATACTTAAGTGCGTTAACTAACTTGGTACTTAAACATTATATAAGTTCCTACTTGTATTCGTGTACGATACAGATTAATGTTCTGCCTCAAGTAGGCAACTGTTTGTAGCATTAGCTCAAAAGTGTACAATTTGTAGCGCGTACAATACCTACCTAAGTTTTTAAAGTCATGAGAGGAATTCATCATAATGCTTACTAGGTATAATGACAGAAGATCTTACAAAAATTAAGTAAATAATAATAATAATAATAATACTCTTTATTGTACACTAAATATACAAGAACAAGGTGGTATACATTGTATAACTTATATGTAGGTACAATGGGCGGCCTTATCGCTAATAGCGATCTCTTCCAGGCAACCTTTGGATGGATAAAAACAAATTATCTACAAGAAATAAATAGCGGTAGTGTACAGCATGAATAAATAATATAGGTATATTATTACATTTAGCTATATACATATATTTAAGTATAATAATCTAAACTTATCAAGAAATTAGAACAAAATAGATATTTATAGTTTTAATAAGTAGTCAGATAATGAGTTTCATTTTATTTCATTGACAAAACGAACGCACAAACAAACAAGTTTGTACCTGTTTCATAATAGCTTAGTACTTAAGTTTATATACGTACAAAAATGAATATTGTTACGTAGAATTTTAAAAAATTAACACCCCTCATTTTTAAAAATGTACGTGTATTTTAAAACCAATTTTGATTCAAAACATTTGATTCTCAGTGGGAACTGAAATTTTTACACGAATGTAGAAATATTTTATTGAATTTGACTTCACGTTTTCGAGGGAAAAAGTGAAATATATTTTACGTCGGGAATTTTTCATAAAAGGATTCACATCTCGTCATTAAGCTGTACACGAGAGCTGCTTTTAAACCTTTCACGAAACAAAAATGCATTAAAAATTGTCCGTACCTAGTTCGTGACACGCTGACTACGTTCACGTTCCCTAATTGGATTTAGTAACCCGGGTTTTCTACGAATTCTGGTTTATTTTAGAGGTAGGTTAATAAATCCTGAAGCCGAATACCGCTGTGCTAGACACATCCAGGGGCGAATTGGCGGTCTCCCCAGGGCACCGGCTGTCCCTCTCTCAGCACCCATCAGGGATAACCAAACTTATAATATCACAGAACACCCACCAAATGTGAACCATCAGGTATGTGCAGGTATCATCAACAAAGGTTAACTGATCCTTGTCTATGGAATAAGTTTCTACTTCAAAACCACTACTCTATAGGAATCCCTGAAATCAAATTATTTTACATTAATCTTAAATAAATATCTGCATTAATAAATATTACATAGATAACAACTTAGCCTTTCATAATAATATTTAATTTACGAGTGTTTTACAAATTCCAAGAAATGAGAGATGTGTACAGTGCCAACTATACCTTAATTACTGTACCTACGAAGTTCTTTCAATTAGGGTTGAAACTGGTAAGGATAAGCCAAACTTATTGCCATGCATGTGAAGTTATAAAGTAATATTATACTTACTGACTATGTCTATGATACTTTAGCAAAAGTTTCAAATTATTGTTGATGTATGCTTTCCTTCAGACATAAAGCTCAAGCGATAGCCTTTTTCTATTGTTCTTTCTGATGTGTCTACATTTATAACTCTGGTTGCCACAGGCAAATTATCAACAAGCTTGAAAAAATATTAATAATATGAATATTGTCTGCTCAACTCACAAAAATATGTAACTTAAGTTTTATACTCACTTACTGTACAAAATATTCATGTTCAATACGACTAGCAACTTTTTCAGATTCTTCAACACTTTAGTTAATGGGATTAATATTATGATGGCACGAGAGTCTACATTTAATATTTTCTGCTATACTTCATAAAGAGTGTTTACTATACGATCACCACGTAACACTTCGCCTAAATTATCCGATTTATATACAAAAGTACCATTTTTCGGTAAACATAAAGGTAATGAATAATATTCATAAGGTAATAGTGTATGTATGCTGGTCATCTTAACAGCTTTAACTTCAATTCTTTGGCTTTTTCTGAACTCCACCGGAGCCACTCCGGGTACATAGAATCTCACTCTTAGGTACCAAATTTGGCATGTTTCATTTTACCGCTGACGTTGGCAGGTCAGACTCATAAACATGCCTTCAGATGTTTGCATTCTGTTTGACGTATACCAACAGGATTGTTTAGGTATAAGCACCTACCTTTATACTGTTGCACATTTTTTTCTAAATACGTCTATTGCTTCCGATTGACAGCACCACCCGCTGCGTCCGATCAGACGACGCGGCGCCCTAAATTAACTCAGGATGTCGCCAGAAGAGGGTTCAAATCGTTGCCACGCAACCACTGGGAAAAACGCGAAAAGCATAACAACAAATATCTAGTGGTATACTACTACTACTACATACAAGGCTGAAAATGAACTAATATCGTAGCAGGATTACTATGTACGTAAAAAAATCTCGTAATCGATTTCAGTTACGGTGACCAATCTCATCACATATACAATAATTGCATTTTTGCTAACTTTTAAAAATGCAATTATTGTATTTGTAAAGTCTTTGGCAAGAAATGCCTATAAAAATTACTTCAATATTCGTCCTGCGTCATCATAATTTGTTAAAATGCTCTCTGTAACGAAGCAATAACAAAAGCCGTGATAGTTCTTTAACTACCGACTAGATGTAGCTACGGGGGCCTAACCCGTAAGCATTAAGAGATAGAAGAATTTGATATCTAGTAACATAGTCCAGATAGGTGGTTCGCTTCTGGCCCCGGTTTGGCTACGGAAGTCTCGGGTTCGATTCCTGAGTCTGGATTCAAATTTTTCTATCTTTCAAAAATGCAATTATTGTATTTGTAAAGTCTTTGGCAAGAAATGCCTATAAAAATTACTTCAATCTCATCACAGTTTAGCCGCAGGAGATCAGTGGACTAGTGTAGCCGTAGACACAAATGCATTCTTTATTACTTTACTTTCATAGTCACCCGCGTCCGCCCGACCACAATCTGCTGGAACCCGGGCGCATGCTCGCGTATCTGTCGGTATGCTCTCAGCGACTGGAATACAATACAAGAGCGCGCGCGGCGATAGTCGAGCGGAGCCGACCGGATTTGTCGTTTGTGACCGGATGTGCTCGCAACCGTGAAATGCGCTGCGCTGCGCTCCTGCGTCGCCCGGTTGATGGACATCGTACATTAATGTGCTTTCATTCATCTATGAACTGATAGATAAAATTTTATATAACCTTTCTTATCTCTTGATTTGCTGTGCGCCACCGAGTCACAGACCCCTTAATTTTATTTTAGTAATAGGTAGGTGTAAAAGTATTCTCTTATTTTGAATGTTTTGTTAGTAATCAAACCGCTTTGGTTGTACTGAATGTTGACATTCTGAAGATGCAAAAAATAGATCCTGCCATTTTCAATTGTTTATCAAGCAAGCAACATGAACGTATGTGATGCAGAAATTCGGTACATTTTAATCGCTCGCTCTGGACGCCACGATGTCACGGATAAAATTAGTGCCATTTTTTAAAAATTTTACGCATTGACGCAGACGAAGTTGCGCGCATCAGCTAGTAGTATACAATGTAAAAAAGACTGAAATTATGGTGTTTAAACACAATAATAGTCAATCTTCTATGGCGGACATATCCTTATGTAATACTGTGCTGAAAGCTTTAAGTACTTAGGACACCAAATAATTTACCAAATAAATCAAAAGATGACGAGGATTTAGAAAAACAAAGAAGGGTACTGACCATAAAAAGTAATATGCTTGCACGACTCTTCACAAAATGTAGTAAACAAGTTAAAGTCACTCTGTTTAACGCGTACTGCCGCTGATTATACACTTGTCAACTTTGGTATGAGTACACACAACGAGCTTACAACAAATTGCGAGTCCAATATAATAACGCCTTCCGCTGCATTCTTGGATTACCATGGAGGTGTAGTGTAAATAATTTCTTTGCAGTCCTCAGAAAAGCAAATGCCTCCTTTATGCAACGGGTACATAAGTATGACAACGGGGTGTACGTGTATGTGTAATTGAGCTAATAGTGACATATCAGGTGAACTCCTCATCAATAAATCCCGAAAAAACCATGCCAATTTGCTGGCGTAAGTGTATCGTTTCTAAAGAAGCATTGTGTTTGTATTGTATCTGGATAGAGGCCGGGATGTGTAGCCCGGAAGTCGCTGCGACCTAAAAGATCTATTGTGACACCTCTTTCTTCCTTAAAGGATATCTCCAAGTTCTAGTCTGGCCATGAAGTCGACTATATGTCTTGGTGGAGTGGCCTTAACGTCGTCAGGTGTGATTAAGTGCCCTCCGAGGTGCTGGCTTCTAGTGTGGTGAATTGCCTCGCAGCCACATAGGATGTGTATAGGTGTTTCCTCATTCTTGTGGCAGAACCTGCAAACATTAGTATCATTTAGACGCATCTTGTACATGTGTTTGTTTAGTCTGCAGTGCCCGGTTAGGGTTCTGGTAAGAATTCTGATTTGGTTCTTACTCATAGTAAGTGCCTCCTTAGTGAACCTTGCGTTGAAGCCCACTAAGAGCGCTTTGGAGTGCTCTTGGCGTGGCGACTTTGACCAAAGCTTGATGCTTTGGTTTAGCCCCCATCTTTTGAGCGAGTTGGTAATGGAGCATTTGGGTATGCCGCAAAAGGGTTCAGGTCCTCACGCTCTCCCCTCTGCCCCCATTCTGGCTAGTTCGTCGGCTACTTCATTTCCTACGATGCCACAGTGCCCAGGTACCCAACTTAGCGCTACCTTATTGGTTTTACCGAGTTTATTTAGGGTTTGGATATACTCTTTTACGAGTTAAGAATCTATCTTTTGTGAGCCTAGAGCTAGAATAGCTGCTTGACTGTCAGTAAAGATAGATATAGTTTTATTTTCATAGTCTTTTTGCAGGCTCTTCTAAGCACAGCCCAGGATCGCAAAGAGCTCTGCTTGGAAAACGGTGGCATGTTGCCCGAGGTTACAGGATCTTTAGATCTTCGGTTGTCCCCCGTGAAATCCAGCCCCTGCAAGTCCATCCTTTTTCGAACCATCTGTATACCAATTGATATCGTTGGAACTAGACTTACCAGGTATTCCTTTTTCCCATTCTAATCTGTCCGGAATGGTGGTTTTAAATAGCTTGTCAAAGCTATATTCGGATAGCATGACATCAGATGGCATTGCCATCATTTTGTCTTCTATGGTGCTATTGTAAAGGGTATTCATTGCCACTGATCTCCATTTTATCCTACCTGCATCTTTTGCCCTCATTGTCGCTGCCCTGGCTTCTATTTGCACCTGCACGTGCAGGGGATTCAGGTTAAGTAGTGCTTCGAGCGCCGCAGTAGGAGTGGAGGAAAGTGCTTCCGTTGTCATTGTAGTGGCAATCCTTTGAAGGCTGGTGAGTGCTTCCTTGCATGTGAATTGGTCGGTCTTCCTGTGCCATATGACGCATGCATACGTCACCATAGGTTTTACAATGGTTGTGTATAACCAAAGAGTTACCTTAGGTTTTAGGCCCCATTTTGTACCGACTAGTCTGCAAGAGGTACCCATAGCTATTTTAGCTTTCCTGATTATGTATTTAATATGAGGGTTCCAAGTAAGTTTCTGGTCAAGTATTATGCCCAGATATTTAACTTCATTGGAGAACTTGGCTCTTTCACCAAAAAGTGTTGGCGGTATTAAGTTAACCGATAGTTGGGTTGTCATACACCAATTTTCGATTATACTGAAGGCTGTCGCATAAGATTGGAGATGGTTGTCTGGCATTTACCAATTATGCCTATTACCAAATCATCGGCGTAGCCTTGTGCGTAGAAGCCAGCTTCATTAAGCACGGTCAGCAGGTTGTCAACCACCAGCGACCAGAGTAAAGGTGATAGGACGCCTCCTTGAGGGCAGCCTTTTTTTTTTTTTTTTTTTTATGGCTGTAAAAAATGCCTGAACGCACACCTCCAGCACCCGGGGCAGACGCTGGAGGTAGTGTGGGACCTGCCCCCACTAAAAAATCGGCCGTGTACCAACTCGCCGCCTTCACATGGATAGGCCGCCGGAATTAGATTTCTTCGGCGGACCCACCCAGCGACATAGCCCTATCGGGCATTCCTGCTCCTGCGGCGTCCTGGGTACACACAGAACGCCGCCATCGCGAAAGGCCGCGAGTGTGGGAAACTTCCCCGTCCATCACGCCCACAGCCCCATCAAGCGACGTCACGCGTAACTGCGCCTCGACGTCGCCCGGTTCGCCTGCGACGGGGCAGACTATCCCCGCCGCCTCCCCCCACGAGATAAAGTCCTCGCAGGAGGGTGCGACCGCGTCCTAGACCCCCCACCGCGCAACACATTCGGTACCCCTATCACTGACGACAGGGGCGAGGAGCGAGCGCGGCGTAAAGAGTCAGTTAGGTGGAAGGGGGAGAGGCCTGGGAAGGCGCTTCGTCCACACCCTCGTCCATTCGCACCGGAGCCTGGGTGCTAGGGGCAGCGCTTGATTGGCTGGGCCCAGCGAGCGATTGGCGTGTGGCTTTAGGGAGCCTACACCCGTCTCGCCCAATCATGTGATCGGCGGGCTGGTTGCCCGCCGCACACGCGGGGCAGTGAGGGGCGGCAGAGCATCCTGCCGCCAAATGCCCCGGTTGTCCGCAACGGTAGCACAGACCGCTGCAGTCAAACACGCTGGTACATTTATTGCGCATGTGACCCGTGGCCATGCACTGGAAGCACTTTGCGGGTCTTGCCTCAAGTATCGCGACCTTCGCCGCTGAGAATCCTACTAGAAGCCGGCCCGTCTCTGCCAGGATCTTGGCTGAAGCCACGGGGCAACGAGCCCACGCTGCACCTACACCCCCGGGGCCGGACCGGATGGCGCCGACCCTAATGGACCCAGTAGGACATTGAGTCTTACGTTCGATGGCCTCCCGAACATCCTCTGGCGTTATTGAATCGTCCAGGCCATAAATGCGCATCTCCGCGCACTTCATGGGCCTGGGGATCCTCACGCCATCTTGCCCCTCCGATAGCTCCCGTAAGGTGTCCGCCACTAAATCCGCCAAATTGGAGCCCTCCACCCCGGGAACCTCTAAGAGGCGAGCCCCAGTCTGGGAGCCGCGGAATTTCACGGCTACGTCGCCCAAATGGGGGATGAGCTTGGCCCTTGCTTTGTGGAATAAATCCGCATACGTTATGCCGCGGCGCTCCGCTTCCGGCGACACCGTCACCATGACGGCAGCCGTTTTCGGCGGAGTCAACCGTGGCTTGCTCCGACTAGGTTTCACCGGGGTGGCCTCCTGTGCAGGGGGAGACGTGGCGACGGCAGCGGCTTGCCTTCTTTTACGGCGCTTCGATTTCCTGCCTCCTGATGTTTGCCATTCCTCGTTTGAGGGGGCAGGGGCGGAAACCGGTGTTGACTCGGGTGCGTCAACCGGAGCCGTGTGCACACTTGGCGCTTTCACGCGGCGCGCACGTTTTGAGGCTCTTTGGGGTTGGGACCTCTCGCTTTTAGGGTTCTCGGAAGCTTTAGAAAGCTGAGCCGCTTGGGCCTGGACTGGCGTACCCCCAGGGGCAGTAGCTACAGTACAGGATGCGGCGCCATTTCCCGTGCAGGGTAGCGATGCCTGGGGCACAGCCGCTTGCCCCCTAGGGGGTCTCGACTCGGACGCCGCGAGCGGCGGTCGACAACTCGGCTCAGGGGGCAGACGTACCTTGATGCTCTCAAGGCGCGCATCCATAAGGCCCCCGACGACCACCGTAAGCTGCCTAAGCTGCGCGTCCGAAAACACGCAAGGCTGCTCTTCCCCTATTGTGGACCTTGACGCCAATCCGACCGGGACAGAACCGGCCGGAGAAATGACTTGGGCCGAGACAGCCCGGTCGCCAATAGGTCGGCTCGCAGCTGAGCGACTTCAGAGCGCAGCTCTCTCAGTTCCTCGTCCATGCGAGCGCTACTAACCCGCAGCTTTTCGGATTCCGCCTCAGCGACAGCGGCGCGTTCGAAAAGCGCGTTCACTACTTCCCTCAAAATCTGGGCGGACTCTCGAAGGCCCTTTACGAAGGTGCCCTTAAGATTTTTGCTCTTAGTGGCAACCTTCACAATCACGGACACAGAGTCGGCCGCCGCTCGGATGAGTTCCGAACCAGTTCTCGTGGCGTTATCCCCTCCCGAAGATTGAAGTCTCTCCAGGAGCTGATCAATTTGGTCCTCCGCAACCAACTCTCCCTCTGTACGGGTGCGAGCGTATGCGTCCCGTCTGCTAAAAACAGATAACGACGTTCCAGCTTGGGTGTTGTTTGCAGACGTCGTGCCAGCAGGTGTTTGTGGGCGGGACGACGGTGTGGTAGCACGCGTTCCCGCCGCTGATCCTCCCCTCTGGGAAGAGCGGACCTTCCTGGGGACTCGAAAGACCAACTCAGGAGGGTCATTTTCCTCATCAGGTGATGCGCCGCGCTTCTGTTGTCGAGCGCGGGTGTCGCCTACCGGTGTTCCAGGGCCGTACCTATCTACGTCACTATCGAGAGAGGACTCGGATCCGAATCTTCCCGATTGCAACAAGCTTTCGAGAGACGCCGACGTAACTGACGTCCTCGACCCACCAAGCCGGCCAAACCCGACCGCTTCACGAGGCAAACGGTCCTCGCTACTCGCCAGCATGGTTCTCTCTCCACTCTTTTGTGAATCCACTCCCTCTCCTTGATCCTTCTTCTCTACGGGCGTTGTGCTCCCTTTCTTATTAAACATGTTTTTTAATTTTTCTCTATCCATACTATTCCCACGAGTATGGGGGAAATAAAGGTCCACCCGGGCAGTGCCCCCTGTACCCGGGTAAGCGTAAATTTGTATCCCAACTGGGGGGTCCGCAGGTGCCCCAGCTGGGGGTAGCGCTTGGAACCGAACATCCCATCGGCCATGCATCCTCTGGTCACGCTCCGCAACACAGGATTCGGGGATTTTTTATAGAGGTTGTCATCCTCGCGGCCCAGGCGACCAAGCCAAGACCCTCGTTCCCGTTCAAAGCCATAAGACATGTCTACGACACTCCTACTAGGGATTACGATATTCCGACGGTGGCAGAAAGATGATCTCTCCGCCCGCTCGACGGCAGTGTGAGTGCACGTCAAGCCCGTCCTCCGGGTAGCCCAGGGATGGGCCACCCCCTACTTTGCCAGAACATTAGCCGTGTGACGGTGGTTTCGCGAAAAGCCGCGAATCCACCGGCACACGTTGCCCAGGGTGCACCACGAGGAGGTTTTCCGGCACTAAGCACCCCTCCTTGAGGGCAGCCTGTCTTAACTTTTACTTTGATGGTCGTATCTAGAAGGGAGGTTGATGCAATTCTGTTGCAAAGCATTGAGTTTATCCAACTTGTGGTTGTTTTATCAATGCAATTATTTTCCAAACTGTTGAGTATAGTTTGTGTGTTTGTGTTGTCATAGGCGCTTTCTATGTCAAGAAATGCACAGAGGGCTATTTCCTTCTCTTCGATAAGGTCCACCAGATCCATTAGAGCGGATTCTGTTGATTTACCTTTCTGGTATGCATGTTGCCTTCTGTGCAAGGGTCTGTTAGTCAGGTAGTTCTCTTCTCCATGGTCTTCAACATGAAGAAGGGGTTATGGGTCTGTATTTAGGTTGGGACTTGTCTCTATCTCCCCCTTTGGGTATAAATGTGACTTTGACATTGGTCCACGCTTTCGGTATATATCCCCAGGCAAAGCTGGCCCTGAAGGTTTTAATAAGCGTTGGTAGGATAACTGATAGCCCCTGCTGTAGCAGAGCTGGGAAGATGTTATCCTTCCCGCCGGTTTTGTAGGGCTTGAAACTATTGATTGCCATATGATCCGGTCGGATCTAAAAAGAAGGGAGGCCATTCGCCAGTCTTCCACACTGGGTCTGCGATAACTGCTGGCATGATCCTCCCGTCCGTCTATTGGGATACTGTTCGGGAAGTGTTCTTGAACTAATAGCCAGTGTTTCTTTCACTGAGCCAGTATATGTCTCATCTGGTTTCCTTAGTAGCCCTATATGTGTATGAGGAGACTTGGAAATTGAAAATGCTCCAGACTTTTGTTCCACCATGGAACATCCCTTTTGGTCACGGAGGTCTTCAGCAGATAGTTTTGGTGGAATGCCATTTGTATGCCTTCCTCTACCCGCCCCACTGTCAACTCTATCTGATCCAGGGTTTTGATGTTTTTATCAATTGTTTTGATAACTTCTTCCTTATGGGACTCCCTATAGCCGTTCTAGTCGGTAGCTTTCCTATCCCTATAGGCAAGTGTCTCGCCTTTGTTGGCAATATTCAAGTTTATCTTTATGTGTCTGTGGTCAGACATGGACGCCTCACTAGAAACGTACCATTTGTTTACAAGGTGTTGGAGACATGAATAGTTGTTTTCCTTGCTCCTAACTGTAAGTTACGATATTCGCTAGGGACGTGGCAGAATCTGCTCCTTCTCCAGGCAAATAGGCTGAGCAGGCTAGTATCTTCGTGCCTCCTCCTGATAGTTCCACATATGCGACAACTTGTCGGTAAGAATCGGTAAGAATTTGACATTCTTCTTAAAAAGTATGCATGCTCTGGGTCTTCTCCCGTCAGTCTTGTACAGTAGATTACCAGCGGAAGTGAGACCCATTACCGTGTTACTATGGATCCACGGTTCTTGGATCAGAGCCATGTCAAGTTTTTCTTCTATGAAGCGTTTGTTGAGAACCACAGTTGCAGCCTTCGCGTGCCTCAAGTTTACTTGAATGACTTTGAACATTTTTTTTTTTTTTTTAGGTGCGGTGAGGGTTTATTTAATGACGTGAGCCCCCGGCCTGTGTGAGCAGTTGGTGTGGCTTCTTCGTCGATCCGCCTCTCCTCCCGCGTCCACTCCTGGCACCCCTAGATGGATTGTTAGCCCGGCTAGGTGGTGGCCTCTCGATAACGCTTCCGCTCGGTCCTGCAAGATTAGTCGCCCGGGCAGTCAGCTTTATGTTAGTCTGCCGTAGGTGTGTACTGGTTTTTGGGTGATAGTGGCAATGGCGCCGCCTACCTCCTTACTCGTGTCTTACCAACCTTACCTCAACCTTACCTGCAGATGTGGTTGCTAGCATGTTGGGTTGGTGGGTCTCTGCGCCGTGAGGTTCCGGTGGGGCAGTTTCCCGCTCCCTCTGACTCACGGCGGAAGGTCCCGCCTGTCCTTCTCCTACGCTCGTAGCGCCTGTCCTGGGCTTAATCCTCACGAGGATCGGCCGTAATCCGAAGTACAGCTTGAAGTTGCTGTCCTCCAAGGGTCCAATAGACGCCTCGTCGAAGGAGAAGGTCACTGTCTGACCTTTTCCCTCCGGTCTCCGATGCATCACCATCGACGAGTCGAAATCCGGCGTGGCATTATGCGCTCGAAGGCGCTTAATGATCCCCACCGGCTCGAGCTTCGCGTCCGGTATCCAGGTGACTCCGATCCGGGGTTTGGGGATCTTGTGTTCGTCAAGGACTGACAAACGAGCCCCCTCCCACGGAACGAAGCCACTCATGTGCTTGAAGATCCACTCCCGAGCGGCTTCATCAGCACAGGTTAAGAGCAGACCACCGGCTCTGACCGAGCAGCCCTCGATTCGGGGCGCGTTACCGCGATCCTCCTCATCCATGAGCTCCGTCATTTTCACCTGCAGCTCCTCGATTTTCTACTGGGACATTGGCCCTACGGCGTCAATGATCCCCACACGAACAGCACCTACCACTTCGCTAAAGGTCGGTTTAGGTTGCGTGGGCCCTTCAGCCCTCGGTACCTTGACCGGCTTTTCCTGCGACGAGGCGCTTTGTTCTTGCCTAGACCTTTTTTCCGGCTTCGGCTTTTCTTCTCCCTGGGCAGCTAGATACTCAGGAACGTTCCTCAGTGGAGTGGAGCTTAGGGATTTAGCCTCTTCGAAGCTTTACCCATGCTTCATCCACCAGGCGAGCCTTCGCTTGGCCGCTCCAGAGCCTCTTATCAGGCTGTTTTCCTGCGTCACTACGGGTATTGCTACCCAAGGTGGTGCTGGCGTCAAGAGCGGTAGAACTTCCGGGTCCCGCCGCTGTGTGTGTTTCATCCACGGACGCTGCTGGGATTTGTTCGCTTGCGGTGTCGTGTGAGATATGTTCCTCGGAGAAGTCTCCTAGGGACATAGCTGAAGAGGGACTAACGCACTCCTCCTCAGTAAAGGGACTTAGGGGTGGGCGAACAATAGTTAGCTTTGGGATTGGGATTTGGAAGGGAATATTTTATTTTATTTTTATTTGGGGAGCTTACAGCTATAGTACAAATAGTTTCATAAAACACATTACTAAATGCCAATAACAAGCTTCCACAGAAGGACAGAATACAATCTACTTATACAGCAATTAAACATTACAAATGTTTATACAGCTAAATAGAGCCTAATATGGTATTTACAATAGGTTAGGTACTCTGGTGACAAACATTTTGGTTAGTAAAGATCTAGCACATCTATCAGTTAAATAAATCATCTAGTAGGTAAATAAATTAAAACAACTGTCACTGTTTAAATTATTGAAGTCAGCGAAAACTCTCGGCAGATAGCTATTCCTCCTAAAGTTGGTATGACCGGAAGGGATGTATAGCAAATCGGTTTTGCGCAGTCTTCTGAACGGTGTTCTTAAATTAATTTCATTATGAAGATTCGGGCACTCAATTTTACCTTGAGTAAGGTTGAGCAAGAAAGTTATATCTGCATATCTGCAATATTACGTCGTACATACAGAGGTAAGATATGTAATTTTACACAGCGTTGCTCATAGGTAAGCTCGTAAGGACTGCCGGCTTCGAAGAAACGACTTCTCCACTTGCTGTGGTCAACTTCGTCAGGGGTTCTTCCAAGAGATTGTACGAACACTTTTGAACCCCGGTTCTGCTCGATCGCTCTTTTAAGCAAAAGAGTGTTGGAGCGCCGAAGGTCGTGTTGTATAAGCTTGTTGATCTCTTGGTCTAGAGCGCGCTTTTCCGACGAAGTGACGGGTGGGTTTTCACGTCGTTTTTTCATTAGCCCTAAAGTCCTTTCCGAAAGCTTTGACTTCTTGCCCTTACGCTGCATTTCACAAAATCTCGTACCTTCTTCCCTGAGTATCCGAACCACATTTACGAGCTTCTGGTTTACGTCTGTTGTGGTTTCCATGGCAGCAAACCGGTTATCCAGGTTTGACTGGAACGCTTCGGATCCTATCATGGTTTGGAGCAAAGTAGGTCGAAGCCTGGACCTCATCAGACGGGCACGTTCCGCCTTGAAGTCGATATTCAGAGAGCCTCGGACAATCATCGGTGATCACTACCGGTATTAAACCTGTTGATCACGGTGACGTCTCTGAATATATGCTTTTTGTCCATCATGATGAAGTCGATTTCGTTTTTTGTCATAGTGTCGGGGCTTTGCCACGTCCCCTTCTTTGGGGCCGTTTCTTGAAAAAGGAGTTCATCAAGAAGAGCCCCTCCCGTTCGAGGAAGTTGACTAGCATTTGCCCCCTATGATTTCTGCTTCCAAATCCATGGGATCCTACTACCAATTCGCTGCAATGTTGTACTCCCACTTTAGCGCTGAAGTCCCCCATAACAACGTTGTAGTGGGTCTTAGTGGTGGAGTGGAGGGCCCTCGATATGTCATCAAACATATCCTCCACTTCGTCGTCTGGATGTGCCGAGGTCGGTGCGTACACTTGCACCACTTTGAGGCTATACCACTCGGTGAGCTTGATAATGAGGTACGCTACCCTGTTCGACACGCTAGACATTTCCTCAACGTGGTCAGAAAGGGATTTATTTACCAGAAACCCAACACCACCTTGAGATTGTTGGTCTCCCTCGCGGTAGTACATAATGGGGCCTGACTCTAGGGTTATGGTGTCCTCTCCCTCTCTTCGGACTTCACTTAACCCGAGGATGTGCCACCTAATCTTCCTAAGTTCCACCTCAAGTTGTGCCAGAAGTCTAGCCGTAGCGTGCGTCCGTTAAACCTCGCCAGGGTCAGTCGGTTGTGGTAGCCTTTCGTAGCCCGGAGATTCTTAGCACCCCCCGCCACGCCGTTACCGTGGACGCCACCATGTCCAGGAATAGCGTGACTGCCGGGAACTGGGGGCCGTGGCTTTTGCGCTTCGTGCATCTGGGGTAATGCCCATAATCGCCACGCTGGGCAGGCGGGTTGGCGATCGCAGAGCGTAGCTCTCGCATCAGTGACGCTGCTGCCCGTCACTGACCTATCACTTTAGCTACGCCATAAATTGGGATGGTTATACCGCCACCAGCCGGTCGCCAGAGCCTCGTTCGTTGTACAGCAGGATGTACCGCGTGCAGGTGAGGTTGGCTTGGAGCGAAAGATGGTGATGCGCCCCCTTACATCCCAAGAATGTTTAGGTACTTTTAAAAAAAAAAATGTTCAACCCCATAAAAATCAGCGTTTAAATGGTTTCTCCAATGAAACTCGCAGAGCCGTACAAGTTTCTTAGGAACGCGGTGGATGACGTCACGATTGCCATAAAATCGTATTATGTGGAGGCTTAATTCGACTTTGGCGGACATGTCTCGGTGCCGGAGTTGTTTGGATTAGGGTCGATACCCTTATGGTCGCGGGTTCAAGCGCCGACTGTAACGAATTTTTCCTCCTAACATTTTATTAGCATAAAAATGCTTTAAAAAATTACAAACAGTAACTTTGTTTCTAGTTATCATCAATCGTTTTTTTTCACGGTTCGCCTTAGGGCAAATCTGTCCTTCTTGTATACAACGTTTAAGCGGTATAAGTAATCGAGAAATTGCAGTAAATTATAATTTTTAAGTCGTCATTAGATTGAGTACACAATTGCAGCTGTCTATCGCTTATTCGAACCAAAGATATTAAATACTGGGGTGTAATTGTTGATAGCACTTTTAGCTGGCACCCCACATCAATACCCTAATAGTCGGTAGAATAAAAAAATTAATACCAATGTTCAAAACATTGAGCCGCTGTGCCGATGCTAAGACTTTAGTCACTGTCTACTAGAAAGAAGAAGAAAGAAAGAAAAATCGTTTATTTGCCACAGATACAATAAGCTTCTTAAAACAAATAAAATTACAACTGAGTATGTGCTTGCACGTCGTATCTGCGACAAACGAGGTTTCCACTCAGCTTAAATGCCATGTTGTGGCATGAGCCACAACACAGCGCTGGTTTTCAGTCTGAACCCCAAGTGATGTCCGAAACCATTAAGGTATATCCTTAATTAAATAAATAATATGTAGGTATAATACATAGCAATAAATATGTTAGTAAATTTTAATAAACATTTTTTGTTATTATTGTATATAGATAATAAACATATAAAGGCACAGAACATAAAATGATATTACATTAGAATATATAAATACATGACTACTTTGTACTCATCTCCTACGGAACGAAATTTGGATTCGATACCCCTATGGTCGCGGGTTCAAGCGCCGACTGTAACGAATTTTTCCTCCATACATTTTATTAGCATAAAAATGCTTTAAAAAATTACATTCAGTAACTTTGTTTCTAGTTATCATCAATCGTTTTTTTTCACGGTTCGCCTTAGGGCAAATCTGTCCTTCTTGTATACAACGTTTAAGCGGTATAAGTAATCGAGAAATTGCAGTAAATTATAATTTTTAATTGTTGATAGCACTTTTAGCTGGCACCCCACATCAATACCCTAATAGTCGGTAGATATATATATATATGTATATGCCGCCTCGCTTCGCTTATGGGCCAGTTTACCTACTTCATCTACAGGATCTGAAACTACGTAAGTAAATAATATGAATTATGTTACTATGAAAAATGTTAGACATAAAAAGAAAAAATGTACTAACTACGCTTTAGCGCAGTCACTGTTATCATATTGTATAACGGCGTGGGGTGGAACCGATGCCACGTTGATGCTTCAACTAGAACGCGCACAACGGGCCTTTTTAAAAGTAATGACTCTAAGGCCTCGCAAGTATTCCACTCTAACATTATACAATGAGTGTAAAGTCCTGACAGTGAGGCAGTTATAAGTGCAACAAGTCATAAAAAAATACGTTACCTCTCCTCGTCTCTATAACGAAATAAATTAAATACTTCAAATTTTCACACTTACCTTACACAAATGTAAAACAGCCGTCAAAACTTGGCTTTTCTCTCACAACCACAAGGTTACACAGGATTTGCTAAAATAAAATACTTTCCTACGCACTCACTTAATACGTATATAAATTCCTTCACACACAAACCAAAAGCTCACACAGACACACACACACATATTATAATTTACTTTATAAGATAGTTCAAATTTGTCTCCATATGTTTTTATTTTTTTTAACATATGGAGACAAATTTTAACTATCTTAAAAGAGATGTCAATAAAGTTTTATTATTATTATTTTCAGTTTAGCTAACACGTACAGAGTTAAAAAAATGTCCAAAGCGCAAGTTTTTCTATAAAATATATGATAACAAAAAACACGTAAGTAAATCTTTTTAAAGCACACAATAGAATGGAATATGCAAATATATATAAGTCACGTATTTAACTAGCCACTTGAAACAAAGAAAAGAGAGACAGAGGTTAGACATTTATCGCTGGCTTGCAATAAATTCTGGGCATTTTAAGATTCCTTTTTAGCCTTTAGGGCATTTTTTACTAAACTGTAATACCCAGGTATTACAGTTTAGTAAAAAATGCTAACGTAAGATAGAAATACTTCTTGTCTCCCACCAAAAGCGAACCAACGCTAAGTTGAAACCTAGTTGCCAACACAACCTTAACATGTTCCCCTGCAAATATCTATTAGAATTTCATGGGAAAGACCCACTTGTTTATTTTTATACAAGATACCAATGAGTCTATCAGTGAATAAGCTTAAATATATACTCCAAAATAATGTAATACGTAGAGATACATACAGTTGAAGAATATTTTAAGCGATAAAGAAAAATGGATCTAGTTGCTAGCCTCTTGTTACTCTATTTTGTTTGGGTGAATATTGTTGTCATTTTATAGTAATTTTCATAGGCATTTCTTGCCAATTACTTTATTATTACAATAATTGCATTTTTGAAAGATAGACAAATTTGAAGTCCAGACCGAGGAATCGAACCCGTATGCCAAACCGGGGCCGGAATCGAACCACTTATATGGACTATATGTTACTAAACCTCATTTTTTTTTTATCCTTTCATGCACGCAAATCTCATGCGCCATCTAGACGGTAGTTAAAGAACTATCACGGCTTTTGTTATTGTTTTGTTACAGAAAGCATTCTAACCATAAAAAAAAAATATATAAATAAGCAGCATAATAAAGGATATAAGCAATAAACATATGCCTATTGTAACTTAAGTGAATTACAAACCAACCCACTAAAAAGTGAGAAATTAAAAACTTATTTACAAAAAAATATTACCGAATTCAAAAAAGGCAACTAAAAAGCAAAAAAATAATATACCTTGAATAACAAAAACAAATTAAATATTTTGAAGTTGGTGCCGAATAAGACATAACTACACTATTTCATGGCACCAACTTCAAAATGTTTAATTTTAAAATTTAAATAAATATAAAACTATTCACCACAGAACTAGCAAATCACATCACTAAGTTTGATTTAAAACAAAACTTCCTCCTTGTTGGTGACACAAACATTAATCTGAAAGGTATTTCGATTATAAAGATTCTCAAATCACATGACAACATCTACAATCTGATTTGGATGCATTAGCGAGGTGGTGCCATGAACGTGGCCTGGTTCTTAACGCTAGCAAAACTAAATGAATAGTCATTAAATCCCCATACATTAGGCCACTCCCCATACAGAACTTAGTAGCTCATGACCATGACTGTTTACATGATGTCAATAGGACAAACTGTATATGCCCAACAGTTGAAATTGTACAAAGAAAAACTTATCTTGGATTCACTATAAATGACAAGTTTAACTGGAGCCATCACAACGAACGAGTTTCCGATAAACTAAGGCAATTTTTAGCGAATATCACAATACTAAAAAAACAAATCCCATACAACGTAAAGATTATGCTTTATTACGCATTGGCAGATTCTTACATACAGTATGGCCTAAGTAGTTTATTTATTTATTTATTTAGCTTGCCAACAGTTGTTACATTACAACAATCATAAGCATACGACAATAAGCGGTTTTATGTAACTAAATGCACAACCAATTACAGGCAAGCATGACTTGCGCAAATTTACTTATGAGCTAATTAAATACTATCTTATATCTAAATTGAGATTGAGTACTCGACTTACTTCGAGGGAGGAACGTGTGCGTGTACTGAGTCTTTGTTTGAAAGAGCTTCTGTTATTATTTTTTTGAATTGCCTTAATGTGTTATTGTTTAAATCGATGGACTGGCTGTGTTCGTTTAAGATTCTGCTTAGTCTCGGTATGGCAGAGTTACTTCCACAGGCGGTTCTTCGATGAGGGGGCACAAGTGGTTTTATTTGAGCGCGAGGCATTCGTGATGGAACATTAAATTTAATTAGGCTCAAGAGCTGAGGACAATCAATTTTATGGCTTATAATTTTGTAGAGGAACATGAGATCTATTAGGTCTCTGCGGGAAGCTAGAGACATAATTTTAAAACGCTTCAACCTATCTGAGTAACAATTTCGTTTATTACCTTTATCTAGGTACCTCAAGTACCTTTTTTGTATTCGTTCAATTCTTAAGGAATGCACTGCATAATGAGGCCTCCAAACCACGCTACAATATTCTGGAGTACTTCTGACTAGCGCATTGTACAACAGAACCTTGGTACTAGTTTTTTGGAACTCCTTTCCGTTTCTGATGATAAAGCCTAACATTTTATACGACTTTGCAATACATCCTTCAATGTGCGGCAAGAACGTTAGCTTTGTATCCAATATGACACCCAGGTCTTTAACGTTATCGACTCTTAGGATCGCTGTGTTTTCTATGTTATAGCAGGTGGATATCTTATTTTGTTTCCTAGTGAAAGTTATACATAGGCTGTCGCGTTGATAGTTGCTTAGGGCTTTAGGAGCCTACTAGAAATCTAGGTAGACCTAATAGCACGCGGCCCACGCGTGGTTCGGTGAGTGCAGGTTCTGATTGGAGCTAAATAATAACGCTTGCAAGACGATATTCCAGATTTTATATTGGCAGATATAAATTACATAGGTCCGCGAACAAGTTAGGGCTAGGCTCAGCGGAGAGCTAGGTTCTGCAGAGAAAGGCGTGGTTCCAGGGTCCAGGCTTGATAGAAGGGAGCCACTTAACTCGGTGCGCTGCGGCACAGGTAGGAGAAGGATTTCTGCGCGCGCGCCGCTTATATAGGCTCGTGCGGGGGGGATTGGCCACGCCCACGTAGGTTGATCCCGCGAGGACGGCGCGCGGCTGTATCAGCGCGGTGTCACACCCCCCCGGTTTGGGGAGAATTTTCCCTGGGCGGAAATTCGCTGCTGCTGGGCTCGAGGTGCTGTAGGTGGTCTGGCAGCCGGCTCCGCGCAGGATCTGAAACCAGGTTAAAGTAGGCATCAGGGACTTTTAGGTGAAAAGAAAAAAACTGGGTGTATATATATAACCTTTTATCACTTTCATACGTCACGCAATCAGAGGGCGCCCTACAAAAAAAACAACACTATCATACGTCTGATTCAAAACAAAGCCGTGACACCTATAACGGTGCTTTAGCTAACATTCACTACATCATTCCTAGCAAAACCTTAAGGGAGAATGCACGTAGGCTATATATAGTTAACCCTAGAATTGGTCTAGATTTAAGTTTTTGTTTACGTTAAGAATAGGTATCTAGTTATTCATTGCATATAAATTAGCCGTATTTAAGTTTGAAACAAAGTTTGCAAAACAACTCATTCGACAGAAAAAACAAACAAAAGAATTCGACGAAGTCATTGGAGAACAATAGGATTAGTCCGAGCGTGGGAAACACATTCCACAGCGGCGACCGCTTGCCAAACGAAAACAGGTCGTAATAAATCGACATTGAGTAGAAATTCAAGTGCGAGTTATATCATGCAAAATTGTTATTGAAGAATGGGTTAGTGATAATTATTGAATGAGTGCAATATTTGAAAAAGGATTATTCTTTGTAGTTAGTTAATTTAATATCTTTTATATGCCAATCGCCTAGCGGTTTTCCTGACATATCTGACAGTTTATACACTAAAGGTGACTTTTTACCTGTAATTTTACATTTTATAAATTTAGGGGCCAGTTTCTTTGTAAAGTATTTATCTTTGTCGCTAAGATAGAAAGTTCGTTTCCAAACAATGTCGCCGACGTTAAATTCCGAGGGTTTTCGACGGAGATTATAAGACTGACAATTTCGACTGTGAGCGACTAGAAGGGCTTGCTGTACTTTCTCGAAGAGAGAAGATAAGTAGCCTAGGTTTTCGGCGTAGCTATCGCGTGGCTCATGGATTATATTGGGGTCCGACCCATTACGGATATAATGTGAACCGCACGTAACTAGTTCACGACCGAAAACAAGAAAACACGGCGAGAAGCCAGTTGATTCGTTAACTGCGCAGTTCATTGCGAATTGAATTTTTGGAATGAGGGTGTCCCATATGCGTTGGTCGTTTTCGATGAAAGTAGACATAGCTGTAATTATGGTTTTGTTGTAACGTTCAACGGAGTTTACATGAGGTGTATAGAAAGGTGTATAGTGTAAATTTGGAATTTTGTATTTTGTTAATAAATTTTTAAATGTGTTACTAATAAATTGTTTTCCATTATCTAATACAATTGAAGAGGGTACACCATGTATTAGGAAGACATTTTCTTCTAAAAGCTTAGTAATAATTTCAGCGGTAGCCCGTTTTATGGGAAAAATTAAACAATATTTTGAGAAACAACAAGATACGACAAAGATAAAGGTGTTTTGTTTTCTCGTAGGAGGTAGAGGACCAATTAAGTCGAGACTTATCATTTCGAATGGTTTTGAACAAGATTTAGGGTTGCCCATAAGGCCTAAAGTAGGGTGGTTTTGATGTTTGTGAGCGATACATGTGTCACATGAGTTTACCGCTTTTACTACGTCTGAGTACATACCTGGCCAAAAGTAGGTTAGTGCCAATCTTTTGTATGTCTTAAAAATGCCAAAGTGACCGGCGGTATGTGAAGAATGGTTTTCGTTGATAATGTTTGACCTTTGATCAGACGGAATGACCTCTTTCCATTGAAAGTCTCTAGTGAGTGGATTTAAACTCTTTTTGAAACGGTAAAGTTTGTTATTTAT
This sequence comes from Herminia tarsipennalis, assembly GCA_945859575.2. NCBI lineage: Eukaryota > Metazoa > Arthropoda > Insecta > Lepidoptera > Erebidae > Herminia > Herminia tarsipennalis. The sequence continues at coordinate 27,284,098 of OX243840.2, forward strand.
AACCTGATAATCGACGTAAGAAGTTGGAGACTTTTTACACCCATTATAGATATTCGAGTACCAAGAATCGTTAGTAGAAACTGGCGGATTTGAGTTGGATATGATACTGTTGTCTGTGTCGCTAATAATAGCGGAAACAGGAATAGAACGAGATAGAAAATCGGGTAAAAGGTTGTCTGAGCCTCGACGGTGTTTAATTTCGAAGTTGTAACATGATAAGCGAACTCCCCACCTGGCTAAACGACCTGTAGGGTTATTTAGTTTTAGGAACCATTTGAGCGCGGCATGATCTGTATAAACAGTGATTTTTTTACCGTTCTCGATATAACAGCGCCAGTGTTCAAACGCGGATAAAACTGCTAGTGCTTCGCGTTCCGTGGCACTATAATTTTTCTCTTGGTCAGACAGTGATTTGCTGTAGTAAGCTATGACTTTCTCTTCTCCGTTTAGGACTTGAGAGAGGACTGCTCCAATGCCATAGTCGCTGGCGTCTGTATGAATTTCGAAAGGTTGCGAATAATCCGGGCAGGACATTACGGTACAAGAAATTAGACAGTCTTTCAATTTGTTGAACGCGTCATTTGCCTCATCGGACCAATAGAATGGCGGTGATTTTTTTCCTTGAGATGTTAGTTTGTTTAAGGGAGACGCGAGAGTACTGAAATTAGGAATAAAACGTCTAAACCATGATACGGCGCCTAGAAAGCGACGGACCTCTTTTTTATTAGACGGTGTAGAATAATTTTTTATTGCCTCGACTTTTTCGGGGTCAGGGTGTAGACCCTGTGAATCGACAACGTAACCTAAATATTTTAGTTTGTTTTTAAAGAAATTACATTTGTCGATGTTTATAGTTAAATTAGCGGTTTTTAGTTTTTCTAGTACTCGTGTTAGGAGAAAAATGTGATTTTCAAAAGTTGAAGAACTACAGATAATATCATCAGCGTAACAGAAGACTTTATTTTCGAATTCAGGGCTATGAAATAATCTGTCGACGAGTCGTTGCTGAGTTAGACCACAATTAGAGAGTCCAAACGGCATACGTCTGAAGTGAAAAGAACCGCGAGTAGGTATATAGAAAGCGGTCTTGCAACGATCTTCGTCCTTAATTAAGGTCTGCCAATATGATTTAGAGAGGTCTAGATTTGATAAAAATTTAGCGTCTCGTAAATTGTCTAGAATTTCGGAGACGTACGGTAGGTTGTAAGCGTCTTTTCTCGTTACAGAGTTTAATTTACGACTGTCCAAACAAAAACGCAGCTCGCCATTTTTTTTAGGGACCAAAAGAACGGGATTCGACCAAGGACTCTCCGAGGGTTCGACAATGTCTTCTAGAAGCATCTCGTCGAGATGTTTAATTAAAATGCGCTGTTTCTCAGGAGACATGCGATAGTAACGCTGACGAATGGGGGGGCTATCACCTGTATCGATCGAGTGAGTAATAAGTGAAGTGCAACCGAGACCCCGCTTTTGGTAAGAAATATCGGAAAATTTTGAGATTAAGTTGTCAGCGGTAGCTCTCTCGTTGGCCGTTAGATTATCATACGAAACTAAGTGGGTGCCCGAGTCAGGCTGTAGTTCGGTGACGCGAGCGTCAGATTTGTTTAAGAGTAATATAGAATCTAAGTGATTAGGAAACAAACCGAAATTTCTCCAAAAATCTATACCGAGAATTAAAGAATTTTGAATATTAGGGACAATGTGCACGACAAGGTCAATGGTTTTGTTTTGAAATGTGAAAGGAAGTGAGATTGAACCCAAAGAATTTAATTTTTCTCCACTGGCAGTCACTAATTTTAAAAGTTGAGCGTTTTCGAGCTGATCGCTGTCATTCAAAAAATATTTATGAGAATTATTTCCTAGGATTGTTACGCAAGATCCCGAGTCGAGAAGACCGGTGGCATTTTTGCCATTTACTGTAAGAGGGATATACGGAGTGTATTCTATATTAGAGTATCGGATTGAGGAAAGATGATAACATGTGAAAAATTTTGAAATGTAGTGTAACCAATTGTTCCACTCATTTTTATTGAAGTTAGGGTGTTTAGAGGTTCCACAATCCTTGTTAATTAGTTTTTTGAAGGTGAAGAATTTTGTTTTGAATTACAGTTAGGGCAGTCGGTAGCGCGATAATCTTTTAGGCCGCATTTGAAACATACCAAATATCTCGGCTGAGGGCACGCGGCGAGCGAGTGTGAGTCGCACCTACAACGTGGGCAGAATTGTTTATTTGGCGGACGTTGAACGGTGTTAATTTGTACTTTTGAATTAGAATGAGAATTGGGCGGTTTGTTGAAATTTCTATCTTTGTAGTAAGAGGTTTTATTATAAGAATTTCTATTATAGAAATTATTTTTAAAAGTAGTTGAAGAACTTGAAGGGGGGTAGTTGTATGCAAATTCAGGTGCCAAGGTGCTAGCGGATGTTCTAGGAGGCTCATGGAAATCCCTACTGCGACTGTCAAACCTTTCGAAATTCCTACAAGCATCGACTAAAGAAGCAATGTCAGATACATTTGCAGTCAAAAGAGCGTTTGTGTAACAAGGTCTGATGTTATTCAAGAGAATCTCGAGTTTTTCGGGCTCGTTGACAGGGGTATCAAGGCGAGAGAATAAGCCTTGCATTTTTGCGACATATAAAGTGATATTTTCACGTTCGCCTTGAGAGCGTTGTCTTATTTCGGACATTAACCTGTAGTCATAGTTATGTGGGCTAAAATCCCTTTTTAAAAGCTCGCATAAATGATCCCAAGAAGAGACGCTATCCCTAACACTACGATACCAAGTTAGGGCGTCGTTAGAAAAAAATTCAAAAGCAAAAGAAAGTATTTTATTCTCAGGAATATTCCTACTCGACACAAACTCATTTACCTTTTGAATAAAGGCGCGAACACACGAGTTACCATTATATTTGAATTTAGATATATCCGAAAAAAGTTTGCGTTCGTATGAAAACAAAGTACCCGAAGGGTCAGAATTAGCAACTGAGGTACACGTTGTTTGCAAATTTTGCTCAGGTTTTGGAGAAATTAAAATTTTTAAAAGAGAATATAAATTATGGAATTCATTCCAGGCTACTTGGATGCTACTTGTATCTGGTAGGGCGTCCACATTCACACGATTTAACCTATGGTACACGTGGTGTAATAGTGCCTCCGTTCTAGTAAGTAGGTTTTTGTCCAATCTTGTTTGTAGCATTTTGATGTTGTTTTCTGCTTTAAACAAGGAGATCTTTACGGCCGAAATGTCCACATCGGGAGTTAAATGTGACTCTAATATCTCTTCGGATGGTGTATCTGTGAGTTTAGAGATTTGTTTTCGTAGTTCGTCTACGGTATTAGCAGTTTGGCCGCCCCTTAAGGCCACTTCATAAAGAAGTTCGCTTTTGTGCAAGCACGCGAATTTAATCTCGTAGGCCATAGTAAAGAAATTAAAGTTTTATTAGTTGAAATTTAAGAAAATAATACGCGCTGTGGGTAAACGGTTGGGATAGTTTATCTGCCGTCAAAAATGTTAACAATACAAGCAAAATGTGGAAATCCGTCCAAAGGTATTTTTTTAAGTAGATATTTTAATTAATTAAAGATTTAAGATGGCGCGCGTTTAGATTGCGCTTACGCCGCTGTAAATGTAGGTAGGTACTGTGACGTGAACCTCTTGCTGGCTTTGGGGTGCGCAGCCGGGATAATTGCTCTCGAGGATGAGGAATCAAACAACTTCTTAAGCCCAGAACGATATTATATATTCAATAACTTGTTATATGATTTCTTTACATATTAATTCTTTTCCTAGACCATTCGTCTTGACGCTTGGTCCAATTCTCTCAATTGTTTTTCGATCTTCTTCTTCGTCATTATTTCATAGTTTTGGAACGTCAAGACAAACAGTTCACAATTAATGAGGCTTTATGCGAGTGGCCGGTCGAGTTTCCGACGCACCTGCCACACGCCGCCGCCTTATGAAAAAAAAAAAATCTTTACATTTGACTACTAAGTCAATTTTTTTTTTTTTATAATATAAAACAACAAATATAAACCTAGCTGTGCATTTACCTATGTTGGCGATATAGTTTTTTTGTCAAATAATAGTTTTTGTTTCGCTCGCGACCTGTCCAAATTTACTCTGACCCTTGTAAAAATGTTTTCTCTATTCTCTATTCTACTCGCGGTATTCTCATTCACTACTCATGTTTATCATGACTTAATTATAACATATGTTCATATAATAAAAATTCTCAACTACATAAAATTAAATACTAAGATATCGATATCTATTCGTCCATCCTCATAATAAACGGTTTCAATCTATTCGCATGAACAATCTGCCTCTGTCTTGAACCCACTTTCTTTATAATGAAGTTATTGTTATTCAACCTATTTTCAATTCGAAATGGCCCTAAAAACTTTCTACATAACTTCTTCGATATCCCCGACCTTCTCTTTGGATTAAAAAGTAAAACTTTCTGACCTATGTCATACGATACTTCAGTTGCTTTTAATCGTTCTACCAACCCTAATGTCTGATGATGCATCGAAGTTGCAACTTTATGCACCGCCCCGAAGTTTGTAATCGTTTCTTGAACTAACGCCGACGTAAAAATTGACCCTTTATCCGTTATGATTTCTTTTACGGCCCCATGTATTGAAAAAATATTATTGATAAGGAAGTTCTTTATTTCAATCGCTGTGGCCTGTTTTACTGCCTTACTAATCGCATATTTTGAAAAACAATCTATTGCCAATATAATATATCTACTTCCATCCATCGCATTATTTAACGGGCCTATCGTATCTACTTCTACCTTTTCACATAACCTGTTTGTAACAATCGGTTGCAACGGCGCCACCCTATTTGACGTCCGCACTTCTTGACATACTTTACATGCTTTGATATAATTCTCTATTTTCTTATATGACTTTGGACAGCAGAATCTTGAATTAAATTTTTCTACTGTCTTCATCAAACCTACATGACCTCCATATAAAGGATCATCATGAATCTCACGCATAATTACTGGAAACAGTTCATCCGGAACTACCAGCAATCTTTTTATAACATTATTTTTTGTATTTAATTTATATAACATGCCGTTGTGTATAAAGAATCCTTTATATCTTTGTAAGTTTTCATCTATGATTTTATTTCTTAAAGATGAACAAAAATTATCGTTCATTTGAGCCCTTATTACTGAGTCTATTTCTAATTTGCAGATTTGCTCATTATTCTCTGTACATCTCATCCTAAATATTTGTAACCCGTCAGTGACTACGTGATCATCTTGACTTATTAACGGATTTCGACTCACGAACTCCGCATCCGAATCCGAATCCTGTTCTACAACTACTGAAGAGGAACTATCATTACAGGAAGGACGAATGCTACCAATATTCACTAACTCACTCACTTGTTGACGACTGATCTCACTCTGTTTAAGTGAGACCCGATATGAAGGTTTTTTCACAGGAACCTCGTTCGAAGTTTTTATTTTAATTGGGTTATTTCGGCACCCACCTGGCCTAACCTTACCAAATGAGAATTGTGGCTTGTATTCTTCCACTAAGTCATGTAATTTATTATTATCACCTGTACTCAGATTTTTATTAATATTCATTTTATCTTTTGACACATTTAAATCAGGAAGAATACAAGTGTCATTCTTATTTGACTCACAAATATTACTAACAAATAAATGATTATGTTTAAAAATATTAACAGACATTATTTCCTGTGTATCGATAACAGAAACTTTGCCTGGTCTAGCAACAAAACATATTTCATTGTAGTTTCTCAATGTTATTTTATTATTCACAAAATCTAGGGATGCCCCATTTTTGATTAAGAAATCTTGACCCAAAATCACTGGCCAACTGACATCTATTACCACATAAAAAAGTGTGTTATACACCACATTATTAATTATAACGTTGATATATGTTTTGCCTGCGACTGGTATAATCTTACCATCAGCCGTTTTTAAATTAATATTATCACATATATCTAAGGTTACTTTGTTCATTAATGCTACTTTCTTCGATAGCAAGGACACTGAAGCCCCACTATCTAATAAAGCAGGAATAGCACCCGAACTTAATTCTACTAAAATGACTGGTTCGGACTGACCATAATTATTCTTCTTGACGTCTTCTATGTTTGAGCGCCGCTGCGTACTCATTGCTGCGACGTGATGCTCGCCTACTCTCGTTGTCGACGACGCTGCATCACCAGCTGATTGAACCGGCATCGGCAGAGGTTCTCTGCTCCTTAAAAAGTACTGGCGGGGATTTGACTCCCGCCTTGGTGTTAACGAACCGCTTGGTGAATCATTGGGCGGAACCCGAGACAACGGGGACCGGTATTTACTATACGGAGTCGATTGATTGCTCCGAAATGGACTATTGGTCGGTCTGTTGGAGTCTCCTTGCTGCCCAGACCTCACTGCTACCGCATTCTCAACCTTAACCTTAAGATTGATTTCCCTTTCAACCTCTTTATCATATACTGAATGTAATTGTAAAACTGTGGCCTTTAAAATATTTTTATCAGCACATACAACTGCAGCGAGCTTTGATTTGTAGAAACTATTACATTTCTTTGGAAAGCTCCTTACGAACGTATTGTCGTCAATTTTTCCCTTTTTGGCTATATTTGAAAGCTCGTAGTAAAATGAAACAATATTCTCCTCTGGCGCCTGTATCCTTTCATAGAATTTTTCCGTATAATTAGTACGGTTTGGGAACTCTGCTTTTAATGCAGTGATGAAGCTCTCGAAGCTATCACAATCTTCTATGATTGCTTTGTATAGGTGTAGCGCTGGTCCAGCCAGATACGCCGCCACAAATAATTTTTTTTCTTCATCCGAAGTGATTTTATTAATCACACAGATGATCTGGAATTGGTTGACAAAATCATCTACGGACTCATACAATCCCGTGAATGCACTCATTTTTAATTAACTTTACATAGAAATACGACTTAGCTCTTTAAATGACTTCCTCTGAAGAGTTCGGCGCCTCCACCATGTGACGTGAACCTCTTGCTGGCTTTGGGGTGCGCAGCCGGGATAATTGCTCTCGAGGATGAGGAATCAAACAACTTCTTAAGCCCAGAACGATATTATATATTCAATAACTTGTTATATGATTTCTTTACATATTAATTCTTTTCCTAGACCATTCGTCTTGACGCTTGGTCCAATTCTCTCAATTGTTTTTCGATCTTCTTCTTCGTCATTATTTCATAGTTTTGGAACGTCAAGACAAACAGTTCACAATTAATGAGGCTTTATGCGAGTGGCCGGTCGAGTTTCCGACGCACCTGCCACAGTACCGAATGAAAATGCGTGATCGATCACACGTGGATGGAATATTCTAGAATGGTTTCGACACTTTTTGGAAAAAAATAATTACGTGATCACTTTAAACACACGCGGTCTGTTTAAACACTGAATTAGATTAAATAGAAATTAGTAACAAAAGTAAATACCTTGGGACGGTTCTCCGTGCACACACAGTAAATCACAAGAAAAATAGCACAAAATAGAAAAAAAAAAAAAAAAAACCGTGACCTTTAGAACCAAGCCTTTTTCTTGCCTAAAACGTTGGGCGCCAGTGTCGCGTTGATAGTTGCTTAGGGCTTTAGGAGCCTACTAGAAATCTAGGTAGACCTAATAGCACGCGGCCCACGCGTGGTTCGGTGAGTGCAGGTTCTGATTGGAGCTAAATAATAACGCTTGCAAGACGATATTCCAGATTTTATATTGGCAGATATAAATTACATAGGTCCGCGAACAAGTTAGGGCTAGGCTCAGCGGAGAGCTAGGTTCTGCAGAGAAAGGCGTGGTTCCAGGGTCCAGGCTTGATAGAAGGGAGCCACTTAACTCGGTGCGCTGCGGCACAGGTAGGAGAAGGATTTCTGCGCGCGCGCCGCTTATATAGGCTCGTGCGGGGGGGATTGGCCACGCCCACGTAGGTTGATCCCGCGAGGACGGCGCGCGGCTGTATCAGCGCGGTGTCACAAGGCATTTACTTGCGTTCAGACACATGCCGTTTAGTTTGCACCATAGTATTAAAGAATCAAGATCACTCTGTACAAGAAAAGCGTCATTGGTAGACCTGATAATTCTTAAGAATTTTAAATCATCGGCATACAAGAATGGTTCGCAATGCTTTAAATGATTGGGAAGGTCATTAATAAAAATGTTAAAGAGGATCGGGCCGAGGTGAGAGCCCTGTGTTACACCTGAAGTGATCTTATATTGTGTGGATTTAAAACCGTTAGCAACCACAAAGAAGGATCGATCCGTCAGATATGACTGTAGCCATAACAGTATCGATTTACCGAATCCATATGCCGAAAGTTTGTGTAAGAGCTGTTTATGTGGGACTGTGTCAAACGCTTTACTAAAATCAGTATAGATAAGAAGAAGAAGAAGAAGAAGAAAGAAAAGAAAGAAAAATCGTTTATTTGCCACAGATACAATACGCTTCATAGAAACAAATAAAATTACAACTGAGTTTGTGCTTGCACGTCGTATCTGCGACAAACGAGGTTTCCACTCAGCTTAAATGCCATATTGTGGCATGAGCCACAACACAGCGCTGGTTTTCAGTGTGAACCCCAAGTGACGTCCGAAGCCATTAAAGTATATCCATTAATAAAGAAATAATATGTAGGTATGTTATTGCAATAAATATGTTAGTAAATTATAATAAACATTTTTTGTTATAATTGTAAATAGATGATAATTGTAAAATGATATTACATTAAAATATATAAATACATGACTACAGTCTTTGTACTCATCTCCTACGGAACGAAAACTAGGCATCCGTAATGGCTTTCGACTATCAATGATACAATGCCGTGCGTGACCTACTTATGTGCGAAATAGCGCTCTGTCTCACTCCCACACGGGGTTCGCAATGCGCTTGCACAGGTTGCGTCGCAATAATAATAAATTAGTGTCGAGATCGATAAATGGGGGACTGTGCTGTGCTAGTCGCGTTACAAAAACAATGAAGAAACGGGCTAAAAGTCATTGCATTGAGTGTCTTGGTTTAGTGTTCTGCCTCAGTGTCAGTCAGTGATGTGTTATTAAGTGAGTGACTTGGTTTTGACTTGGTTTTGAGAATAGGAGTGCAACATCTACTTGTTTTTGATCGTCTATTGCCTTCAATACAGACTCAGTAAATGTAATTAAATTAGTACTTGTAGACCTACCACTTACAAATCCGTGCTGATGCACTGTAAGGAACCGAGAAAAGTAGTTTTCTATGTGGGGACAAACAAGAGACTCAAACACCTTAGCTATTGCAGACAAGATGGATATAGGCCGGTAATTACCTACTATATTCCGATCATCAGCTTTGTGAATGGGCACTACCTTTGCTTGTTTCCATTTACTCGGAAATATACCTGATTTTAGAGAGTCGTTAAAAATTGTGCATAGAGGGGATGCAAGATGTTGAGCGCAAGCAAGATTAGTATTGGATAATTATGGTAGAACCTATAATACTTACCTTGAAGTTACATTTAAACTTCAAGTCAAAATACTAAAAGCATTAGTTTCACCCAATATAAAAAAAAAAACAATTTCAGGACAATATAAACGGCTTATTTTTATGTTGTAAAATGTTACCAGTTCAAACCCAAGTTAAATATTTATTACCCAAAGAACAATATTTTAATAAACCACTAAGAAATGTTATCGAACATCCTGAATACACTCGGGCAGTTGGCGAGAATCGGCTTCGTACACTGTGCGCTAACAACATGTATGGTGAGCGGACCGCCTTTATTGTCCCTCGACTAATTAATAGCCTACCTAGTTATGGGTGGCCAACCCAAACCCCAATTCATGTTAGTAAACCAAGCCTGAGACGAACCACCCTCGAAGACTCATTTAGATCAATTACTATAAAATTAATGATGACCAAATCAATTATAAATATCAAATATTGGAATGTTAATGATTACCAGAACACCATTGATGGGTGGTCTGTCACCAAGTTGCACACATGCAACTAACCCTGTATTTACACGTATTTTAACACATATAAGATTAATATATAAAACCGTGTCTTGCAGACACATCAGATTGTTCCATTCTGTTGCTCATGCTGAGCACGCGTGTATTGTAAATAAAGTTTTTAAAAACACAAACACCGCGTGTCATTATTTGACTGGCGCAGTCGGGTCGGATTTTCTTAAAGTCGTATAGTCCAAGTCGCGGTAAAAAGTGCACGAAAATAGGCCATCGTCGCGAACGAGTGACAAAACGCAGAAATCCGTAAAGAACCTAAATAAAAAAAAATATAAATTTGTCAAACGATCGGCATCGGCGCAGAAGCAGCGGAAAGGACATCTCAATCCAGGCATGGGGCATGGTTTTATGTGAGTAGATCCTTTTATCGCCACTAATTCCTGTCTATATCCATGTTTTTATTTTCGTTTAATTGAACTGCATCGTCAATTTAACGTTAATTATTTTATTTTGTGTAATTTCGGTCCAAACATTACCAGGTTACATTTTTACGTGTAGTTAGACCAAATCGCTAACTATACCTTAGGGAACGTAATTTGGACAAACATTGCCAGTTACGATTGTTATTTTTGCCTTAAAAATATTGTGTGCTAAGAAGCTAAAGTTAAACATTTTGAAATTTCATATATATATAAGTGTGTTAGTATAGCAAAATGAATCAGGTACAATTAATACCTAAAGAAGTCCAGTGTATTATTCCAAGATACGATGGCGATGAAAAACTATTAAATCTATTCATTATTAAATGTGAGTACGTAATAAGGAGTTTCAGAGTGGAAAATAATGCCGCTCAGGAAATTTATATATTTCATTGTATAACTAGTAGGCTCACAGGAAAAGCAGCTATTTTAATAAGTGAAAGAGCAAATATTAATACTTGGGAAAGTCTCAAAGAACTTCTTATCCAACATTTTGGCGATCCGAGAACAGAAGCTTGTATCGCGATAGAATTGGAAAACATTAAAATAAAACCTAACGAAAGTTATATAGAGTTGTGCCATAGAATTCAATGCGTAAAAAGTTCTTTGATTTCGAAAGTTAATTTATTAACTGACGAGGGCGTAAAAGCCGCAAAATATATTATATACAATAATACATCGTTAAATGTCTTTTTATATAATTTACCTGAGGAACTATTGAAATTTGTGAGATTAAACAAATGTACAAATTTAGAAGATGCCTTAGGAGTTGTCACTGAAGAAGTCAACTTTCAAATTAGATATAACGCTAAAAATAAATTTAAACAAAATGTAAACCAAAATAATTTTAAAAGTAATCAAAATATTACTCAATTTAAATTTGGACTGCCTCAGCACAGTCAACCTATGCAAAATAACTATAAACCTCAATTAAATACGTCTCCAAATCAGCAAAATACATTTAGACCTAACTTTAATCCACATGCTAATTTTAGGCCCAATTTTAATGCACCTCAATTTGTGCAGAGGCCTATGTTCAATTCTCCAAATGAACGTGGATTGGCTAGATTTAATCAGCCACAACAATTCCCTAGAACACTGAATAATTATAAGCAATCTGGATTCTTTAAACCGAACCAGAACCAACAGTTTAGATTTGGGTTAAATAATAATCATTCGCCAAGAAATAATTTTAATAATGATTCTGACGTCTCAATGCGAACGGCCAGAAATAATATGTTAAATAACGAGGAATCTGTTGAACAGACTAATTTTGAAACAAACGAAAATTTTTATGTAGAAGCCTCCCAAGACGAAAACCAAAAATAATCAATATTAATTTGGATAGAAACAATGCTTTCGATTTACCGCACATAATGTTGCCAGAAATCGAAGCTAAATTTATGATTGACACGGGAAGTACTCGTTCATTTATGAAGCCAGAAAAGGCAAACGAATATTTTTCACAATTTAAGGGTATAGAACCATTTGTAGTTATAAGTACGCATGGGCGTAGCAAACATGATGAAATAGTTAATATTCCATTAACGGGAACTTTTAAAACAAATATGTTTCATAAGTTTTTTATATATAACGTAGATAATGCGTATGATGGTTTGATAGGATCGGATCTATTAAAAGAGTTGGAAGCGAATATTGATATGAAAAATCAAGTCTTAAAAACAAAAAATACTGAGATCCCTATATTATATAGTCCTATATGTAAAATAAAATTACCTCCACGTTCGGAAATCCGAGTCAAGGTTCCGACAGTGTTAGAAAATGGTAATGCAATTTTAAACTATTTAGAATTTTGTCCAGGAGTCAGAATGCCGGACGCTATAGTTAAATGCGAAAACTTTTATGCGCAAACGATTATACAAAATATAACTGAAAAGGGATTAAATTTAGTTTTTCGTAAACCTCTAAATGTTATTAACTTAGATCTATGCAATTCAAACGATATTAACATAAACTGTAATATTTCAAATGTATGTGAAGATATTGACATAGAACAAATTTCATTAGATAACTTGTCTAAGCTTAGGCTGGATCACTTAAACTTAGAGGAAAAGAATAGTATTTCCAAATTATGTGAAGATTATAAAGATATATTTCATTGCGAACAAATTCCCTTATCTTTTACAAACCAAGTAAAACATAAAATCAGAACAAAGAATGAGGACCCTATATACATACGTCCGTATAGGCATCCTATAACTGTAAATGAAGAAATTCAAAAACAGGTAAATAAATTATTAGAAAATGATGTAATTAAGGAGTCTCACTCTCCTTGGAGTGCTCCAGTTCACTTAGTCCCTAAAAAGATGGACGCATCGGGTGAACAAAAGTTTAGAATGGTAATCGATTATAGAAGATTAAATGAAATTACCACAGACGACAAATATCCATTACCAAATATTTCAGATCTTTTTGATAGGTTAGGGAAAGCAGCATACTTTTCTACAATAGATTTAGCTAGTGGCTATCACCAAATAGAGGTTGAAAAAGAGGATCAACCCAAAACTGCATTCACCACACAATCGGGACATTTCGAATTTACTCGAATGCCCTTTGGTTTAAAAACGGCACCCGCCACATTCCAGAGAGCAATGGATAATGTGTTAAGAGGATTGCAAGGTATACATTGCCTAGTATACTTAGACGACATTATCGTATATTCGTCTAGTCTACCTGAACATTTAGAAAAATTAAGAAAAATATTTAATAGACTTAGGGAGACAAATTTAAAAGTAACGCTAGACAAATGCGAATTTCTTAGAAAAGAAGTATTGTATTTAGGTCATTCAATCTCTAAAGAGGGATTACAACCTAATAATGACAAAATTAAAGCAGTTTTACAATTTCCTTTGCCTAAAACGCCTACGGAAATAAAAAGTTTTTTAGGTTTAATAGGTTATTATCGAAAATTTATTAAGGATTTTTCTAAGGTTACCCAACCATTAACTAATTGTTTAAAAAAAGGTAAAAAGATAATTTTCTCGAAAGAATATGTGGATGCATTTGATAAGTGCAAAGAATTATTAACGAATGCACCATTATTGCAATTTCCAGATTTTAATAAACCGTTTTTATTGACTACTGATGCTTCAAATTATGCACTTGGCGCAGTTTTATCGCAAGGACCAATAGGAAGCGATAGGCCAATTGCTTTCGCTAGCAGAACTTTAAATGACGCAGAAACACGTTATAGTACTATAGAAAAGGAATTATTAGCCGTAATTTGGGCATGTAAATATTTTAGACCATACTTATATGGTAGAAAGTTCACAATAGTTACGGATCATAGACCACTTGCATGGTTACACTCATTTAAAGAACCAGGAAGTAGGTTAACGAGATGGAGATTGAGATTAGCAGAATATGATTATGAGGTTATACATAAACCAGGGAAACAGAATTGTAATGCAGATGCACTTTCTAGAATAAAAATTAATGCTTTAGATAATGAAGATATTTCTATGATAGTAAATTTAGAAGAAAATACTTCTAGTCCAATTAGCATCTCATCAGAAGAAGATGAAATAAATCCTAATCGTCCAAAATCGCCATATGCTATATCATCTATAGGTAGCAGGACAGCTACGGCATCTGAAAGAGATGATACGCGTTCGTTAGCAACGGTTCATTCTGAGGAAAATATGGACTCGTCAGATATACCCATATTACATGAAGCAGTAGATACGAAACCAAACCAAATTTTAATTTTTACATGGAACTTAAATGAATGTAGTGTTAAAGATTTATCTAGACCTCGACAAAAAGTATTAGAAGTCCATTTGCCGACAAATAATTTAAAATTAATTAAAAATTTTTTAAAAGAATATATACGTCCAAAAATTAAATATTACCTTTATTTCGAGGATATAAGACATCGCGAACAATTTTCTAGTATAATAACGAATTTATTTAAGAAAGATTCAATAAAATTGTATGAATGTACAGAAAGAGTAATTTATATAGAAGATGAAAACGAACAAAGAGAAATCGTACAAAAATACCACGTAGGAAGAACTTGCCATCGCGGTATAAAAGAAACAATTGCTCATTTAAAAAGAACTTATTTTTGGAATAATTTAGATGTAACGGTATCAAGTATTATTAATGCATGTGAAACATGCCAGAAAATGAAGTATGATAGAAAACCATTTAAGCCAGAGTTGCAATTAACTCAGACGCAAACAAAACCGTTTGAAGAAATCTTTATAGATATATTTTCTACAGAAGGAAACTATTTCCTTACTATAATTGACGCATTTAGCAAATTTGGCCAAGCTTTAGAAGTTTCTAACAGATCAACGCCCGAAATTGTACGAGCATTATTAAGATACTTTTCTCAATATGGAGTTCCGAGAAGAATTAGCTCAGACCCAGGATCAGAATTTAACAATAATTTATTAAAAGAAATGTTAACATTTTACAAAATTGATCTACATATTGGAACGCCACATAATCCAAATTCCATGGGATTGGTGGAAAGATTCCACTCTACGATTTTAGAAATTTATAGATTAGCGAAATATGAAAGAAAAATCACAGATGCAGCCTGTGTTATGACATATGCTATTATGTCATATAACCAGTCTATACATTCTACAACTGGTCTTACACCATTTGAAGTCGTTTTTGGGCATACAGAATCATCAAATATTTTTGAAGTAGACTTTAATAAACAGTATACCCAACAATTAGTAAACGAACATGTAAAAAGAACAAAGTATTTGTACGAATACCTGACTAAGAAAATGGTATTAAATAAAGAAAAAATAAAAGAAAAGCGAGGAGGAGAGAACACATTTAATGTAAAATCGGGAGATAAAGTATTTATTAAGGGAGTGAATACTAGACGTAGCAAAGATAAACCACGTTTTCAAAAAGCTTTAGTTACGGGAGATGTTTCTAGAAATACGGTCACGGTAGAAACCCATAATAGACTTACTAAAGTGCCCGTTAAAGATATAAAACGTCCTCCACAGGTACGCCCTGCTGTTGGCAACAGTGATGATGCCCAGCCAGGCCCTTCAACTTCAAAAGATTGAAGATAATCCGGGAATACTACCCGTTAAAGAAGGACAAGCATTAGTAAGCCTCTATAACTGGCAGATAGTTAAAATATTAGATCTAGAACTTGTAGCCCAAAGTTTAGAGTATAACATAGGAAAATATAAGGAAATTATTAATCAAATAGAAAATAAGTTAGATATGTATATATTAGATGGAAATATCATAGATGCTGAGTTACAAACTCAATATTTAATGAATATTACTATTGAAAAATATAGCCAATTAGTTCCTAATATTAGAGTTAAAAGAGGATTAATAAATGGATTTGGAAATATAATTAAATCGATTACTGGTAATTTAGATAACGAGGATGCATTAAGGTATGATAAAATGATAAATGAAGTGCAAACAAAACAAAATGTTGTTATGGAAAAGATTACAATAATTTCTGAAATAATGGACACATTTGTTAACCTCACGAATTCCACTAGAAATAATTTTATAATTTTAGATAAAACTGTTAAGGAAATTGAAGAAATTTTAAATCAAACGCAATTCCAGCGAAGTAAGAATCTTATATTAAACAGTTTTAATTTATTAATTCATAATTTTCAGGTATTACTAATACGTTTAGATGAAGTAGAAACTGCAGTTGCGTTTAGTAGATTAAATGTTCTTCATCAATCAATTCTAGATAGTAAGGAATTATTTAATACTTTAAAGAATATTGAAGAAACAGATAAGTTAGTTTTACCCGTTATTTTTGAAAATTTAATTAAATTAGAACAATGTATAGATATAAAAGCTTATGCAAAAGGCAAACAAATAATTTTTATTATGTCAGTTCCGACAGTTCAATTAGATGTTTATAACTACTATAAACTCCATCCGTTTCCTATGTATAATCCCAATTTGAATTTAACCTTCTTATTAACCCCTAAACATTCCTATATCCTGGCGAAAGGGTCGAAAATATTACCACTTTCCCAGCCATGCAGAGAGATAGACGAAGGAAAATTTCTTTGTTACGACAACGACGTGTCTTCGGAAAACGAGAGCGAATGCATTGAAGATTTGATAAAATTTTCCACAAAGATAAAGTCATGCTATCCTTTATCAGTAAAATCCACTGACATCAAAATAAAGTATATTCAACCAGATTCCTGGATTATATTTACAGGAAATAATGCAATTTTGACAGAGTACTGTGAAAATGACATGAGTCAACATGAAATCATGGGAACATTCATTGTAACATTAAACAATGCATGTGAAGTCAAGATCGGAAAAATCACCCTTAGGAAACGACGTGTACAATCTGGAGAAGTTGTTTTTCATAAAACTCCAAATATACATTTACCCAGTATAGTTACACCAATGGAAGTCCAGCATCGAGAGCCAATCAGCCTAGACGACATCGACCTGGAAAATTTGAAGTTCCTGTCTCACGCGTTAAACCAAAAAAGTGAAGTGCCAAAAAATGACGAAATGTTCATAAATGTGAAAAGTGTTAGTATAGGAACAATTTTAGTTTATATAATACTGATTATTGTAACCATTGTAATGTTATGTCGATATAAAAATGTACTATTTCATAAATGTAGCCAAAATCATCATTCGCCAAAAACAAATGACGATTTTGAACTTACGGAGGGAGGAGTTATGGGTGGCCAACCCAAACCCCAATTCATGTTAGTAAACCAAGCCTGAGACGAACCACCCTCGAAGACTCATTTAGATCAATTACTATAAAATTAATGATGACCAAATCAATTATAAATATCAAATATTGGAATGTTAATGATTACCAGAACACCATTGATGGGTGGTCTGTCACCAAGTTGCACACATGCAACTAACCCTGTATTTACACGTATTTTAACACATATAAGATTAATATATAAAACCGTGTCTTGCAGACACATCAGATTGTTCCATTCTGTTGCTCATGCTGAGCACGCGTGTATTGTAAATAAAGTTTTTAAAAACACAAACACCGCGTGTCATTATTTGACTACCTTCATAATTATGTAAAAATATAACAAATAAAAATAAAAAGAAGAAGTTAAAAAGGTTTTTACTACATTCTATAGCATAGAAAGGTTTAATTATAATTATGATATAAAAATTTAAAGTATAAATTATAAAATTAATGTTCTGAATTTTATTGTATATAGTACCATAAATGAACCATAGATATTATGGGTTATGATAATGTAAAGGAAAAAAAAAACACCTATTTTTTTTCTTCTCTAGTGTGGTAGGTTGTATGTAGTAATGTAAACATAAATTAGCATAAAAATGGACTCATTTTAGCACTGACAATTAAATATAGAGCTGAGTATATCGTTTTAATTTCAACTTGAAACCTCCACGCGTTCCTAAGATAAAGGGTCTTAAAAGGAAGAGGGGCGGATGGACGACAAAATGATCCTATAAGGCTTCCGTTTTTTTCCTTTTGAGGAACGGAACCCTAAAAATTGGTGATTTGAAAAGAGTGGCCGCGAGTTTTTATTGCATTGTTATTTTCTCCGCCTTTACTTATTGTTTGCGCACTTGGCATTACATGTAAAATCACGACGTATCACAAGAGTTGTTTTGCATCTTAAGTGAATAAATAATTTGTATTTTGATTTTTATTTGTTATTTTTTTTACAAACAAAACCCACAACGAAAAGATATTTCTAAATTTCAACCCTCAAGAAAATTGTTTAATGAAACCAATACTGACTTTGGGCAAATTATAAAAGCTTAGCTGACTTCCTTCATTAATTTATTTCGCCAACATAAACCACAACCTTAGATAAAAATAAATCTTGTAAGTAAAATAAAGCTCTATTTTAAGACGTGGCCAGTCTAAACACAGACTATTGGTACAAAGACGAACGATCCATTGCACCTGTGGCACCTGCTGTTTGATTCGATTCGTGTGACAAACATTTGTACAGCATTCAGGTGTTTGTGCGGTAAGCAGACCTTATGTTAGTCGGAATTTCATATGAATTTATACATCGTGTAGTCTTGTTTTTTATTTTGCAATATTATCTATCTATTATAAAACACCTTTGTAATACGATGGAAACTGTCGAAAACTAGAAACCTAAGCTTAGATGCTCAAAAGGACTTTCAAAAACGAATACAGCAATTAGCCTCAAGGTAAATAAAATATATAAAATATCTGTAAACCATCCGGAAGAAATTACGTAGATGACAGTAAATACTGCATCATAATTCGTTGTGTAGTTTGGAGATCTAAAAGCGCATATTAGCGTATATACTCGTACATATGGGACAGACTGCGGGTAGCGACTTTATTTTTTGTGGATGTAAGTATAACTTTTTCAGGATATTTTCAATTGAAGTACTAGGTATGCTAACGTATTGACTAATTACTAAAAAGTCATCGACTGTACCGATGATGTTATGTACATAGATTGATAGTACTTACATAGCTAGTATTAGATTGAAACTGAATCGGTCAGATAAAATAATGGTTGTCTGAGTACCTACATTATATTTCGTTTTTTATACGTTTTTACACGTGCAATAAACTGACCTCATCGCTCTGAATATGCATGAAAGTTGCGAGTAATTCCACTGAATATGGAAATTCGAGCTGTTTATTTTATATACCGTTTTGTTTGTTAAAAATCTTTTCAATATACGGTTTCAAATCTAATAAAACGTACCTTCTCTCCGATTGGAAAAAATAAACATCGGTATTATTTTTACTTCTTTTTGATATTATATTTATTTATGGAACATTTTTAAGGTTCCGTAGCCAAAATGATAAAAACGGAACCCTTATAGTTTCGTCATGTCCGTCTGTCTGTCTGTCTGTCTGTCCGTCCGTATGTCACAGACATTTTACTCAAAGACTACACGATGAATATTAATGATATCTGGTTAAAAAGTGTCTAGTAGTAGTCGCTACTTAGTTTGATAGCTAATTAATAAAAAAACATATTTTTAGGGGGACACTATATATGTCACAGAAGCTAAATTTTTTTTTTTAGCAAACCCCAAGTATTTCGGCTGGTTTCGAATTAAGAATATAACCACCACATCCTGTGGGTGTCGTTAGAGGCGTTTACCTGTACACAAAGAGGTACTGCGGTCACCAACCTGCAAGCCAATAATGTAATATCTTGAGACAACTCACACAAAGCTATCTGATCCCAAACTAAGCAGAGCTTGTACTATGGAAACCAGACAACCTATAAACATACTTATATATTTCTAAATACATACATATTATAGATAAATAATACCCAGACACAGAATAAACCATCGTGTTCATCACACAAAGATTTATCCTGGGTGGGGATCGAACCCACGACCTCTTGCGTAGCAGTCGGATACACTCCCACCGCGCCACAGAGGCAGTCATAGTCCCGCCCGTGCAAGATACAACAAAAAAATGGCCCCTAGCCCCTGGCAGCTCCACTTGTAGAGTAGAGGGAGGGAGTAGGTGGTGCTAAGAATCCCTAGCAGAGATCCGGCCACCACCACCGACGACTAGACCTGACAATGTAAAATAATAAAAATGAATGGTCTAAAATGCCAAACGTGGAGAAACATGATTTTCCCGAAATAGTGACGCTAAAGGTACTGATAATTCATTTAATATCAACTTTAATTCATCGTGTCATTAATCATTTCATTCGTCAATCATACATAACTTACTAATTAAATATTCCAGCTTAAATAAAATACAATAAATATTAGCCTATGTACAAAGATTTATTTACAATTTAAAAAATAAAATAAGTTGCATGGCAATCTTTCAAGAACCGAGTTACAAAATTCACTAAATTTATTAATACTTCACAACCAGAAATGTTGTCTGCAGAGTACAACATATTAAAATCAAACAAAAAATTGTCACGCAACAGTAGATTGCTTCCTTTAAGTCCATTGGTAGATTCTAATAATCTCATTCGTGTGGGCGGAAGGCTTATTAATTCTCCCTACGATTTTAATGTGAAACATCCCATTCTATTATGCAGTAAACATATATTTACCAAACTTTTATTTGAAGTGCAACATTTAAAACTGATACACTGTGGTCCTCAGTTACTTTTATCCCACATCAAGCAAACCTATTGGCCTCTGGGAGGTAGAAACTTAGCTAGATTTATTGTGAAAACATACAACATTTAATGGGTCAACTACCTTAGTCAAGGACTCACTTATAATTTCTCTTTCTCAACTGCTACGTTGACTATGCCGGCCCAGTATTGGTGGCCGATCGCAAGCTCGGATCGGCTGCAGACTAACAAAGTCTTAAATATGCATCTTTGTCTGCTCGGCAGTGCAAGCTGTACATTTGAAGCTCGTCTCTAACCTCACTTCTGAGGCCTACATGGCCGCTTTTAATCGTTTTATAGCTCGCCGGGGCAAACCTCGAACCGTTACGTCGGACAATGGGACAAATTTCGTAGGTGCATCGAATGTTCTTAATAGATTTTTGCAGTCATCAGTTGTTGCATCTGAGATAGCACAGGAAGGTATCGAATTTATTTTTACGCCTGCTTACAGCCCTCATTTTAACTCCCTAGCTGAAGCTGCTGTTAAATCTTATAAGCATCATCTAAAAAAACTACTTGGTCTCACTCACTTTACATTTGAAGAGATGACTACGTGTCTCGTTCAAATTGAAGCGGTTTTAAATTCGCGTCCTCTTACTCCTCTATCGTCAGACCCTAATGATTTTACGGCACTAACTCCCTCTCACTTCCTAATTGGACGACCACTTTTATCCGTACCTGTCGCACAGATTGGCGACACCAACATCGTGCGACTGAATAGCTGGAAAAGAATCCAGTTTATCAAGCAGCACTTCTGGAACAGATTCCACTCACAGTACATTTCTCTGCTGCAGGCAAAATCAAAGTGGTTTGATTCCAGAGGAGAGGGAAGCCGAACGCATTGGTTTTGATCAAGGACAAAACCATGCCACCCCTACTTTGGCTCCTGGGGCGAGTCACAAAGACTTATCCTGGCGTCGACGGCGTGACACGCGTAGCCGAACTGAAAACGAAGAGGGGCACCATTCGGCGTGCCTTCAACACCATCTGCCCTCTTCCTGATCCTCTTGAAGACGATTCTTCAACCCGAGGAGTATATCGACGCACTACGCCAACTGGTTTCGTCGAGCGGGGAGAGCAAGGGACGAGGGACGAGGCCCGGCTAGCGGCGCCCTCGCACACCCAAATCCACAGCGATACATACGGCACGGCTTGACCGCGGGCATTTCATTCTTGTTGATGTTAGAAATTGAGATTAGATATTATATACAGTCCACAACAAATACCTAGTTTAATTTAAACCGTTACGGCCTAAACACATAGTATAATTACTGGCATAGCGCCACAGTTATCTATAATGTTTAATCAATGTGTTGATACCGGCCATTATTTAAATCCAGATCATAGAATGACCCTAGTAACTTTAGACCAATATCCATCTTGCCAGTTATTAGCAAATTTTTTAAAAAGGCCATATTTATGCAGTCATCACACTTTAATTTTAATAATCTACTGCATCACCTTCCATCTTCACAAAGGGTCGCTTTACAATTGATGCAGATACTAAGCTACTGAAACATATTTTTAGTACCTGGAAAAATTCACAAGATGCCATTGGAGTGTTCTGTGATATTTATAAAGCTTTTGATTGTGTGGTACATTGGACATTTCTGCTGAAACGTAGGCATTACGGTATTAAAGGTTCAGCGCTAGATCTACTTGCCTCTTACCTGAGTGAAAGAATTCAATATGTTGATATAGGCGGAGTAAGGTCGTCTGGATCGCCAATTGGTATGGGCGTGCCTCGGGGATCAATACTCGGTCCCTTCTTATTTTTGGTATATATTTATGATTTACCATTTAAATTAATAACTTTTGTGACATCATTCTATTTGCTGATGACACTTCTTTAATTTTAAAAATTAATCGTAATCTACAAAATTTTGAAAAAAATAAATAGAATGATGATGAATGAATGAACAACCTACTTCTTAATCCCAAAAAACTAAATGTATTAAGTTTAGTTAGCCAAAAGAAAAAAGTACTAATACAAGTATAATTTTAAATAATGAGGTGATTAGTTTTGTCGACTCAACAGTTTTTTTGGGAATTACCTTAGACAGTAGGTTACAGTGGGGCACCCAAATATCATGTCTCGCAGGAAAACTCAGTTCTGCAGCGTATGCTGTCAGCAAAGTTAGACAGCTTACGAACTTAGAAACAGCTCGACTAGTATATTTTGGTTATTTTCACAGCGTCATGTCCTACGGCATATTGCTTTGAGACAAGGCGGCTGATATAGAATCTATTTTTATTCTTCAAAAACGTGCAGTGCGTGCGATATATCAACTAGAGGCACGAGTCTCCCTTAGAGAAAAGTTTAAAGATATAGGCATTATGACAGTTGCATCACAATATATATATGCAAACGTTATGTTTGTAAAACAAAACTTACATTTGTATAACAAAGTAGTGATATTCACTCTGTGAATACAAAAAATAAGCACAAATTAGTAGGTCAATATCATAGGCTTCATAAAACTCATAACTTATTTCATGGAACTAGGTGTTAGATTTTTCAATAAAATTCCAGTCAGCATATCGAGTCTACCAGTAAATAAATTTAAGAATGTAGTCAAGAGACTTTTTATACAAAGGGCTTACTATTCAATCAATGATTAGATAAATGGATATAATTCGTAGCTCCCTATTAATGTAGTTTGTTGTATAGTTTATTGCATTTTACTAGGTGAATATTGTTGTCACAGTTTGATAATGTTACGTAAGTAGTAGTTAAGAAAACGATTTACTTTTGTAAGTAAAGATTCTGCGTGATAAATTACGGCCATTTTTTCTTCCTGTTGCAAAACACGTATATACTTATTCATTATGTAGCAGTAAATTGGCCAATATTTAAGCACATAAAGTTTTTACATCGTAAGTGGATGCTCCTACTATGTTGTGCCTATTGAGGCTGATGTATCCAATCTCATGTATTCTTTTAATATTATTGACCTCTTTTTGTTTGCATGAGTCCTCTATTATGGTGTATATTGTAATGGTGGCAGCGCCTCACATGCATATACTGTTTATAAACAGAGAAACATTGTAAACATTGGCAATTTGAAAAGAGTGGCCATTAGTTTTTATTGCCTGTACTTTTCTCGGGCTTTACCTATGGTTTGCGAACAAGTATTATTATTAAATGTAGAATCGACTTTTCACAAGTGTAGTATTTTGCTTCCTAAGTGGATAAATTATTTTTATTATTATTATTAAGTACTTTTACTCAGACCACACGACTTAGAATTTCCTAAAAAAAGTAAATCCCATCTATTAGATAGGAAAATTAAATTGATATTGAAATAAAAAAGGCTGCGTCCCTTGCTTCCATTGCGGTTTTAATTACCATAATATAATAATATTCCCATAAACAGTTTTAATTTCGGCCAATATAATCAGTGACTAGTCAAATACGCAACAGATAGTTATAGTTAGACACTTGCACACTAGTGCACAGTGTCTCTCTGACGGGACCAAAACACGACACTATCGGGGAGAGATTAGGCGCAGAATTGACGGCTAAATGTGTGAAAGTCAACGAAAAGTGCAAAGACCACGGAGACCGAGGCACGGATGGGTGGATGATGGGGTCCGATAGCGGTGCTGACGTCGGCTAGCCTCACTGATCTTTCGACCTGTTTGATAGGCACTAAAACAAGTCGTAGTGGTAAAACTACCTACGCAGTACTTCACGGTAAAGTTTACGTCGCCAAATCAAATACTTTTCATAATATTTTCCTTCCTAGCCAAAACAACCTGTTGTCCCTGATGGCAGGGGTTAAAGAACTAATAAGTCGTTGTCGGAGCCCGGTATTAATCCCTGTCGTCTGCAAAATGTGGCGAACCCTCGACTCAGGTGTCTGAACACCTATAGTTCCACGCTAGGGATTTATTTGGATAAATGGCACTCTTTTGAATATCTAAGTTATATCCTTTCGGTAATGCTTCTGAGGATTTATCTCAGCAAGCTTTTAAAAAGGAAAAATGAAATGTCGGCATTAGACTCGACCCTACTGGGTTGTATTTTAAGCTGTCATGGCAGGTTAAAGAAATTTGTTTCCAATAAGAAACATCTAACACGCGTAGTTCACTTGAAATGCGTTAAAATAATTTCTCCTTTTATAATTCATAGCAAATCTTTTTTATGGCATCATATCAAGCCTTATTTCATTTTTAGTTAGTTAATTTATTGACTGTACAATTTAACTGCAAGCAAGTAGTTAAAGCTTAGTTTGGCGCCGTTTTCACAAGTCCATAGGCTTGACTTAACAGCATAAGGGGCGCATCAATAATTCAGCCATCAAATCTTTAGTTAAGGTGTCTGCCACACGGACGCTGATTAGATAATCTATTTTAGATACAAAAGCCTTTATACTTACAAACTACACTTTAAAAAAGATCTAATAAATACACCATGTCTGTACTTACTTAGAGGGGACCCTAACTCAGTGACGACCGAGCCGATCGAAATATCTGCGAGGTTGGGCAACGTTACCACTGTCGGTCCATTGACGGGTGACCGTTTGATGAGATGAGAGACTGAGGGAATAGAGAGTGCCGTCTACGCATACACTCGTGAACTATAATATCTCTTACGTAATTCAGTCGCAGTTCGCAGTCTCTTATGAGATCGGCCCCGTGACCGAAATCAGTTTGGAGATCAATATATCAAAACGCGTTTCCCAATTTGTATTCCATGTAGGAAAAGAGCTGAAATTCGGATGTATCGCAGTAAGGTCAGGATTTTTTTATTATTTAATCTCGTTCAGCTGAATCTAATAGTTTGGTAACCTAGAGGTTTGGCGTGCAGCGATGGCAAGATACCGGACGGACAGCACAGCAGGACCACGTGGATTATCGTCCACGCAGGTGGAGCTATGGGTTTCGTACCGAACGCGCAGTTAATTTTCATATCACATCACAACCCAACATAATCACAAGCGGCCGACTACAATGATGGAATGAAAAAGCCCATTTCAAAAAATGCCTTATAGAAATGTTATTACCAAATCTGCTATCCCAGTCAATTGTGGTCATGGATAATGCTTCCTACCACCTCCACCAGTTGAGATTGACAAAGCACCCACAATGGCAAGCACAAAAGCGGAAATGCTAAATTGGATTACGAGTAAAGGGCTTTCATATTTGCTGACGATGGTAAAAGCTCCGCTGTTTCAGATTGTTAAAGAACACAGAAGCAGATATGATGTTGGAAGAGCATGGGCATAAAGTGGTTACGATTCCACCTTACCACTGCGATTTAAACCCCATAGAGCTAGAAAAGGCCCTGAAGAGGCCTTTGCAACGATTTCCGAAGAAGAGTGAAGGAAAGAATGTGAGCACGTAAAGAGAAAGAAGACAAAAATATTTCGAGTATACAGCAATAAAATATTTCGAGTAATATTTCGAGTATATACCCGAAATATTTTAGTCATCATATAATGGTATAAGAGCATAATTCTATAAAAGTTGTCTGTGGTTGTCAAAAAGTAAACATTACCTGCAATTCATCCGCCAAAAATAATTGAAAATCACTAGTTATCCAGTGCTATTACATCAACTGCTGCAATAAACATAAACGTCAAGTGACACCGAACATCTTGGGAAATTGACACCGTGAAGTTACAAGTAAATACGTTTTATATAACATCATATTATATTCCATTATTTTGAGGTTATAAGAAAGTAAGTGAGTCGTATGTCATTGACATTGACATTCGACGGAAGTGCCGACAGATGTCATAGCACAGATTATCAATAACATCAAACGTCAAATACACGTCAGTGTTGCCAGTGAAGATAAAACACCCACAAAAAAATGGAGGGACAGTTCAAACTACTTTTCGACCAAATGAAAATAGAGATGGAAAAGCAAACAAATACTATATTCGAAAAAATGGACGAAAAACTAGAACCACTAATAAAGGAAAACAACATTTTAAAAAATAAAATAGAAATATTAGAAAAGAAAATTGAGTATTTCGAAAAAGAAAAAAAGAAAAACAACATCCTATATTTTGGTTTGAATGAGAAAAGGGACTCTCCTTTTGAGTTACTTCAGGGAGTCCAAGAAATTTTTAAACAAGATCTGAAAATTACCTTGGAAGCTAGCGATGTATCAAAAATCCACCGCATCGGTCCCATCAAAGACAATAAAATAAGACCAGTTCTCATTAGTTTTGCAAACAACTGGAAGAAAAGCGAGACATTGAAAATGAAAAGGAGCTTGAAAGATGGTTACATCACTGAAGATTTTTCCAAAGAAGTACTAGAAAAAAGAAGGGAACTCAAGCCAAAACTAATAGAAGAACGTACGAAAGGAAACACTGCATACATTAAATACGATCAACTGGTAGTGAAAGAGGGGAACCCAATCAAAGAAAAAAGGAAAAGAGACCAAGTAACTTCGCCAGATAACCAGAATCAAACCAAAAAGCTAACATTTACCAACAGTTCCATAACAAAGGAAAATAGAAAGAACGCATTTGATTTGATGAGACCAAGGTCAAGCTCAATTAGTAATATTCCAAACAACTCTAAGTAGCAACTAAACATTGGCAACTAGAGACAGAACAACCCCAATCCGGCTGGTCCCCGTGGGATTGCACGACCACCCCCCCCCCCCATAGAAATACATCCCTACACCAAAAAAGAAGCTACAATAAGATTTACGTTGCAACGTTAAACGTTAGAACGTTAATGTCGGACAACAGACTACAAGAATTGGAACAAGCTATAACTCCTATATATATGAGCTACTCCTATAAAATGGGATGTCACAGGTCTTTGTGAAGTAAGAAGAATAGGAGAAGAGATAAGAGAATATGAGAAATACATTTTTTATTTTTATGGTAAACAAAAAGGTATACATGGAATGGGGTTCCTAGTAAAAAAATATTTAAAAAATAAAATAATTAGCTTCCAAGGAATATCAGATAGAATCGCCGTACTCCGCCGTTATTATTATGATTATGAATGCAATTTAAAATCAATATTTAATCAAGTTATAAGTTATTTTCAAACACAATATTGTATTGTTCATGAAAATAAATAAATAAATAAAAATAAAATAAAAACTCAACATTCAATTAACAGAATCTAAACAACCATGGTCGATTATTCAAGTACATGCACCCACAGAACAAGATACAAAATTAGCGAAAGATAAATTCTACAAAGACATGACAGAGTTGATGCAAAAGAAGAACATAATTATCATGGGAGACTTTAACGCCAAGGTTGGTAGGAAATCTAACAAAGATGAATTTGTCTTAGGAGAGTACAGTATTGGTGACAGAAATGACAACGGACAAAGACTAATAGATTTTTCTTTCGCTTATAATTTTAAAATAATGAATAGTTTTTTCAAAAAACGAAAGTCGAGAAAGTGGACATGGTTAGCACCGAATGGCATAGATAGAAATGAAATTGATTTTATACTTACAAGAGAAAAACATATATTTAATGACATTGAAGCACTTAATAAGCTAAATTTTTATACAGATCATAGAATGGTAAGAGGAGTTATACAAGACAGAAACAACAATTCAAGAAAACATATAATACACTCAACCATGAACAAAACAATAACATCACCGATACCACAAAATATATTGCATGATCTAGGAACAACATTAAATAGATTGAAAGATACTGAAACATTGCAAGAGAAGTATAATATTTTGGAAAAAGAACTTGTAAATATAAATAAATCATGTACGATAAAAGTGAAGAAAAATAAGTTAGGAGAAGATACATTAAAATTGATGGAAGAGAGAAAAGAAATGTTAGACAAACGAAAAGATAACAAACAAAACATCGCAAGTATTAGTAAGAAAATTCAAGAAACGATAAGAAAACATAAAAAAGCAGAAAGACTGGATGTTTAGAAAGAACAAATAGAAAAAACAGGCGGAATTAAGAGAGGTCTAAAACAGTTAAAAGATCATACACCATGGATACCCAACATGAAAACTAAAAACAAAAAGAAAATACAGAAAGTCACGACAAAGAGACTATCAATAGCAAAAGTAGCGACAGATTTTTACAAAAACTTATACACGGAGACAGATATAACAACGCCAGAAGAAGAAAAAAAGGAAGCTTACAAAGAAGAAGAAATACCTTGTATACTAGAATCTGAAGTAACAAAGGCTATAAAATCACAAATAGTGGAAAAGCTTCTAGCGATGATAAAATATCAAACGAACTACTAAAAATGTCTCTACCCGCGGTATCCAAATATGTGACCCATGAAATACTAGCAACTGAACAAATACCCATTCAATGGACGAAATCGACCATCATCCTACTACATAAAAAAGGTGAGAAAAATGATATCAATAATTATAGACCTATAAGCCTTATGTCCAATCTATACAAAGTGTTTTCAAAAATAATACTAGGGCGAATATCGAAACACCTGGAAGAAAACCAACCAAGAGAGCAAGCTGGATTTCGCGCCAATTATTCTACCATCGACCATATTCACGTTGTGAAGCAAGTAATTGAAAAGATCAATGATTAAGGGCAACTGTATTATATGGCATTCGTCGATTACAATAAAGCTTTCGATTCTTTGAGTCATACATATATCTGGAAAACGCTAGAAAACCATGGAATAGAAGGAAAATACATAAAAATAGTAAAAGAAATTTACAAAAACACCACAGCAAAAGTCCAACTTGAACAACAAGGCGAAGAATTTAAAGTTCAAAAAGGCGTTAGGCAAGGCGATCCGCTTTCCCCAAAACTCTACACAGCAGTGTTAGAAAATATATTTAGGAACTTAGACTGGAAACATTTTGGAATCAATATTAACGGATTGAACCTAAATCATTTAAGATTTGCCGACGACATAGTAATTTTTGCTGAGAAACCAAGAATTCTACAAACTATGTTACAACAATTAGATGTTGAAAGCAAGAAAGCAGGTTTATCCATGAACCCAACGAAGACTAAAGTGATGACGAATGCCGAAAAAGTAAATATAGTAATAGGACAAGAAATTATAGAATATGTGGATGATTATATATATTTAGGACAACTTATTTCAATAAAAGACCAGTATTCTAAAGAAATAGATAGAAGAATATGCAACACTTGGAAACGGTACTGGTCTCTAAAAGAAATAGTTAAAAATGAAACAATTCCCATGGCAATAAAAAGCAAATTATATAACACATGTATTCTCCCATGTCTTACATATGGATGTCAAACTTGGCCTGCGACAAGCAAAAACAACCAAAAACTAGTAGTTTGTCAACGCAGCATGGAAAGAAGCATGCTTAACATAAGACTATGTGATCGATGCACAACTTCTAAAATAAGGAAAAGAACAAAGGTCAGTGACGTGTTACAAAAAATAAGAAAACTTAAATGGAACTGGACTGGACATATAATGAGGACTAATAAAGAAAAATGGACTAAGGATGTAATAGAGTGGTATCCGAGGAACGGGAAAAGACAACGAGGAGGTCAAATCAAAAGATGAGAAGACGATCTACCAAAAGGATGGAGAAGGTCTGCCAAGGATAGAGAGACATGGAAACAATTGGGGGAGGCCTATGTCGACAGACAACCTGACCAAAGTGGTTGCTAATAAATAAATTATTTTTTGCAATGTAAATTAGATTTAAGAATACTGTTTTCTAAGAATAGCATGCATGTTAAAAAGGTCAGAGAATAAAGGCTTTTATTATTATTATTATTATTATTATATGAGCATAATTACTCGAAACTCAAATCAAACGTTGAAGAGTAAAAAATAAAAAAGTTTTTCATAAAATATTTTTTCCACCGTTTTCTTTGAGAAATAAAATTACGCTAATTCTAAGGTATGGATAACGGCATAGAAACTATTTGATGAAACGTACTATAGTTATGACGTTTGCAAAAAATCAAACATGGCGGCTGTGAGATGTCAAAACACAGAGGTATGAAAAAAAAAGTTGTTACGAATACCGCAATGGGTATCAAATTAAAGGGCCGAAAAGCTCGTAAGTATTTCGAAAGGTACAATTTGATATTGACATTCTTTTTTCAATTTCCAATACTTGACAATAGCTATGATAAAAGTTAGTTAAACCGCACAGTACCACTTAAAACTAATAAATAAAATAAAAATACTCGCTTGCACAAAGAACATGGAAACAAGATCACAGATTAATGCACCTTACTAAGTTCATCGGGATTTATTAATGAATTAAAATAATATGTAGGGAATCTTATTTTCATCTTTTTCTTATTTAAATTTATTTGATTTAACCTTTTTTTGTAGTTTTTTAAGATAAGTTACTTGTAAATAATTAGTTAGTTTTACTTTTGTTTCACCGAATAGTTAAACAAGTTATTCTCGTATATGAAACCTTAAAATTATCCATAATAATTTAGTAAACATAGAACAATATTCATAACACAAAAGTGGTCAGACAGTTGCAGTAGTGAACAACATGTATTTCACATAAAATGCTGTAGATAACGCAAAGCTATGAGCCGTCATACCAAAGATAGGCAATGGACGAGAGTTCGCGAGACTAAGAACTTTGTCTAGACATGTGCGATATTGTCAAATGCACGTTTACTACACACACTACCAACTCACTTACACAGTATTCATATGCTTGCTTGATCTGTTTTGTTATGGTTGGTAAAATACTAGGTCCTGCCTACCTAGTACATTACAAAACTTTGATAAAAAATTGATTGGTTCTTCATTTTTTTAATATCTCAATAATGTATAAATAAAACATAAACAGTCGAAAACTCACTCCACACAATTAAAATGATGTTGTTAAGTCGCCCGCTGTCACTGCTGTTTGAAGTGAACGAACAGTAACGACGAATACTTTGGAATAAGTTTTTAAGTATTGGGGACGAGGTGGCGTAACGGGCTGAAATCGAACTCATCATGCCCTTTTCGAAATCAATTAGACATTATCATTTCTTTATGTAACGTATAGAAGATATTTCGAAATACTCGTATCAGTCCGAAATAGAACGGCAATCAACAGTCAGACGAAGCGAACTAACAAAAACTAAACGTTCATCAGAAAAGACGTAGTACCTATATAAAATAGGTAATCAAGCCTGTAACTTTTATAAGTAACCCATTTAATGTATTAACTTAATTTCCCTGAAGAATTTATGAAATTTATATAATTATTATATTTTAAGGTTTTCGGACTGTTTGTTTGGCCTTTGCAACGGCCTGATTTTAGTTCAGGTTGACCCTATTAACTTTCTTTATACAAACCTGCATAATGTCTTTATTCTACTGCTATGATCTATCTTCCTTTCTTCAACATTCCACCATTGACTTAATATTCCTATACAAGTCCAAGACAACTTATGCTACCCTAGTTACACTAACTCCACATATCTTCAAAGTTCATGGAGGTGTGTACAAGAAAGCAATTCCAGTATGTTCTCCAAGCGGGAAGCCTACAAAACGTTTAGAACCCGCGTCGTTCGTGAATCCCGCAACAAATAATTGGTCTAAACTTAGCCTGATTTCAATCTGCCACGCAAATTGACTCGCAGAAGGCACAGATAAGCGTTCATTTGCCGTGGAGGTCGCGCGTCGCGCGTCGATCGCCCATGGAACCAATTAAAACTTTGTTTTGAAGAACTTCTGTACGTTTCGCTATCAGTAAAAATACCTACTAAGTACTTGAAAAATTATACCTATTACATAGACACTAAAACAATAAACGTGACAGTAACAAAGTTATAAGTCCACGCTTGTCCCGATAAGAGTCTGATAATATGCCTGTTATACTTCAGTATGCATAATGTAAAATCTGTGATCGATTCTCCATTAAATGAAGTAACCACAAAGTAAATCTAAGAGATTACAAAGTAAGTTAAAGATGATGAGTATCAAATCCATTTTACAATTATTACGAGTACAACGTTAAAAAAATATGAGAACAACCTGAACATCCTCCATACACTAGAAATATATAGCGGGGGAACTGAGAGCAAATCTATCAATTACTCAGATAGACAGCCGGTTGTCTCGAGTGAAATACGGCCTACTACAGTAAACAGTTCACTTGGTCAGTAATTAACATGTTCTTATTTTTGTGTACGACGTCCTTAATAATAGCTTGTTTTGCTGAAGATAAAGTAGTATTTTATTTCTTTCTCATATTGCCAGAACCGGAACAACAGTACTGTTTTGGCTATCATTTATAAGGTTGCTAGATTTTTTCTAACTTTAATTACGTGTTTTTATGTAGCTGGCCGCTCTGAGCTACAGCAACGAAACCGATGCAGATTGTTAGCTTATTCAATCCTCTATAATCGAATAAAAATCTTAAATGTAGCTTTGTTATAAAAATACACTATGTACATACCAAATGTAAAAAAACATAAATACCTTTATTATGTATTTGATCAACATTGAAAATGCTTGCTGAACTATTTAAGCTTGTAAATACATAGATTGAAGCATGTGTGCTTTAGTTACGGTATGATCCTGTTTGACTTGAAAAAGCTATTGATATTCCAACTTTGTGAAGTGGAATCTAATGTTCAAGTGTTTCTTCGATTTGTATGTATTCAGCGATTTTATTGCTGACATGGCAGTATGAGTCAATGAACTCCCAAAAAGCAATTACTGGTTCTAATTTACGACAGTAATTCAATTATTATTTTGTTTA
The DNA here is from genome assembly GCA_945859575.2 of Herminia tarsipennalis. Classification (NCBI taxonomy): domain Eukaryota; kingdom Metazoa; phylum Arthropoda; class Insecta; order Lepidoptera; family Erebidae; genus Herminia; species Herminia tarsipennalis. The sequence continues at coordinate 27,317,341 of OX243840.2, forward strand.
CAAATGGCCGCTGGATCAATTTGTTTGTGAAACTCCTTGGTTAGACATTAATTAGGACTTTTATTTGACATATTTTTGTGACGGTTTCTCAGGAAATTTGCTAGATTTATTTTTAAATTTTGACTTGCATTGTTTGGCAAAGTGTAACGAGTTAAATTCGTACTCAGGTTCCTTATTCACGATATTTTTGCCGTGTCCGAGGCAAGCCCGTGCGAACTGTCAAATGGTAAATGGAGAGCTGCGCTTAAAAATGCATCAAGACGCATGCGCGGCGGACATTTTTGAGCGCACCACGCATGCAGCAGTTCGCACTGGCTTGTTACGGTCACAGAATAAAGATAGTGAGTAAGGACCGAAATGTTAAAAATGTTAGCCTAAGTAAAACTTGTACAATGTTTTACGGGCAAAAGGCTTATATTTAGAACAAAACTCATAAAATAAATATAATCTGGGAGTCGCCTATTGCCCTATATTAGATCATATGGTAGGGGACGTGGAACATCGACTTTTATCCATCTGATGACCAGATGAAACATTTTTTGTTATCAAATTTTATTGATTTATAAAAAATACTATGATAGCTTGCCAATCGAAAAGCGTTGCGTGACTATATTTTTTTCGATTTTAAAACTTCAAGGCATGTCTATAATATTTTGTGAATGAATTTTTGCGGGCAAGCTTTTACGATCAATTTTGTAATTATCAATTTTAAAATTATCACGCTACGAGTAGGTGATAGACCAAGGACGAGGTCTATCATCACGCCACTCGGTCATATACCAAAAATCAATCAAATCCGTTCAGTAGTGTAGCCGTAGGATTTATTTTTCACTATCTGAATTTCTACACATGATGTAAACGCAGTGGCGACTGTGTTCGGTCAAAGACTTCAGTAGGTACGTACTACACATCAAATGCCAGGTTGCCATTCCGCCATAATTCATTCAGTAATTTATTCATTAATGTATCAAAATAAAAGTTCGACGACGTAAAAGCTTTAAAAACAATTTGTATTAAATTTAATATTAAAATTATTTTTTATACAAAAAAAAAATCTAATTGATGCCTTGATAGGTTACGAATGTTGATCTAACTGAATAAACTAGCAAGTTTGTTTCTACACGTTTGGAAAAAAATATATTTGTAAGGACGGTGGCGGCGCAGTCAAAGAAATGCTTTTCAAAGAGTGTCAAATGACGAAGCCTATTAAAAATTTAACACTTTGTTTAAATAAAGCCGCGGTATGGTCCAGCGCGAGACGTACCTGTCGTCTAATTTATATTTATCGATAAAATAAATTATCGACTATAATGAAAGCAAATATATCTGAGGATAAATTAATTATAAACAAAAGTAAATATTGATAAACTAGATTCAGTAATGTGTAGTGCTGATTTAACCTTTTGATATAAATAAGTCAACAGATACACCACATACTACAGCGTAGTAACATGGGATAGTAGTGTTTTTTTAAAAGTGTTTGTTTAAAATACAGATGTTCTAAGTTATTATTTTTCTTGACGTCAATTATAGTAATCACAACAAATTAGATACTTCGTGATTAGTAAAGCTATTAGCTAAGTAGATTTTTTTTTTTTAAATGATTAAGGTTACACTTAGATTATCATTCTATGACACCAAGGTTTTAATCTGCCGAAATCGAGATGTTAAATAAAAGCATTTCGTGTTGTATTTTATCGATAACTAGCTTTCGCCCGCGACTCCGCCCGCGTGGATGTCGGTTATCGCGATAAAAACTATTCTATGTCCTTCCCCGGTACTCAAACTATCTCCATACCAAATTTCATTTAAATCGGTTTAGCTGTTTGAGCGTGAGATCGTAACAGACAGAGAGACAGAGTTACTTTCACATTTATAACGTTGTTGTTACGCTTTCACGCTCAAACAGCTAAACTGATTTAAATGAAATTTGATATGGATATAGTTTGAGTCCCGGGGAAGGACATAGGATAGTTTTTATCGCGATAATCGCGATATGTCCTTCCACACGCGACTTCCACGCGGGTGGAGCCGCGGGCGAAAGCTAGTTTAAAATAAAAATAATAGAAGCATCTATGACTGGTTGCAATGCCAAAAATATATGTTCATTTTAGTTACAATGGAAAAATGTTTCTAGGTTTTGAACGACGTTACTGACAGCGCTCAGTCCACCTTAAAGTTTAAACTTATAAGCCCCAAACTTGCAACCAAAATTACTTGGTATCTTATTAGTAGCACTACATCTGTCCTTGGTAGTGAGGCAAGTAAGCAAATAGTCCCGAGGCTGGCCGCAAGCTCGCGCCCGCCAGACACATTGTCTCAATTCCATGTACATTTATATGCTAATTCATCATACATATGCAAATTTAGTGCTTAGCTACGAGATAATAATATTATACCGGACTTTTGATTTTGAAAGATGTGGTTCGCAAATAATGTCACAGTTCTGTTGGCTTATGGGGTGTAGGGATTAAAGTTCAAGGCTTTTGTGTTGAAATTTCAGGGTTCAATTATGTCCTTTCTGTCATAACTGAAACTTCTTGTACTAATATTGCAAAGGCAGCCAATTTTGGGTACGTACCTATATTCCTTATTGATTTAAGGATTAATATACTGGACAAACTCAATACGTTCAGTCAACATTCGTAATGTAAAAAAAATGCTTAAGAATTTTAAATGACATGCAACGATTCTCTACGATCTATGTTCAAAGATGGGTTTACTTACATTGACAAGTATTTATTTATTAGAGTTATCTATTTGTAGGAAAAGAATCTGACTTCTAATGTTAAATCGTCAACAAGAACAATACAAACACCCGACGACTAACGTCGGGTGCTTGTTTTTAGTATGTATTTTATGTTTATGCTTACCTAATATTAACGACACAGTATATTATAAAAGTGATTAAGACAGCGCTATACTTGTTAAACCATCTACCAGTACATATTGTCACGAACGTTGTCACTTTGTTTTAATTGTCACATTGATTTAAGAGTTTCGTTACAAGTACTTTGGCCAATATTTAAGCACTTTTATTTTTTAACTTTGTTGTAAGTAGATGCTCCTACTAAATTGGACCCACCAAGGCTGATTTTAGTTTATCTCATGTTTCAACTTTTTGATAATATAATTTGCATTACCCACCATACCCTGCATGCACCTTACCCCCATATCAAGTTTAGAAAAGAGTGGCCGCGAGTTTTTATTGCCAGATTCTTTTCTCCGGCTTTACCTATTGTTTGCAAACTTGGCATTACATGTACATGTATAATCCCGACGTATCACAAGAGTTGCTTTGTATTCTAAGTGAATAAAGAATGTTGTATATTATTTTTTTTATTCTTTTATGAATGTTCGCGAAACGTTCAGTTAAAGAAAGTTCTGTTTTGAATGCAAACTTAAAGTGACTACAGTAGTTTCGGAATAGTGAAGTGTTTACTACAGTGATATAGTGTTGATCATTGGACAAAGCTTAGGCATCGGTCTCGCAATTGTGAGGTCGCGGATTCGAATCCTACCCATTATACCACCGACGTGAACCCACTCCAAGCATAAGCTATTGAGCTTAGCTGTAGGGGTTAACAGGACTGCTAGTAATGTGGGATCAAAATTCCATATTAATAGATATCTTTAAAATATATATATAATTACAGGTCAGGATAGTAAATTCCTAATGCCAAAGTCTGCAATGCACATAATAGTTATATAGACGTAATTGCGGAATTTGGAATTATGAACGTTTACCATCCTGACACATAACAAAAATAAAGAATTTAATGGAAATATGTTCAAAAATGCTCTTAAGAAATGGTTAATCGAGGAAGTGTTTTATAGCTTACGCGAATACTTTGAGAGTAAAACATATTTAAACATTTATTACATTTAATACTTACCTTATTATAATTATATTTTATTTTAATTATAATTATTATAGATCGAACGACCACTAGAGATCTTCTATAACATCAAAGTAATTAGAACGCACACCAATGTTGTGTATATAAACTGCCTTGTTTCCCACTAAGTTAAAAGTGTGCTTTCAGTTTGTGAACCTATTCATAAAAAAAAAATTGGTACCTACTAACTTAATCATAAGTGGCAACACCCGAAATAGGTTGATATGAACCTGTACTCCTAGCACCTTCATGTATAACACAGTTTTTTTGCAATATATTTATGTTTAAGTCTAATAATATTCCTTCATTATTGTCAGCGTGTACTCGTACATCAAACAATATTTTTACGTCTTTCATGTTTTTTCTTTCTTTTGTTTTCAGCCATACTGTACAAGAAAAAGGTACTTCTTTTTATAAAATATATATTTTGTTTGTTTGTAGCATTCCATTGTAAGAGTAATTATAAAACGTCTATTGTAAGACTTGCGAATCTCTCCAACTTTTGTGTGCTCCTCATTCATTAATCATTTTGCTACAAATAATATGTCTAAAAAAGTATTAAAACTCTCTTCAATCCAATACAATGAAGTTTTAACTTGATACATTTAAAAATAAATAAAAATAAGTTTTCATTTTTCCAATTTTCTTCAAAGCTAATCTCTCAAACAAGCTGAGTGACAGGATTGCTTATACAACCTGTAACAGAAAGGTGTGTCAAGTTTCGGCAGCGGATAGTGTATGTGTCAGTATTGCACCTCTCAGCGTATAGTGTATGGTGCCATAGCCGATTGCATTATTGTTACATAGTTATAGCATATTCTTTTTGTCACATTTCAGTAGCGAAACGCGTTTGACATGAGTATTATACCTCCCATTGCAAAATTTAATTGTATTATTATAGATATTATTTTTAATTCATAAATAAACGATTGAAAGAATAATAAATACCAATTTAGGGTTAGGGGTCCGTTTTTAACAAAATTAGGTATGTGCACTCAGTATCTCATACTAACCCTTGAATATGACCACACCTTTCTGTTACACGTTGTATATATTTTACCAACACGTAATGATTTAAACGATTCACTAAAATAGTGAACTAAGCCCTGCTTTAATGCCCGTTAGTAGTTATAATGCAACTTTGAGCGTTCTTAATCCATTCATTCATATTTGAATCTCTTTGAATATGCATACGACTTTATCTACCTCGGCTTTGTGTACTAATCTACTTGGATGATTTCATCATTTTCTTTTCTTTTATAGCTTCGCTTTAAGAATTCAAGATTTTGTACTTAAAATTATATCGGCTTTCTTTAAAATTAAACAGATTTCTTTTAGCTTATTTTCGACTGTTATTACTTATCAGCCATACTTCTGTTTCATTTCAATTATTTATTTAATTATAAATATATTATTTGGAATGTAGTTTCTATGAACGAAAATCAATTACTTCATATTTATCTACTTTAATAAACAATACAAATTCTATTAATCTAGGAAATTCAAAATTTTCATGCGCAAAAGCTTATCGTTAGAATTTCGTTGGAATAATATAATTTGTTATGTTTGAGGCGACACCAGTAAAGGAATTTTAGCAAAAGATTGATGAAGTAAATTTAGTATATGTAGCATTTCTTTCAAGTTTTTAATATACACTAAAGCGTCAATAACATGTCATTTAGGTTGATAGAAGGACGACAATTTCGCATTTTTGCATATTCATTGGACGATATCGACTTGTCGGGGGACGTGTCACCGCTTGTCGCCCGGTGATTGATCACCACTTTTTGTGCGTCGTTTGACTACGATGACCTTTAGATACGTACATTAAGCCAGGATATGTTTACTCCTGACTTTGACAAGTTTTTTGATGATGTATGTTTAGGTTTGTCACTTTTCTTAAACATATTGGATATTTTAAGATAAGTATTACGAAGGCCCGTTCTTACAAGCTACTACATCAAGTCTTATAATGCGTTTAGAGGCCTTAGGATTTTTTTTAATTATTAAAGAGAAAAGTATTTAAAATTATATGCAACATAGGCAATAGAATTTCACGTAGGTACTTTCTTGTCTGGTCCATATTATGTATATGTTCATATATTCTTACACACCTTCTGTAACGAAATGTCCGTAAAGATCCAACAGCCTGGTCGCTGTGACCTCTGTGCACATTGATGGGGGTATTTTTGTATTTCCGATACGATGCCTTTGAAGTCGTGGTGAATTTTATGGGTCACACCATCACTTTTCTATGTTCGGTATGTTATAGAAAATATGCATTTTTAAAGTAGGTACTCCGCATTCGGTAGAAAATAAGAATGTGTATTTCATATGTGAGGATAATAAACGTAGTAGGTGGGTACATTATATATCAGACTGATAAGTGGGTGCATTTATTGATATGGGAATGGCTACGATTATTATGATAACGAAAGAATGTTTGTTGCAAAACCAATCAATCAAATGGGTTGACTAGAAGGAGCCATTCGCGGATGGGATTTCACGCGGATTGCGCCGCGTAGCACTGGCTGTAGGCTTAATACATTTTCGCAGATATCTGCGTAGGTCATCCGCGTCGCACTCCACGTCGCACTGAATAGAGCCTTAATTTCTATATTGTCCGGATTTGGACATCGTACTGCATTAACACATTTCAGATAAATTAATTTAGTGGGACATATGTTTGAGAGGATGCCTTTGATGGACGAATGCACAATAAGTGCTTGCCTTATTCAAAATTTGAATCGATTTTGTATTATTATTATTATTATTATAGTACATATTAGACGCTTTTACATTTCTTACGAAAAAGGTGGATTCACCGAATGGCACAATTTCTGAAAAAGTTGAAGACACTTATCATCTCTTAGTGGAGTGTGTCAAGAACGAGTCTGAAAGGAGGTGTAAGTAAATTTAATTTAAATGAATTAAATGTAGGTTTATTTAATGTAATCCTCTGTCGTGTTAATTCTTACCTGTTATGTATATATCCCATTTGTTATATATTTCGCTATTTTAACAATTATGAAATTGTTGATAAATTGAAATGTCACTTCGACTGAAAATATTTTCTTTGTTACATTGTTTTAGCAAAGAGGTCTTTGTAAAATTGTAAAAAGTATTTACTGCTTTTTTACCTATTCCAAACTGGCTCAAATTTAGGTTCTACCTATGCAAATTACACACATTTGCATAGGTAGAACCTACATTTAAATTAGGATATGTTTTTAAATTTTGTATGCTTTTAGAGTGGTTTCATAATGAGGAAAAATCGGGAGAAAGGTCAGTGCAGTGAGAGTTCTCGAACATCTTAACGCACCGACGCTGCATCTCTGCCTACCAACGTGGCATCGCGACGCACCGACGCTGTACATCAAGTACCTGCTAGGTTCATTTGAATTAGTTTTAAGTAGTTTAAGGTTTCTACCCCTTTCTTAAAATCCTTATCTAAGCTTTCATTCCATTTAGTTTATTTGCTATTTAAAATTAAGATGTAGATCTTAAGATCAGGTTACAATGGAACCAACGTAATAATTTGTCAAAGATGTTTATAATATATAAAGAAATAAAAGAAATATTTATTTGGGTAGCTACCTACCGCTACATATATTTTGTTTACCAATAATTGTTAATAGTGGTTGTTAGCAAAAGGTAATTTAAAAATGAAATCTAAATAAGATTATCTCGGATATAAGCAGTCAATCACTTTCTATATTTAGTTCGGTATCGCTTTGGCAAGCCATATAAGATAAATTGCTTTCACATCGTATGTAACATAAAATCAAATAATAAAAGGAAAACTCGTTTACGACTTTATGATCGGTGCCGTAATTCCGCACCGGGGTGATGGGGTGTTTTTAATCGATTATTAATAAGTAGGTCACCAAACACAGGTGTTAAAATTCAATAACAATAACAAATTTTAAATCGTATTTCTATCTCTCCTATAAAAAATCATTTTTAAAGATAAACTTTTCTCTAAATGAAAGATGATAATTTTAAAATTAAAACAAACCCATCAATTTGTTGCATTACACCATTTACATGATATAAAAGCATAAGTCGCAATAGGTCTATTCCAAAGCGATTTGAGTAATAGTCATAAGGCTAATGATCAATAGTACTAAACTGCATTTTGTGTAACACGTAACATAGCATTAAGAAAATCTCGCGACAAGCTTTGTGAGATAATTAACGTGAACTCTGTAAACAACACACTCCTTTTTTGGCGCAGTCATGTAAAAAGAACATAATGTTTTTCCAATTCGAGTGCTGTTAGAAAAAATAAACTGCATAGAATTCTTATAGTGCGTTCTTTGCTGTGTTCCCGTCACAGCTAGTGTGCAGAACCCAGCTTGAATTCATTGAAATTAATTGCAATATTGTAACGATTTCTAAATTAATGTAATATTATCCTCGATGTGGTCTGCTTTTAGGAGTGGGTAATATTGCGGTCTAACTGATATTAATTCGTAACATTTGCCTACGTATAATTATCGAGATATTTATTCATTGAAACCGACATTGAATGCACTACAAAATTAAAATAGTATCGAATTCATTCATTTTGGTATATTGTGGGAAAGTACATTTTCTGATATAATTATTTGCCATTAATATAATCTACTGTACAAACTAATTCGTGAAGCGCTACAATATCGATGCCTCCTAAGTAAACTATCGTATGTCTAAAAACCCAACTTTACAGGAGCGGCATTTAAAGATATTTCGAAGTGCAGTTTTTCTGTCTTTCAAACTAGCGATATAATTTTTTTACTACATATAGTCAAAATAAGGTGGATTCTTATGCAATGGCAAGTATATAAAAATTTATTACAGTTTTGGAGATATTGTTGTTACAGTATTTTACGGCGGATAACAAATAGTCTTAAAAATTGTAACTCAAACATACAATTTTTTACTTCGTATAATTGTAATTTGAATATATGGTAAGAGCCACTTACTGCATTTTACGGGAACATTTTGTTGATAGAATATATAGTAAGGGTTACTTACTCTACTGTACGAGAATATATCACGTTGTTTTCTTACGTATGTTACATAATATATAAAAGGACAAAAGGACATACCAAAAAAAGAACTTTTAAATTGTTTATTTTTAATTATTCGTACCAAACAATCACATAATAACAATTTTCTTTCATAATTATACTCTGAAATACTGTAAAAGTCTTCTTATGTATTATTTTTACATATTTTTACCAAAGATATATGTTTTATAATTTGTATCAAAAAATCACATGATAGCAGTCATCTTACATAATGTTTATACTATAAAACAAAATAAAAATAAGTCTTCTTACATAATTATAACACTCTAAAACAAAATAACCGATTTCTTACACAATTATTACACTCTGAAAAAAAATAACAGTCTTTTTAAGTATTATTTTTTTATTAATTAGTAAATGAATCATAATTTAAATATAATCCTAATAATTTGTACCTATAAATCACAAAATAACAGTCTCCTTACATAATAATTATGTTTTATTAACCATAATTATAAAACAGGCTATTTATTTTAAGGTAATACTAAATATGATGTCATGACATAATTATCAAATTAAATCAGAAGTATTTGACTGATGAGACCGAATCACAGAATAAATTTGTAGAATAAAGCTGTTCAAGGTAATAAAACGTATCTTTTATTGATTAATATAAACAAGCCCTTCCTTAATATTTATTAAATTTGCAGTTATTTTAACTAACATGATTATTTAAAATAAATGAAAATCAAAGCGTCTACAATATTATTAATAAATCACAAATACCTAACTATCAAATTCGGCTGATAAGAATAAAATATAGGTCATAGGTACCTCTTACAAAATTAAGTTATAAGAACGTATGGAATACCAAAAACTAAAGTACAACAATAAAAAAGTTATTCTTCATCAGTCTCGGCATTTAAATTAGAAGAATCTACAAGAAGATTCCGATAGAAGTTGTGATGCACTGCTGGAATGACACCACTGTTACAAAGACTTATTAAGTCATTTTTTTTAGCAATGGGTATAGATAACGCATGATTATAAAGATGGGCTACATCAGTGCAATCTTGCTGTCGTCGCCGCCTTGTATTAGATTTAGTTAAAATGGTCATATATTGTGACTCCTCCAAATTATATTTATAATGAAGTTTGTTAGGCTCAGATGGAACAACCAAGACTTCTTTTATTTTTGTCCATTGCACAACATCACCGTTCAAATTTTTGATCCAATTTTTATTACCTAATATTGATTTGAAATCGAAAAATTTGGTGTGATCCCACTCAATTACAGTATACGGTTTCCCATCTTGTTTAGCCCACCGAACTAAAGTAAACCATTCTAGTGGAGTATAGATGCATTTGTTTCGGGCACACCTTTCAATTAACGCATGAACACTATCTCCTTCTTGTTGGGTGTGCCCCTTTTCCAAGAAAGTATGTTTGATTGTTATATTATATTTCTGGGCCATCAGCATGTAAGTAGCAAACACTATGCGATTTCGGTTTTGACCTGTGCAGTTATCGGACCAAAACCTAAACTCAACTGCCCCTGTATCCACACATTTGGATATAAAATCTGAAAGACAGCTTGACACCTCATTGGCCCCACGCTTTCCTTCAGCTTCATGCCACATATAACAGGTCGCTGCTTTTTCAGCCAAATTAAACACCGTAAAATTCATAGTACCTAATTTTCTTTTATAATAAAATGTGCTTATTTCACCATAAGGAGAGTTTAGTACTTTTTGAAAGTCAAAAGTAGCAGCAATAATTCTTCCATGTGAAGATACAGCCTCTGTTTTATCGTCAGCCTTCAAATTACGAGCCGTATTTTTATTCAGAATATGAGTGGCGTAGGTTTCGCGATCTATATTAAAATGAGATTCATTGGTCTTGTATGTGTGACATAAGTCACACTGGTCCTTCTTTGGTTTGAAAAAACTTAGTTTAAAATTATCATTTGCAATGGTTTTGTATTGACGCTCCGTTTCCGCTTTAGATTCATAAATATTGGGATCAAACCATTCATTGTACAATACAAAGAGCTTGTGAAAGTTTAATTCGCTGTCTAAATATAATCTAGATGTATCCTTTCGTACATAATGTGATTCCACCGGTTGCAAACATTTAATATGGTCACATACGCTTTGTTTGACGGCATCAGTTAACTTACGGGGGTGATTATTGTGCTTACCTCTGTTATCTGTTGTCACAATGCCTGTTGAAGAGTCCGTTTTCTGTAACGCTGTGTAAACAAATTGTTCACTAATCGACAATGTAGATAAAAATTGTTTTTTGCAAACTGTCAAGTGCGCGTCTTCTGAATTGTCTACATCTTGATAAGGTAATCTATATTTCATAGTATATTTTCGCCGGGAATATGTATCAACATACACCCTTCTCTTCAAATTTTGGCTAACTAGTTTGGATACATAAACCCATTGTTTTTGGTGATCGCCTAGTTCCCAGAAAGCTTTAAAAATAGTTTTTCTTTGATCATTTGTTATTTTTTCGTAACATTTTAGACGACATTTACATGGCGATTTCATGATTTTTTTTGGTTTTTGTATACCTTTACGAGTCACGTACGGCTTACCGAGGTTTTTTAACGTCTTTCTCTTCACATCAATCCACTCATTCTGATGCATTCTTCGTAAATTGCCTTTGTCTTTTCTTACTACTTTTTTTCTACTTTGCGGAGTTTGAGCATCGCTTGAATAACATGTCAAAGGCGTATTTGCTTGTGGCGTCGAATAACCAGAAAATACTGAGATCTGAGATAATGGTTCACGTATTTGACTACCAATAAAATATGGACAAAAATCGTTACAACAATCTACGTCTAAATGGTTTATTGGGCAATCAGGTGAAGATGGGTGAGGAGTGCCTATATTCATAATTTTATCAGGCAAAATTGGTGGCTGATCACATACAGCAGGAGGCATAATATTTTCTGTTAAATCTTCGCCTGAAAAGAAAACAAACGCTTCAGTCATTTATGTACATAAATATTGTCGTATTTATAGTTTAAATCTGTACAACTCAGTTGACTAGAATCAATAATTAAATCAAAATAAATACCTTCATCGTTTTTTGGGCAATCAGGTGAAGACGGGTGAGGAGTGCCTATATTTATAATATTATCAGGCAAAATTGGTGGCTGATCACATACAGCAGGAGGTATAATATTTTCTGTTAAATCTTCGCCTGAATAGAAAACAAACGCTTCAGTAATTTATGTACATAAATATTGTCGTATTTATAGTTTAAATCAGTACAACTTAGCTTGACTAGAATCAATAATTAAATCAAAATAAATACCTTCATCACTAAGTATGTCATCGGATATCATATTAGAAAGTGTTTCTATTTCTATTAAATCAGCTCCTTCGGGCAATGGCGACTCTAAAATAATAAAAATAAACATAAGATACTACTTTACTTTGCAATAACGACGAAAAAAATCGTAACCAAAAGATACGATAATAATTAAATCATCGTAAACAACAGTAAGTTGCACATACAATATCGAACGCATGAAAATAAACCATGTAAATAAGCGTATCTGTTACATACGATAAAAAATAAATTTGATTGACAACGTATAAAATGGTATGTAGAACATACGATATTTTGTTTGCATAAAAAATAAACGTAAATAATCTTATCTGATAATTACTTTAGTTTTAAATACCTGGTAACAAAATATAAGTCAATTTTCAAAAATAAAAGGAATACGTGTATTTACAACTTACCTACTAGTCTGTTGATTTCTCCTAGGTTATTACTCAGCAATAACTCTTCTTCATTATCAGAAAAAGACTCAGAAGACACAATTTCATTTTTAGACGTGGTCGACTTTAATGCAATATCGCATAGTTTTCGACCTCTTGAGTGCAATTTTAAATAATTATTGTCCTTGGTTAGATTCGTCATGTTTTAAAAACTTATCCTTACAGAATCATCCACATTAAAAGGTAATTCGCGCGGATAACGCGGACACGTGCTCACTAGCGGTGTACCAAGCCGTATGTGACCGATCCCGCTGACACCGCGCCCCGCGCCCGCGTGCCCTTCCCCTGTATACGATCGCCCAGGACCATAAGCTAGTGTACACCGCGCGCGTTCAGTACATACGATTAAATACGCGCCAAAACTTTTTGATTTTAAGTTATAATCTATTTTTTGTTGGCAGGTTCGATAATATATGTTTAATTAATTACAAAACACTAATAAAACGAAAATTGCGATTTTGTGGCATACGATAGTGTACTTAGGAGGCATCGATATGTAGGTATTTATTTTCTTATAAATGTACAACAAGGCACCAAGATTTAACAACATGTTGTAAGCGCAACTACGGGCCTACGGTTAACATAAAGATGCCCATATTTTCCGAACACCCCTATTATTTATGGTCCGTGGGTGATTTATGTGAATGAGTGAATTCCTAACAAGGGACGTAAGTGGAGTCCATGTGATAGTGCATGCCGACACGGCTGGGTGCCGACAATATAATATCTAACACTCCGGCAACATGGCTTGTGGGTTGCCCCTTATGCGGTGCGCCATATTTCTTTGGGTTACCACATTATTGCATGTGTTTGTTTACATTTAGAACCAATAATATGAATTCGAAAGCTATTTTTTTTTTGTTTTTAATATAATGACTTATTTGATTTTAACGAAAGCCTTGTCATTTGATTCCTTAGATACTAAAATATAGTGTAGTTCAAGCTTTTGGATACCGTACACTTAAAAACGGGCAAGTGCCCGTGGGGCCACAAACAATGTAGTGTTCCGTAGTTGCAGTTGTAATAGTGCAAATAGGATTTCTGTTGTTTTTGTTTCATAGGTACTTACTAATAATGTTATAATAGAACCGGCGGTAGCCTAATGCTGAATCCTATTTAAGCCATTGAGCAGAGCCGGAGAACAATTACTCATTGTTTTTTAGCTTTAAAAAAATTACAAATAATTTGAATAGAATTTGTACGACAATTATTGTTACTTGTTACTTGGTCGGCTGTGATAGTTTTCTTTTTATTTTCGTTATAAACACTACTATCCTGATTTTTATACGCTTGACATTAACAAAAATTATCACTTTAAAACTTAATATTTTATAAATAGAACCCTAAATCGAATCGGTCTTACCTCTAAATCTATACTAATATTATAAAGCGGAAGAGTTTGTTTGTTTGATTGTTTGTTTGTTTGTTTGTTTGTTTGTTTGTTTAAACGCGCTAATCTCAGGATCTACTGGTCCGATTTGAAAAATTCTTTTTTTATTGGATAGCCCATTTATCGAGGAAGGTTATAGGCTATATAACATCGCGCTACGACTAAAAGGAGCGGAGAAGCGACGAGAAATGTTTCAAAAACGGGGAGAAATTACGCATACGAAGTTGCGCGGGACAGCTAGTATTTTTATAAGACCTATCTAACATCCATCAGTATAACGTATACGAGAAAAACAAATGACATCCCCAATTTACGTAGATAAAAATTATTGTTTGTCTGCGTACCTAATATATTTAACCATGCCAAATTATAGATTTCTAATACTAAAGATCTTATATATGGTTTCCTTGTTTACTACGGAAACCTAAAGACCCAAAGACGATATACACTTGAACTCACTGAATACAAAATATATACATTATGTAAATATTGTTGTAAATAATACCTACCAAAAATAATTATGATTTTTTTCATTATGCTTCTTTTAGTAACTGTCAATGTCTAGTACAATATGTACACTAATAGCCGAGCCATAACAAACAACTCACAGTATGTCATGAATGCTGATGACATGCCATGATTGCACTCTCGCGACGTGGCCAACTACATACTTTATGACCGACTCCTCCAGTTTTATGATTTGATTTCTAAACGATTGGTGATATCGTCAGTTTTTCATATAATTTTTTATAATACTTGGCCTGAATTGTTTGGCATACTTAACTGTATAATATTTTTTGGCGAACGTTGAAAAGCTTGTCGTGGTGGTAAAGTGTATTTTGCTCACGTTCAAATTTAAAGTTTCGATGTAGGCATGTTCTTAGGTTGTCGGTTCTAAGGACCAAGTACCCTGAGGGACTCTGGGTACTCATTCCTTAGATTCTAAGGAATGAGTTGAAGCTGAGCTGACTATCGAAATAGCAGAAAACTTATTTTTTCTAAAAGTTTTATATTATTTCGATGGCAAACAGCAAAGGATGTTAGGCAAAGCGTAATCTTTGGGAATATATTGTAGACTATAATAATATTGATTGCTGACACATACTTACTTTTTTGAATAAGTGATGTGTTAGGTTTTGTTTAGGTAATAAAATGTAAACCTTGAAATGTTACATAAAACTCCATAATAGTTTTGTTAAATAGGTAGCGAATAATTTGCAGTATACATCGTTGCACCACACTGAACCAAATCAGGGGTTTGTTTGTTAAACATTATGTTAAATATAATACGTAATATAAGCTACTATTTCAAAGTAAGCGAGGTTTCTATGTAATGCCCTAACATAGTAACCTCGCTTACTTTAAAGTAGTATTATGTCGAAATTGGTATATGAGTGAGATGTGCATAATGGCTAAGCTAGGCTTATTTCAAATACACCTCTTATGCCTGTACAATCACTCGGTTTATATTTTAATACTTACGTTTAAAAGAAAATTTGATAAATTATAAGATTTATCACTTTATGTAATAGTGAATTATTTAACTCAAAAATAAGTGTTTATTGCCATAAGGGTACAATTTTTATTTTTATCATAAGCACTAGAATACTTATAAATTTGTCATACAAGAGATATAGGTATCCCAATTAAGCAGAAGCTTGTATCTTGGGAAATAGAGGCTTGGTCGTCATTGATATTACATTTTTATATTTTAAAGCAATCCTGCAATGATATTGTAAATGGTTTTTAATAAATAAATATTAGTCGGTGTGTGTGTGTGTGCGGCGACTCGGGATTTCACAATTTTGTTGGGGAATCCTATAATATTTAGCTCTTTGTTGAGAGCAAAAGTTGCAAAGAGCTTTCTTTGCAACTTGTGCGGTGGAATTGTCTCCTGGCAAAAACGGTGTTACGGGGGACACTGTGGCAAACAATTGTTTTTTTTTGTGTTTCTTGGGTCAGGCGGGGGGACGCATCAATGCCTTCTTACTGAAGGTTTCTGCACAAAGAGCTTTCGAACAGCTTATACCTTACATTCAGGTTACAATTAAACTATCTCTAAACCGTTACATGTTTTATTTATTTTAAACTTAATTTACAAAAAGTGTACAAAGGCGGACTTAATGCTAAAAGCATTCTCTACCTTTGGATGAAGCGATTTAAAAATGTAGGTGCTGGTTAACCTAACATTATTACATAACAAGCTAGACCATAAATGAAGTAAAAATGTACACAAATACATATTATTATAATAGGTATATATATATACACTTTTACCTATTATATATATATATACTGGGTGGCGAAAAAGTACTGGCACTAAAGAAAATACTTTTTTTTTTTATATGACATTTTCTGTCATTCTGTTGTTGAAAATTGTGTAGTGAACAAATGTAAAATACACTGAAAATAAACATGGACCGTTTTACTCCCCAAGAACGTGGAATAATTGTGTCAATGTTCTTACGGAATAATTCATCAGTGATAAGAACACAACGTGAATTTCGTCGACGATTTCCCCACCGTCCGGCACCGATTGGTCGCACAATTCGACGCTTTGCCACACGCCTTGAAGCAACTGGCTCAACATTGGATAGACCTAAGTCTGGGAGACCAAGAACAGGCCGTTCAGCTGAAAATATCGATGCTGTGCGCGAAGATGTGGAAGAGTGTCCAGAA
Organism: Herminia tarsipennalis; assembly: GCA_945859575.2. Taxonomy (NCBI): domain Eukaryota; kingdom Metazoa; phylum Arthropoda; class Insecta; order Lepidoptera; family Erebidae; genus Herminia; species Herminia tarsipennalis. Next base: position 27,334,124 of record OX243840.2, read on the forward strand.
ACATCAACGAGGCGACGTGCCACGCAATTGGGCATTTCCAGACGGACCCTGCAGCGTATTTTGGTGAAAGACTTAAAGATGTTCCCGTATAAAACTCAAATGACTCATCAGCTGCTGCCTGCTGACCACCGAGCTCGTCTAGATTACTGCCAGCGCGTCATAAACCTCAACCTTGAAGAGGATGATTTTCCTTCAAAATTGGTTATGAGTGACGAATTTCCATCTCTCAGGGCATGTCAATAAGCAGAATACTCGGTTCTGGGGCACTGATAATCCGCGCATTATTCAAGAAACACCTCTACACCCACTAAAAGTTACTGTATGGTGTGGCATCTGTGTTGACAGAGTGATCGGACCCTATTTTTTCGAAGACGCTGGAGGCAATGCGATAACTGTCACTGGAGAACGCTACAGAACCATGTTACGTGAGTTTTTGATACCCAGTTTGGACGAATTGGGGCTGGAGCACATCTGGTTTCAACAAGACGGCGCTACGGCACACACAGCGCGCGACACTATGGACTTAGTGAGGGACGCTTTTCCAGGCCGAGTTATCTCTCGTTTTGGCGATTTGCCTTGGCCTGCAAGATCACCCGATCTGACCAGTCCAGACTTCTTTCTTTGGGGTTTTTTGAAATCTCGGGTGTATGTGAACAAGCCACAGACTCTCGCAGCTCTAAAAGAAAACATTCGTCAAGAAATAACGAACATATCGCAGGAAGTGTTACGGCAAGTTATGCAAAATGTCATAAATAGGGCTCAAATGTGTATCAACTCTGGAGGTCACCATTTAAAAGACATCATCTTTAAATCCTAATGGTACGAAATTTAATGGCACAAATATACATTTAAAAAAATCTAAATCTAGTTTTCTAATTTAGAAAAAATGTTATAGCTGAACCAAATAGGGTCTTTACTTTTGCGCCACCCAGTATATATATATAATAGGTTAAAGTATTTTCGTATTTTGAATGTACTCTTTGGTTGTACTAAATGTAACTGGCTGGTTTAAATACTATTGAATGTTGACATTCTGAAGATGCAATAAATAAATAAAAAACTAGTTCCCGCCATTTTTCAATTGTTATTCAAGCAAGCAAAATGAACGTATGTGACGAAGAAATTCGATACATTTTAAAGTTTCATTGTAAAAAAGGTAAAAATGCGATGATCGCCGCGAATAAAATTTGTGCGGTTTACGGACCTAATTTCAAGTCTGGAAATTTTAATGTGAAGCATAAGGCTCGCTCTGGGCGGATAAAATCATTGCCGTCTTTGAAAAAGTGGAGCAAGATCAACATATTAGTAGTTACGATATTACTGGTGAATTGGATATTGATCACAAAACAGTTTTACGTCATTTACTGTACATAGTCTGGGTACAAGAAAAAAACTTGGTTGGTAGCTGTTGTTAAATTTATGTTGTTTTTGTAAGAAAACATCAGTTTAGTTGTTTTTGGAACATAACAAATTAGTTAATCTGTTTTTGCTTAAAGTTTATAAATATTATTTTATAATATTTGATATTTCAAATAGTTTGCATGCTATATGCTAGGCACAAATACTAGGTAACATAATAACTTGAAATGAAACAAATTAGGGACAGAAGCAGTGCTTTTATTTCTTTAATGCAAACAACATTTTAAAGACTTTATTTTTCCCCACTGCTATTGTTTTCATTTTCAATTTCAACATAACTGGAGCCTGTAGTTTTTTGACAATAGGAAGTGAAGCTAAAATAACTTGATTATAGAAAACCAATTTGGAAAAGTCACTAAGGAATTTCTTTAATATTTTTAAATCAGCAGCCTTGTTTGAGTTGAGTGGTATTTTCATTTTGTAAAATGGTTCAAAGGTAACCTCATTGGGAAGTGCACGTTCTGTACTGATATGGATTTTTGTCCATTCGCCAGTAAAGTTGTATTTAACAAATACAAATGGACTTTATAACATAAAACATATCATGTGTTATTCTTTTATGTTTGCGTGCAGAACCTATTATAACATCCCCTTCATCATTAGTCTTTACAGTGCATGTTTTCTTTAGTTTGCCAATCAGGAAAAAATCTTGATCATTGGGATGATATGAATGGCCACAGATCGGAAAAATATATTTAATGGACTTAAACATTCCTAGTATATGAACTAAGGGGGCACCCATGGTTAAATAATACTAAATGCTCAATATCAAGACCATGCTTATTAAGATACTTTAACAGTGGCGAAGTCACATAATTTTGCCCTTTTTTTCCTTCAGTCTCCAGGTAAGTATTCATACGTACTTTATTTCGGGCTAGATCATATATACCAAATACACAGTACCATAGCTGTCTCGCATAAAAGACATCTCCTGTTCTTATGTGTGGTAATGGTAAGTTTTGCATGTATTCAAAACTGAGGCAGTATGCCTCAGTTTTTATATACATTTTCCTTGTTGTGCTCTTACTTTTTTGTTATCTTTTTATCTCATGAATTGTCAGCCTTACTTATATCTAATTTATGTTCCGTTTGCGAAATTCGATCAGTTTCAGGTAAAACAGTACATTTTTTTTACAAAAACTGCTAAGATGCTTTCACTTTTTTATATGTAGTTTTGCGAAAGTAGTCATTTTTAAAAGGCTATAACGTGTAAGATTGGTTGTTTTTGTAAATATCATATACATTGTGTTGTTCCATTTTTTTTATTAAAAACCAAAATCCATAAATCACAAAAATGCTAGTTAAGTAGTTTTTTAAAAAAAAAAACATTAATTGAACAAAATCTGATAGGATTTCATACTTACAATGCTAATTTAAAATCATGCGGTAGAAACCAGGGAAAACATTGATTGTATGTCTGTAATGGGTATTATTTTTTTATTATTAAAGTTAAAATTATAACAGAGGCTATTTCCGGGTTCACCACACTATCATAGTGTGGTGAACCCTAAAATAGCCTCGGTAAGAGTGAAACAGAGATAATATAGGAACACTAGGTGGCCTTTTAAAATTAAAATGTAGGCATATTATAATAATAATATTAAATAGCTATGTATTTTTGTAACTTATTAATACTTTTTTTATTTAAATAAAAAAAAACTTATTAATTTAAAAAGTATTATTGTACTATATCGCAAAAAAAAACATTAAAAAACAGTTTTCTAAACACTACCGTTCCATACAGCTACCGGCCGGACTTGGTACGGTGCCCACATAACCGCCCACCTCGCACATCATTCCGTAAAGTCTTATGGTACTTGACTCGCCTCCCAGCAGATTCGATTGATGAAAATTTTGACACTGGACTGATGTGTTTTGGCAAGCTTATTCTTCTCCCGCCCTCCCCTCGGCGGTTGCTCTCCAGTGATGCGAACAACTCACACTTGGCTGTTGAGCCAATAGTTGTGCCCCCTGAACAAAGTTCTGGATCCGCGCCTGATTTTGTTGTGTAATATTTTATAAGTATGTCATACTTATAAAATATTACGCAACAAAATCAGGCGCGAATCTCCTAAGATATTCATTGAAATCAAATGAAGTAAGAGCAGTTTTGTTCAAAATTAAATACTTGTGAGTTATTCATCACAAATATTGATTTTGAACAAAAATTCTGTAAGCTGATAAGGGTTTATACCATGTTATTAGAACACTTTCGCAAATAAACGCTGTATTTTAGAACAAATTTAATTACCATAAAAATGTATCTTATAAGAAAGGCTTTTGCTGTCGCGGACTCTTTTAAGTACTTTTTATGAGGAACAAATCCGTCATAAATTATTGTTGTGTAACTTTAACCGTTTACGCAGCACGCAACGGAAGCTCTCAAAAGGATTATATTTTTCACCGTTTTTGCAATATTTATCAAAGCAGCTCCGCTCCTATTGATCATAGCGTGATGTTATATATAGCCTCTCTCGATAAATGGGCTATCCAACACAAAAAAGATTATTTCAATTCAAACCAGTAGTTCTTGAGATTGCGTTCTAACAAACAAACTCTTCAGCTTTATAATATAAGTATAGATATTAAATACATTATAATCATATAAGTTGCTAACGTTGTTAAAATGCAGCTAAATGGTTGAGGAGAAAGTTTCAGCGTTAAATTGAAGCGATTGGGTGACATCATAATTTCGGGGAACAGCGCATTCCAGAGTAAGACAGATTGACAAGGAAAGAGGACCCCACGAATCCAGAAGAATGAGAAAGACATAAAAGCAATAGATTGTTGGTAGAACGAATATCTCTACTATGGTTGGCACACAAGTATTGAAAAGAAAAACATTTCACTTATAATAAATTAGATATTTATATAAAAGTGAAATGTTTTGTGTATTTATTTAGACTAGCTTATCTTCGTTTTGCTTGGGTTAAGTTACATCACCCCCTTAGAGCTAGACTTTACTGAAATCCTTTCTGGAATCTCTCTCTGAACTACATCACAAAATAGACCTCTCTGAAAATGTTCAGTTCTCTAAATCTTAGGATTTAGGCTGGGCTTATGAGTGAAAGAATGACTCTAGATTTTTTTATTATGTACTTATGTCTACTTCAGGAGTCGCCAACGCAAGAGTGCTAGGAAATATTGCATTATTGCGCTGCTGTACCTACTTACTTACAAATAACCGCATTCCCAAAACATCGGGACACGTGACTGATTGAAATAAACCATTGCTCGGGTTCTTTTCCCGTGAGTGAAAGTTTTGTAAGAAACTTAAATGTCCTTCCAATTTTTTTTTACTATTAAATACCATTGCCAACATAATTTAGGAAAATTCTTTAATAAAACAATATCCAATTCTCCTTTCAAGACGCACCACGCGTTCGCCTGGAAATTTCCCTTCTTTAAATTACAAGTCTTTTAAAAAAGGCTCTTGAAAAATGTTGTCTTTGGGTCCCAGGGAGAGTTTGATTAGGTTACGTTTGAGCAAAAGTTTCATAAATTGCATATTTTTCTATTGGTATACTTTTTGAAATCGGTATTCTGCTTTTAATTGAACGTCTTATATGAATCAAAAGGTAAAGTAGTGGCCCCGCCATGACAGCGAAAGCTCACAAGGCACTACCTTCTTTTTCTCTAAGTGTTACTTTGTACTTTTGTACCCCTACAGAGAGATTTAAAATCCGAATTATCAGGATATGAAGTCAATATAGTACTTATTAAACATGCCAAGTTTCAAAGATATTGCTATATATACTGCATAAATTATAAATGTTTAAAATATCCAAATTTCGTCCCTGACTCACTGACTGAAAACCTACCTACTGCACACCAAAATGTTTGGCTTGGCCGTTTCATAAAATATGATATGATGATGATGAGATGATGATGTGTAGAGTTAGGAGCTCGGCTTTCCATTAGATCTGATAACCTTTTTTAGAGTGGTAGTCTTGGCCTTAATTTTTATGAAAATGTTTTTGATGAGATATAATGTTGCGACAGGAAACATTTTAAACCTGGAGCAATATTCATTTATAGCATTATTGAAAATTTGGTCCATTGCCGTGCCTATCCTTCGTTGTGAAGTTTAAAATTCTCCTGTTTAACCTCACATTGATTTGTTTTAAAAAATTAAAAAGTCCACAGAAGAAACTTACTCCTTCTGCACTATGACTTATCTAGTTTTATCCAAAATCTAGTTTCGAAATCATGTAGGTTATATGATTTCAAAACAAGATTTAGAACCTACCATTCAAGTAATTTTGCCTTACTTCATTAACTGTTAGCAATAAAATAAAGTTACGACTGTAAGCGTATGTTCTGTTTTAAACAAAGATTTGATGTCAGTTCGGTACCTATCTACACGGTTATAGCAGATACTTACCAAACAACAGCCTCGTAAATGTAACAGTATATGTCAAACAGTAGTCATTTATTCATATCAACTCGTTCTCTCCTTAGGGTGTATGTATTTAAGGATCCTTATTCTGTAGGTGATAAGGTTGACAACAAATAAAATATTTTAACACATTTTCGCGAACGTAATTTTATTACAACTTGTGACATTATGACAATTTTACGAATATTTACACGATATGTACAATTTTTTACATCTTAATTACTGGTATACAAACAGTAAACCTTACCTTCGCTATGCGATAAAAAATTACATTTTAGTAAATTCATCGTAACAACCCTAGGCCGAATCGACTCCATACAATGTTTAGACTTTTTATAATAAATGAAACACCACGTATCGATCCACTAACTTACACCAATATTTTAAACTTGAACCGGTACAAAAGTGGAGTGCACGCACGCACGGCTATGGCCGCGGGACAGGGCTCGCGCCCCGCGGCAGGCCTTACGCGCTCGCACTCACACACAGTCTTACTGCTCTAATCGATAGATACGATTAGCGTATCTTCCTCAAGCACGGCGCTGGAGGGCTCGCGACGGCGAGAAGCCCGCACTCAGAGGCGAGTGTGCGTCAATCCGTTGGTTGTTATGAGCGGGGTTAAGGTCGCAGGACGCGCTTCCAGTGGCACCGCTTCGCTGGCTGCAACGGACTTGGAAGTTAATGCCGTGGAGGCTTCAGATCGCGATGCCCCACCTGCGGCAATTGACAACGCACCGCGTGATTCAATTGCTCGAGCTTGCGCCCGAGCAGCGCCTCCACCGCGTTTCCTCGGGATCACACTGTTCTCCACGTGCAGCGTCGCATTCACATCTTTCCCAGCAGCACAGGTGCATGCTTTTAGGAAGCTTTTTTTGAAATTGTCAGACAGAAAAGCGTAGAGTATAGGATTCATAGCCGAGTTGCTGTAGCTGAAGCAGGCTGCCACAAGAAATACTGTAATAGTGATCCGACTGGCGCACTCGTTAGGTGGAGAGTAAATCAGTGCCACCTGAAAAGCCCAATATGGCAACCAGCACAGGACGTAAACTGCTATCACGGTCAACACCAACTTCGTCACCTTCCTATGCGAACGTTTTTTTTCCTTTGATTTGTTCTTAGGACCAACTGTCTTCAGTTTCCGGATAACCAGGCAGTAGAATACAAAGATGAGAGTAAGCGGAGCAGCGAAACCAAGTGCGAAGGAGTATAGAGTGAAAGATGTCTGTCCCTTGGTGAACTCCTGCTCCGGCCAAACGATATTGCATGATAGGCCGTTTTCAGTAGGTATCAGAGTTGTGTACATGAATATCGGAGTCATGACAAGTGCTGACGCAGACCAAGCGGCTGCCGATACCACACGGGATACAAATGGCGTACGCAGCCGCGGTGCTGCTATGGGGTGACACACTGCTATATATCGGTCCGCACTCATGATGCACAAGAATATGCTGCTGGTGAACTGGTTGATACCGGTCGAGATCATGTAGGCCTTGCACATGAAGCGTCCGAAAGGCCAAGCGCGGATTGACATTGTCGTAATAAGGAATGGTATACCGATGAGGAAACACTCGTCTGCAATAGCCAGATTTACGATGTACATGTTTGTGACGGTCTGCATTTTGGAGTAGCGAAGGACCACGTAGATAACCAGGGTGTTGCCAAGTAGGCCGACAACGCAGACCAGGGCGTAGAGAACTTGTGTGACGACATAGACCACTGGCAGGTTAATGTTCGGGCAGTTCTCAAAGGTTCCATTGTAAGTGCCATTCTCGTCGTAGGAATAATTGGTGCTGTGATACATTTCCACGTCTTCCAGCTCCATTGTAATCAAAGGCTTATTATAGGTTTCCTTTACAAATGATGTACCTGAAAAAATAAGAAAAAATATTTAATGACACTAACATTGGTGCGTACCATACCAGGACTATTATATTTTGAATGTTAGACGAACTTTTTTTAACAGTTTGAACAGATATTTGATTTAATTACGTCTGACTGTAATTAAGATAATAGAGGAATGGGAGGTCTGTTTGGTGATCTGATTACAGAGGGCGGCACCGTATTGTATTCCTATAGTATCACAAAGTAAATCGCATAGCATAAAGTCAAAGTATTTATTTTATTTACTTAGGTAACAGAATGCAATGCTTATGAATGTCGGATAATATTTGTAATACCTACTACATTTAATGCAAAAATCGCAAGAGTAAAGCCGTGAGAAAAGAAACATGACAATAAAAGCTCATGGGCATTTTTTTTTATTCCAATTGTTACAATATATATAACATAGTTATGCCAGTAAAGTGCTGCAAAGTAATAGTTTTCGATTAATGTTAGAAAAACTCCTTATTATATAAATACTTATGAACCATTAATTAAAAATAAACCTATAGGATGATAATTACAAGGCCGTCACCCCAAGTAGCATCCGTTCACAAGTATGACGCATGGGTCAGCCATCATTCTCTTTACCATATTGGAGGAAAGGAAGATAAACAGGGCCATACCGCCTGTGGTGGTGGTATGGGATTTTCTTCCTTTCCTCCAATATGGTGAGCAATGACATTTCAGTGATCATGACGATCCTTGACATCGCACTCTTAATCAAAAAGTGAAATAATCCAAAATTTCAAAAATTTGTGAAATTGCATTTAAAATTTGGTCTGATAAGGAACATCACTTCTATTTTTATTTAAAAAAAATGGGAAGGTTTAGGTTAAATCCAAAAAAAGAAACTGATAGAGTAATTGTTAAACTATAGATGATAGGAGAGACAGTAATTTTTTACAACGGGAAGGTGGTAAAATAAGTACTTTTTGATTTAAAAACACACGTAACAGATACTCGTAGTTACGTGTGTTTTTAAATCAAAAAGTGAATGTCGATTATTTCTCTACAGTCTTGGTTCCAAACTTAGGATTCCAAAATGAAGATGGTACAGGCCGCCGGATCGGTGTCGACTTAATTGCTCACTCTGCCGTGAGTGTAAAACAGCAATTCTTTGAGAGTAATAAAATAAAGAACTATCACGGCTTTTGTTATTGCTTCGTTACAGATTTTTCTATCTTTTAAAATGCAATTATTGTATTTGTAAAGTCTTTGGCAAGAAATGCCTATAAAAAATACTTCAATATTCGGCCTGCGTCATTATAATTTGTTAAAATGCTCTCTGTAACGAAGCAATAACAAAAGCCGTGATAGTTCTTTACCTACCGACTAGATGTCGCTACGGGGGCCTAACCCGTAAGCATTAAGAGATGGAAGAATTTAATATCTAGTAACATAGTCCAGATAGGTGGTTCGCTTCTGGCCCCGGTTTGGCTACGGAAGTCTCGGGTTCGATTCCTGGGTCTGGATTTCAAATTTTTCTTTTTTTCAAAATGCAATTATTGTACTTCTAAAAATGGTCTTCACAACCCCAATGATAACACGATGGGTCACTAACCACTAGAAAACCACAAACCCTTTCTTTACAACTTGAAACTCTTTCCAATCGCAACAAATGTGTCGCATAGTGTGGTTACCATACGACACTGCAGTATTCCAGGGTGCTTTTGACTAGGCAATTGCATAATACAATTTTTGGTCTAGCGGTACGGAAGATTTTCCCATTCCTAATGATGAAACCCAAAATTCGTAATGATTTTTTGATTACGTGTTCTAGCTGCGGTAAAAATAATATCCAATTTTTTTTAAATCACACCAAGATCTTTATCAGTGTCAACGACTTGAACTTTTGCTGTATTTATAAAATAATCACAATTTATTAGATTAGCCATTTGAGAAAATTTTATTTGATAGTACTTTTTGCTATTTAGATTCATACTGTTACGGTTACACCAGTCTGATAATCTGTCGAGATCACTTTGCAAGCATAGAGTATCATTACTTGACTCTATCGATCGTTCAAATTTTAAATCGTCTGCTTACATGAAGTAGTCCAAAAGTAGTAAGTAGTTGAATACAATGGGGCCAAGATGAGACCCTTGTGGAACACCTGAAGTAATTAAATAAGTTTCCGACTTGAAACCGTTAACCACAACAAAATATTGACGCTCTTCAAGATAGGGCAGTAACCGGAAATCTGTACATGCTCAATTTCTGTAATAGTATTGTAAGGAGAATCACACTGCTGTGAAGTTAGGCATTGACAGCTGCCCCTACTTCACACCGTACAAGCTGTCATACGTCAAATAAAACGTCATCATAGCGCGTGGGTCGGCACGATCACTTTTGCTCGAGACATTGGCGCGTGCGGACGCGTCATTTGGTATCGTTCCCTTAGCGTTAAAATTCAAATTGTGATTTTGTGTAACGGAAACCAATAAATGTGTAAATAATAAGATTCATCAGTTGATTAAAGTTGTTTTTTTTTAATTAAAGTGTTGTTACTTGCTTTTAGTATTTTATTTGAGACTCGGTCAAAGGCCTTGCTGAAGTCAGTATAGATAACGTCGTATTTTTTATTTGAGTCCACAGCTTCGATAACAGATTCAGAGAAATAAACCAAGTTTGTGCAAGTTGATCTCGACTAAACAAACCCTTGGTTACTGTACTACTTAAATACGGTTTAAATACGGTCTGTGTAGTACTTAAATACGGTTTAAAGTGTTTTTGAATGGGCCCTCCCATTCAAAAACACACTATTCACTATTCCACACTAGCGACTGAAATAGTTTCGCTAAAGATGAAATTATCGATATGGGTCTATAATTTTTTGCCACGGTATTACAAGAGAATTTTAACCTATTATAACAATATTGTAGCAATAATAATATAAAAAAGACATATATAAATAATAGTAAGTTCACATACTTTTACTTTTTTATTTACTAAATCAATATTTTTTATTAGAGAGCTTTCAGATCCATCAACCTTTCATACAAAGATTCTTCCTCCTCTCACCCAAATATATTTGTAACCTTTTTCATTGACTCTCTTCTAGGTTGCATAGAGGGCCTCATTTGCTGGTGAAAGGTGCTCAGATACAAATATGGGCGATTTATCCCCGGTAAAACCAAGTAGCAGACGTTCATTTTGTTGTAATTGATGGTCGACGCGATCATCTGGTCTCGTATTCTTAGTGAACCTAATTGTACAACTATAGAACGAGGACGGGAATTGATATTATCTTGCTTAACTATTCGAATACAATTCAGAATGTATGTTCTTGAATATTGTAGCCCACCAAATTGCCAAGTTTAGTAACAAATTGTATGAGGTTTTTGTTCCTTTTCAAGTTGGTTGAGTCTAGGTGTGTGGTCATTAATTATATGGTTTTTAGTTCTAAATTTTCTTTCCGTAACGTCATAATAGCCTTCTTAGACTCTTCTTGCTCTTTGATTACTTGCTCGTGACTGCAGTTTACACAGTTACAGTTGCTTCGTGAGAGAAATATAATGATTAGAATCATTATATTTCTTTTGTGATATCTCTTCTTTGATAGATTTTAGTTCCTTGTTATTTTTTCTGTAATCACGTTCTTGAATTTAGAGATCAATTCGTACATTTGCTCTGTTATGGTATTTTTAATTGTTTCCGTTGTGTAATCCGAACCAAACTGCGGCGTAGGACAACCTGGCTTTTACTTCCTCTGGTAACACATAATTTGCGAGATGGTGTGTCTTTCTTGTAAACTTTAGGTGGGAGGGCAGAGTATGTCGGACACTTTCATTTAGCTCGGAATTCCTTAGGTACAGAATCAACACTCGTAGCAGAAGTAATAAAACTTTTTAAAGCATTGATGTGACAATGACTTATGTTCTTGTCAAAATGATAATAACACCCGTTAATTGAAACTAACAAAGATAGAGTGTTGCAAAAGAGGGTATGCTTGGGTATGCTTCACTCAAATCTGTTATGACTTTATTATTATGTACGTTGGTAAGTGGTACAAAAAAACACTAAAAAAAATGTAAGATATTTAATTCTCATCTCATCTATAACAAAAAATAACTCCTGCAATTTAGTGCATTATGGATAAGGAAAAAATCCTTTATTGTCTGTACTATACGCAGAATAAGGAAACCCTACTCTTCTCTTTTGTAAATATATTTTTAATCGGAATTTCAATATTCTTTGTCCGTTCCGATCAATATTCAAAATACACATAAAGCTGTTACCAGATATGAGATTAATTACATTTTGGCGTATGATTTATCACCGGTTTCGGAGTGGTTATTTCATAAGAGCAGACGTATTGTTGCCTTCACAAAACTGTCTGAGATTGGAAGGCCTGCTGATAAATTATTGAAGTGATTTTATTATAAGTATTCGGGTGAAATGTAGCAGTGAGACGGAATGTGCGTAGGCAAATATTTGTGTTATAATGGCCGCAGTTAAAAATAGAATTTATATAGAAACTTTTTCCTTCTAGTAGTAAATAACTTTCTGATCAGACTGCCCAGATTTTCGATTATAGTAAATCTTTTAATATATAAAACTAACAGCTGCGCTGGTTCTCCTTGCTTTCTTTCGCGTAGATATAAATTGTAAATATCACAACGTTTCAAGGCCTAAAGCAGGTTGGCTTACGCACAATCTTCCTATCATAAGGTTAAAAGTGCAGCAGTTAATTGCCCGATAAAACTAACTTAGTAGCAACCTCCTACCTACTTACTTTAAAGGAAACAATAATCTCTTTGAATTATTAGTGCAAAAAGAAATTAAATTAACTTACATTTTGTGTCAGGGAGTCATTTGTTGAGCCGCCGTTGAGGCGCAACACATCTGCAACAAACAGAATATCAATTGTTAACTTGAATATTTAATTAATATAACATCTCTTAATGTGTCTGCTATCCCATTGACAGCAGAATAGAATAATAATACGTCGCTCGTACAGCATACGCGCTTGACGCACATCGCTCACTGACTAAGAATCTCGGCAAGTCGGAAAGCCTTCCGAACAAAATGGTCTAAGGTGGTCTGAAATTCTTGTCTTTAAACGATGTCTTAATTTATGTTATTTGAAGGAAACACGTATGAAGGTTACTTTCCGTCCTCTTGGTACTTTGTGTATCGATGTAGCTGCACCTTAAGGGACGAACAGATAGGGCGGGGTAGTCGAATATGCCGTTATATTTTTCTGACCTACTTTGTCTCGTAACAAGTTACTTTAACAAAAGAGAGTATGGCATGAAAGCGGTCCGAAGTTATTAGGTAATAGGCTATGTAACGGTATAATGAAAATTGCCGGTATGTTTGTACGTGAGTTTTGTTATAAACATTACATGTCTGTCAAGTGAAGTCAAATCGCTGTAGGAAATTGTATAAAATATAATAATATCTTGATGTCTAAATTTTCTGTCATCGTTAAATCGTTACATTGTGGAAAAACAATATTTTCGAGTATTTTAATACCTTCATTATTAAAATACTTACTTTCAATTCAAAATAGTTTATTCACTTACAAGTTATAAAAAGATCAGGGCAATAAAACCTTAAAAAGTATTTATTTTAATATTAATTAGCTACCAAATTGATTGTGTAAGGCGTATTTTCATATAAAAAGACTGCTCAAAATTATCATAATTATTATAAATAGTACAATCAATAGATACATTTATAATGTTTAAATTAATTTTAATGTTTCAATACTCAAAACAGAATGACCGGGAAACGAAAAAAAAACAATTCAAAACAAACTCATTACACAAACACTTTGTTCTAATCTCGGCAAAATAATTACGTGTTAAAAACCCATAAATATCCGAGTCATAACAACTAGACGAGCTATATTTCAGGTCAGTAATAGCCGACGTTCCACTCGGAGCTGACTGTTTTTAAGTAGTTAGAATAATCTGTCAGTCGCAAGCTCACAATGTTTATTAAAATATGATTAATGTGAGAGAAAAATAGCGCAGTGTTAGTAGTAACAGATTCGGTGCGCGAAGACAGCGTGGCGACTTCAAGGCTTAATGCCAATTCCTCCTAACTAATGGGCATGCAAATTCGTATCATTCAAAATGATTTAATTGTTGATGATCATTGTCGATCATACCATTTTATAATCTACCTATGTAAAATCACTAAATTGGGAATTTCATTGACCCAAGTGAAAGTCGTAGGAACTAGTTTATGAATCATGCGTACTAGTGATTCCATGACTTTTGCCAGTATTATCATCTTAAGTAGGCGTTAATCTACCATTTTCACATTTTTCTTATAGCTCGCCTCGGCTTGTACTTTGGTCACCACAGAGAGCCGCGAGCTACTGCAATTTTGTTTAAAAATCTGAATTGGTTGCGCCTTAACAGCACTTGTAAATAATTACAAAAATCTTCTAAACAGTATGCACCAATCTGTCGTGTGTCATGTACTTTAAACCGACTAAGTGGTATTTAGAAGCTCGTACATCTATCATCCACTTAAATGAATTTAGTATTATTCAACTTAGTAGTAATTTGTCTGTTTTATTATAACTATTCAAATTATTTTACGAATTGCAGACAACACAATTCACTTTTTAACTATTTTATTGAAATTGAAAAGAATAAATAATGTCATCTGTCTCATTTTCTATTCACGTCGAAAACTTGTTAAATTTTTCAAATTGAAAATAACATAAAACTTTTTCAATTTATTAGCGAAATGTGTCAATTTGTTAAATCTATTACAATCTAGATACACGGCGTGTCAGCCAGTTCCAAAAAATTTTTAACATCGGCCGTGGTTATGTTATTTGAAACATAATAGAGCAATTTGGCAATTTTCTTTAATTCCTTCGCTACTTCATTGATTTGATCTTAAAATTAATCACTTCGTTAATACATGAATACTTATCTTTGATATCTACAGAGATTAAACATAAATAAAAAAATTATCATACTAGACTTAATTGTACTCAATGATTGAAGTTGGTGGTGGTTAAAAATTTATCAAGTTGCACTGAGAAGCAAATCACATCATTCTATTATTATACCAGAGTACAACTTGATCTGTTTGTACTCTTAGTCTATCTAACTATGTAACGGATTACGAATACGACTTTCATTAAGCTTTTTCCTGTATACAATATAAGCAATACATGTAATATTTATGTACATAGCGTGAGTACATGGCGCGGGCGGGTCGCTAGTTGTTTCATTCTAATAAATTAAATATAAAAGGCGCCGAAATTTTGTATTTTTGCACCTCTGTAACCAACGGGGAAATACAAGGCGTAATGTTATTTTGTAGGTTTTTGTTTAATACTAATTTAAACAATGATGACATTGGTAATGGCGCTTAGACCGACAAGAAAATTGAGCGTACATTTGCAACATCGTCCTTAGGGAAATACACAAACTCATTTATATTAAATATTGTGTAACATCGTCGAAGGAAGGACAAAGTAAACGGTTTGGAGTTTTAAACGTCATCATAATAATAAAGACATAATAAACTGGGTCACAATGACAAAATTAGGACAAAATCAAAAGTTTTTGACAATGTCGGATAATTTGAAAACTTTCTGATCCGTAACAAAAGAAATATAATTGTGTATTATCTCGTGACAGCTTCGTGAATGATAATAAAGAGAAAAAAATCACCTTTGTTACACCTGTGTAGGGACACTTCAATATCATAATAATTTAAGAAAAGAAAAACAACGAAAGTATTAATACTAATAATAAAGAGTCATGACGTCTAAAATATATCTCTGTATAATTAGGGTTCCGTACTTCAAAAGTAAAAAACGGAACCCTTAAACGAATAACCCGTGTTTCTGTCTGTCCGTCTCTCACAGCCAATGTGAACTGAATCTACTGGACCGATTAAGTGCAAATTTGGTACACATATGTGTTTCCGTGACCCTAATACGGACGAATAACGTAAATAGAAGAATTTTGAACTTGAGAGCCATTTTTGAGGGGCAAACTAGGAAATTAAATAAAAAGTTTCTCGAACTGTATCGTGAAATGTATTAAAGCTTGTTGTAAGGATACTAAATATATACTTTTTTAATTTTTATATCGTAATTTTTAAAGTTATTTAGGGAAAACCATGAAAACCGACCATTCCACCCCCGCTTTCCCCAAAACTACTAAGCCCAATTATTTGGAAAAAAATAAAACCTATAAAAAATCTGAGTTTTAAACATTTTCATTTTTGGGGTGAGAAATTAAAAAAAAAATAATACTAACAGTACCGTGTGCCCAACGTTTCGACCGTATTGCAACGGCCCTGGTCACGGGTAGACTGGTAATTAAACAAGGTATTTTACCTTAAATTATTCACGCGATTAAAATCCGTAGTATATATAATTTTATAAAATGTGCATTCGTTCATATAAAACGAGGACGGATAGTGGAATCTGAAGGTGCTTAATAGCCTTTTATCAGGTGGCAACAAGATCCAGGCCTGCAACAGCTGGGTTATGTCACTTCTTATTTACTCCTTCGGCACACGCAAATGGACTCAGACTGAATTAGATACCTTGGATCGGAAAGTTCGCACACTGATGACGTCATACCGAATGCATCATCCACGTTCATCTATAATATGTCTTGCGGAAGTGTGGGGTCCGCGGTTTGATAAACGTCAAGATTGGGGTGCGTATCATAATGTCCTCGCGGTTGACACCGGGCTAACCCTGCTCTCCTTGGTGAAAGAGAACTGGCGCAGGCATGTAGTGCCTACTTGGTATTGACGACCACAGGGAGATATGGCGTATCGATACGGCGCTATACCGATATGTCATTTATCTATACTAACTTGTGGTCGTTCTCGAAGTTTGACCATAATAAATTTATATACATCTTTTTTTTTTCAAATATTAGCATTCCGCACTCCTTCTATTACCTTATCTTTAAAATAAAATTCTCTGTTCTCACTGACTTACTGACTAATGGTTCATAGTGACGTGAAATTTCGAGGACAAGTTCCTTAAATAATGTAGGGATCCGATAAGAAGGGGTTTTTAGAAATTCATCCCCTAAGAGGGAAAAATAGTGGTTTTAAGTTTCTATGAAACTCCGACTGTTTTAAAGTTAGATTTAGATTTTTACAAGCAGAGGGGGGAAATTTTTATGAAACTACTTCAGTTTTAAGTTAGATCTGTGTAATTTCCTATTTGGTTTTTTGGTTTAAAATAAAAAATAAACAGGCGTTTCAGCATTTTTGAAAAATAATCCCCTAAGGGTTTTAGTAGGAGTTGCAAGTGTATATGCAACTTCGTCAGTTTTAAACATTTTTAAATCTGTAAAAATGTTGTTTTAATGAAAATCATCCACGCTGACCAAGCCACCAGCTAGCAATCTTTATCAATAAAAATGAACCGCCAAGTCTGTTGCAAAGCGCACAGGTGAACAGATTCGTCCATTTTTCGTTGAAGTCCGAGAATTAATTGGTAAAATATAAAAAAAAACGCGAAAACTTCATATTTTAAACTCAAACTTAACAGAGGCAAAGCTGAAGGGAAAGCTAATGCAAACTTATATTACAAAAATGTAAGAATAATTCTGTCTATTTGTTACGTTTTAACGCTAAACCGAATAAAATAAAATTTAGTATAGAAATAGCTTAAGTCGCAGGAAGACGTCAAGCCGTGAACAAACGTCCACGCGGGCGGAGCCGCGGACGAAAGCTAGTAAAATAAGTGTGCTAAAGGGTAATGTTCAAGTGACAATGGAACTTAGTATCACTACAAATTTTGTTGTGTCAAGATGAAAACTACTGATTTATGTGGACATTAATATATACTTTCAGAAAAAACAACAATGATTTACCTAATTTGCCGGGTTTAATTGGAATGGGTGGATGAACTTCGAAAATCGAAATATTTATATACATTTTTTTTTTTGAAAATAATATGATATTGCGTATTAATTATGTATTACACATGATGTGTAACACTAGTTTATAGCTATGAATTCGGCTTTGCAGTGATATATAATTCGAGTCTCTAACTCACAATCACTTCACAATTGGCACAATTGGTACGAGTCTCTGTCTTACAAAATATTTCTAGTTGGTACTATGTATATGGAGTCTCAATCTCAAACTCACGTAATGTAACCACAATATCATATACAACACGAGAAATATCAAAAGCTATTTGTTATTACGCTTTAAACAGTTTTCTTATGCGCCGGCGCCAAACAAGCATTAGGCACAGACGAACAAGTAACATTACATATCAGTGTTGCCATAACTATCCTATACAAATCGATTTTTTTTATTATAATTTATTAATATGTTCTTATTTTTAAACGAGCCGATTCAATCTAAAGGTATCAAAGAATATGTTTTCGTTTTTTAAATAAAGTATGGTGTATGAATAATAACATTCGTATTCAAATACATTCAAACGGTGCAACAATTATAAAAGTATTTATAATTATAATATAATTACAAGAACCAAAATGCATTTAGTGATTCTATGACTTTCTAATAATTAATTAATAATAATCGTTAACAATCTTAATCGATATTACGATATTATTTTTGTAATAGTGTAACCACCGTTAAAAATAACTTCATACGAAAAAATACTAAATAAATAAACTGAAAGACTATTTTTTTCGCTACATAAATTATATAATTCGTTATATATCAATAAATAAAAATGTTATAATTAGAAACAAGAATTATACGTTTAATCAACTTGTGGCACAACTTAGATATATACGATACTGCGTAAAGGCAATCCCTTTTCATACTGCTCTGTCCGCATAATTCTCGTTATTATTACTATTAATACCATAATAGTAATAATATAATGCTGAAGAATTTGTTTGTTTGAACGCTATCATCTCTGGAACTACTTGTCCGAATTGAAAAAATATTTTACTTTTAGGTAGTCCATGTGTCGAGGAAGGCTATAGACTATACATCTCACTACAAAATTATAAAACTAAACAGGATAAAACTTTGTGTGATGAGCGCGATGGTTTATTCTGTGTCTGGGTGTTATTTATCTATAATATGTATGTATTTAGAAATATATAAGTATGTTTATCAGTTGTCTGGTTTCCATAGTACAAGCTCTGCTTAGTTTGGGATCAGATAGCGTTGTGTGAGTTGTCCCAAGATATTATTATTATTATTATTATTATTATTATTATTATTATTATTATTATTCAAGGCTACGGAACCTTACACTGTGCATGGTCCAACATGCTCCTGCCCTGGTTTTTTAAATAAATCATTTGCTTATATGTTGAATGTCGCTTTGAATGCGAGCGTTTGAACGCAGCATAATATTACCAAGTGTCTAATCTTGGATGAGATTGGCCGCCGTGACAGAAACTCAGAACATTACATACACGCATTAAACTGTGTTTTTTTTCTGCCAGCTGTGTGAGTAATAAAGTTAATTTGTTATTCGCACTATCAATGTGATTTGTGGTCGTCTGCAACGTGTCGTCAGTGGGCAGTGCTTATTGTTGTAATGTTTTCTTTTCTATAGTTAACCTAAATTATACTGTGACGCCATTGGTGACCACTGCTAAAGTAACGTTACCACGGACAACTCGTGCTGTACCTATACATCTAGACGATACTGGCCAAGTGGGAGTGTGTACGACTGCTGCGCGATAGGTATGGGTTTGACTTCGTATTGTTCCGAGTCGGGGTGTACTCTGTATTCGCCATTTGTATGTTTATAAAGTCCCACAGGATTTGTACCTTAGTGCGGGAGTTTCCTTGAAAAAAAAATCGTACAGTTTACATAGTTTTTATGAAATTATACTTAGTACTTACGTACATACTTTTAGAATACCATGTTAAGTGTTATATAAAAAAAAAACCAAAAGTGTCCTTCCAGAAAAAAGAAAGTCATAACAAATCAAATACGTAAAATATACATTTTCATATTTTTTGTCAAATCACAGCCGTGAACCAACAATACCTAACAGTGTGAGGTAGGTAGGTCGGCTTGTATTTCCTCGCGACCCACTTGTCGTGCTCGCACCTACCGTTCGTTTCCTCACCGAAACGCTTCATCAACGTTACGAAGCACTCTTTGTGTATGTGTTACTGTCTACTTTTTGTTCTACTTCAAAACGAGCCCTTTGTGAGTTTCTGAGTGTATCTAATGCAAGACTCTCGTTTGTAGTCTTTGAGTTTCTGACTGTGATTTGTCTTTGATATGTGAAAAGTGTAAATTTACGAGGGTCGATGTTTTCACGGTCTTCAGATTAAAAATGATCAGCAGTAGTTGTGAGAATGTTCCAAAAAACATGTATACAAAAACATATCTATGTATAATATATTCCAGAAATTCGAGCCGAAAGTGAAAATGGCAGCAACTAGTCATATCATCATTTTCACAGTTTCGCATTTAGTATGTAATTTGTGCAGTTAAAGTGTACACTGAATACCTGACACTGGCAGAAGATTTGGATAAAATGCCATGGAATCAAATATCAGAAAAAATATAAATTATATGGACTGGCCTATTGGTCTAGAGGTTAGTGACTAGTCTGTTGGTAGAGTAGTTAGTGACCCTGACTGCTAAGTCAGAGGTTTAATCCGCACCCAGGATAAAACTTTGTTTGATATTAGCCCGATGGTTTATTGTGTCTGGGTGTAATTTATTTACAATATGTACATATTTAGAAATAGGTATTTAAGTGTGTTTATCAGCTGTCTGGTTGCCATAATACAGGTTCTGCCTAGTTTGAGATCAGATGGTGTTGTGTGACTTGTCCCAAGATATTGTATTATTCATCACTAAAAACTACATTTTCACTTCGGATCTTATTCGGTTGTTTCGTTTTCATGTCGGTATTTAATGGGATTCAATTCGGATTTCTATCACCATTTCACTCTTTACCTTCATAAACTCGGTCACCTAATACACCAATTTCTGACCTCCCTTCGTCCGACCTCGTCCACGTCACTACGTACGTCTCAAATATTTAAAGCCACTAAATTCGCTCGCCCGAAAATTTTAGCTCTCCGCAGGGAGTGGCCGATATTCTGGAATTGCTTCGTTTAACTCTCGTCGTTCATGTGATTGATATCTATGGTCTATAACATTATTGGTGACTTAAGCAAGTAAGCAGATCTACTTATTTACCACCTTTGGTTAAAAAAACGATATAACATATATCATTAGGAGTTCCTATTATAATTCAATTATAGTACCTGGATGACCCAGCTTTGCTCTGTATATTTTTTTTAAGCGACGTTTTACTAAAAATGAAACCTAGCTTGATCGATTTATCGCCCCCGAAACACCCGGCATACAAAATTTCATGAAAATGGTTGGAGCAGTTGCCGAGATTCAGATTATGTATACTTTAAATAAGCAAGTCTAAGTATATATATATAAAGGTATAATTTAATATATATAATATTATTATTGACAGAACAAATCTAGATCCATCTCGAAAAACATTTAAATAGAATTGAAGTGTCTGTACGTAAAGTCAAAATATTTTTTTTTTTACTAAATGCATTTGAAAGGTTATATGGTACTAATAACACAGTTTTTTTTTATCTGTCTGTTTGTTCTGGCTAATCTCTGAAACGGCTAGACGGATTTTAACGGGATTTTCAGTGTCAGACAGTTGAGGATGTAAGGAGTAACTTAGGCTTTTATCATCACACTATCACACGCCGACGAAGTCATGGGCTCAGCTAGTCCCGAATTTTTTAATAAGAAATCGCATTGAAACCGGTTTAGCTATTTGAGAGCTGCAATAGGCAATAACGATCAAATCTTACTAAATATTTTGTTTAGTATCCATTTGGTCTCTATCGTTGCCTCAACCTTCATTCCTTAAAAAAAATAATGTTCATTAACAAACGAAAGAAACCCGTGCAGTGTATTTATAGCCTTACAACCATTTGAACATAAAACTGTACAATGTGGCACCAGCTGAACAATGTTGCTCAAGTAAAGACTCGTAATAAAAATTATCGTTTTCTGATACAAATATTTACGATACTATTATATATGAAGGTGGGCTTTAGAGGCCTATCGAACAATAAGAGGCCTGTATACACGACGAACAACTTCTTAACTGTTTCGATTTGGTACCGACAATTTGAAATTATATGGAATATATTTCTGGAGTCGTTATAAAGATGTTTTGGTATAAACATTTTATTATTGACTAATAAAGGTATCAACAACTTTATATCGAATAAATTGTATACGAACGTGGCATAGTGCTTAATAATTGTATGGTCGATAATCTCGGAATCTATGGCCAGTCAATGAATCTTTATAAAAACTTTTGAAATGTGTTTTTAACAGTAAGTAGAAGAATATTAAAAAAAATGCGATCGATTTTTTTTGTATTATATATAAATTATTTTTCCTAACTGACAGCTGAATTAACGCGCAGCCTAAACCGCAGATTGGAGAGATGTGAAATTTTTAGGACGTAGTCTTAGGTAAATTAAATCTGTGACATACGGATATGGCAAAACTATAAGGGTTTAGTTTAGGTTTGCCATGTAAATTTTCGAAATACACCCAAATATGCTTAATTTAACTATGCTTTTCTGCAATACACCTTTAAAACTAAATCTTACTATATATGTTTGTAAACCTTCGCGACTTGTACACATTATAGAGTTTTTTAAGCTACGGGTCTAAATCACATAAATATTTTATTATAAGGCCAAATACCTTTGTTTATTGCCCAACGTTTCGACCACATTGCAACGGCCGCGGTCACGGGTAGAACCACGTACCCGTGACCACGGCTGGGACGGACGGACGTGATCTTACTATTTTTTAAGGGTTTAATTACTAGCAACATTGATTTCGCCGAAAACACTGTAGGTATGTCACTTCGCTCTGGATTTCGTTTCCATTAGCTAATTTGCAGCGCGCCGAAATTCGGTGTCTAAATTACATTAGAAAATTACAATTATCAAGAATGTTTTTAAAATATAAATGCCCGCCCTAGAATTGATGACCTGTGTCGCGAGGAGTTTACAAACCGTACAATCAACAGACACAAAGTACGCTTAGGTTCAATATCAAATATTTAAAGTGTATAACTTCGGGGAAACCCGCTCACGGACCTTCTTTGTGATGATGATACCGGCGCCGTACCGCTCGACACCCCAATCAAATACCCATGTTTCTCTCTGTCACCTGTTTGGCTCGTATGCCTGTGGCGGCACAGAAGGGGGCCTACCTAGTGAGTGGTGAGTCACCGCCGTATGTTTTTACCATGTGTTTCCTTCAATAGTACCAGCTAACCATTCCACAAACACATCACCTCTATAACCCAGTTTCTTAATTACTACTTTTTTACAATAGTTCTTACACTAACTGGGAATTGTCGTTGGATACATTTCTATAGTGTATACGGCGTATATAATCGCCAGTTTATGTCACATAGCCTTTGGATTAAAGTGTCTAACAGACCTCTACGTGTTGGTTTCGGCTTTACGTACCTACTGGCCGGGACCAGGACTCCATAGTCCGGTGATATGGATACGACAAACATAATAATAATACAAATTCTTTATTCACTTTGGAAGCAAAATAATACACAAGTGCCTGTGTTACATTAGGCCTGTTCGTAAACAATAGGTAAAGCCAGAGACAAATTGTCAACGTTTACAATGTTTCTTTGTTTATGAACTGTATATCTACATATTAAATAGTTTATAAACAAAGGTGGTGCCGCTTATACATTATACACCATGTTAGAAGACTGACGCAAACAAAACAAGAAATAACAAATATTAAAAGAAGAATACATGTGATTGAATATATCCATCACAGCGTCCACTTACAATGTTGAAACGATATAATGCTTAAATATTGGCCAAATTAATGCTAATTAATGAATAAGCATAAATATTTTGCAAAAGAAAGAATGGCCTTAATTTATCAAGCAGAATCTTTACTTACAAAAGAATGTAGTGATTACTTATCTAGATCTGAAATGAAACGTCTCATATTAATCTAGCTATAAGTCAATGTCAGGCACAAACTAAGATCTCCTAAAATCTAGAGATCAAATGACACTCGAGGGACTCAGGGATGTCGGTGATTCGCAAATCGATATAGATAAATTATCGTTCCTAAATTGGAGATATTGATGTTCATCGTGGTTTCGATTACGGAACCGGCCGCTGACCCCCATGGGGGTTTTATAGAAGTGACAAAGGGATTTATGTTACACAGGTCACACAAACATTTTAACCACCTGTGCAGGGTATATCGAAACTTTGTAAAAATAAACTTGATAAAACCTAAGCCTTTTATAAATCGGTTTCATTAGAAAAGCAATATTGTTAAGACCACTTAAACAATTAAAAAAGTTAATAAATAAACAAAATTTGCTTTTTAGCGTAGTAACACACATCGGGTATCCGCTACGTATAAAATATCGAAGACCGTAGCAAGATGCTACGGTGTAGCCTATTTGCTGTAGCACTTGGGTCGAATAAAGTAGAGGCTCTTATAAGTCCAGTCACAAAACATTAGTTATACTGATACGAGTTGAAATTAAATACTGTACAAACATATCTATCATCGAATACATCTTTGACGACTGCTAAATATCGCGCCCGTAGTCGTACTCATTCTTTCAAGTAACTTTTTATTCCTCATTCATTTTGTAATTCATTTTTGATATAAAAACTTTGTAAAGTTAATATCCTTTGAACGATACAAAAATAGGATCCCATTAAGGCTTTAAGGTCACGGGACGCAAAAATAGGAGCCGTAGCTATAACGTAGGGTATCACAGTGATTTTTAAATTAATTACACTATTCGCACAATACGAATAAAATTTATATACGAATATATATTGTTTTCTATTCAATTACAAACGACTATAAAAACAGCTAACACATGGAGTGGAAAAATGGTAAAAAGCGCCTCCTTCCCTCCCTCTCAAGTGTAGTGTTATTGAATTTATAATGTAATCACACGTGCCGAATTTACTTTATATTGGTTTCGTTTCTATTTCGTAGAGCCGAGGTGCAAATTGAAAATTTCTGAACAATGCTTTGTATTGAGATTTTAACGTGAAGATGTACACAAACCGGCAACTTTTGATATAATTGAAACAAGTACTCACAAAAACCTGAGAAATGAATCGTTGAGATATTCCGCTACAGCCTACTAACGTAGGTTCAGAGGCTCATAGTTTTGTTCCTTATCACATGATGTGGGTGTACTAAACCTTGCGGCTCTGCACAATTTGAGTGAATATATTAGGTTATATAACGTAACGCCGATCGTAGTCACTGGGCGCCGGTACCTTTGTACGGATTGGTGCAATTCGTTCGAAACGTTGACTAATAAAAGGTATCTTACTTTTAAATTTGTCATGCGAATAAGTTCTGAATCACAAAATTGTACAATACATGATGTAAATTAAAAAAAAACCGCCTAAAGTTTCGTTAACCGCGCGTATAGCGAATATGATTACTTTACATACATAACTATACAACGATATTTTGGTAAAGTGCAAAACTCAGACACTCTATCAAGATTTTTACTTCAATAAAACATCTAAAAAAAGAAAATTAATTGTCTTGTGTTCTTTGTAGTAACCGCTCACTGCGTCACAGTATGCAATACATAATTACTATTTAAAAAAAAAATCACACTGTAAACAGGCTTTGGGCTGTTAGAATGACAGTTAAATAATTATTTAATTGTAAAATTAAAACATGGTCTAAAAACTATCCCATTGGGTTGTGTTAATTTGTGTTTGATTCTGGGCAAACTACCATCAGGTTTGCACTATACTAAGAATAACGTACGCAAGTTTAAAGTTGTTCGTCTGTAAAAGGTCTTAAAACAAATACACACATCAAAAGTGTCTAGGGATCAACATATATTTTTGCAATAACTTTTCTCCTGATTGTTTTTTTTTTTTTTATTTCTTTAAGGATTCATCAAATAAAGTGTTTTCGTTTGTCACAGTAACGATAAACCAAGTCACCTTTGCATTAATAAAGAAATTTGCCATTTTCCTAATAAAGGGATTTTTGACATTTGAACCACTAACATTAAAGTTCGAAAAAAAGACTGAAATAACAGTTTTCTTTAAAATTTTATTGGGTAACTTAAACAATTAATAATCCGTGTTTCTACCGCGAACACTAACAACACAAGAACATCGGTTTGGCATACTCAAAATGAGTTCATCCAAATCACGCTGTGGAATGGCCGCCCATGTTCGTTGCAACAACAAAAAAAGGTCTTCTTGCGACTGGATACCCTCCATATTCGGCAGAGCTCTTCTCTGTAGCATATCCCATGCATGCTCAATCGGGTTCAAGTCTGGCGACTGAGCAGGCCAGGGCAGGACATTGATGTTAGCTGCGGCGAGAGTCTGTCTTACAACTCTTGCGGTGTGCGGTCGTGCATTATCATGCATTAACTGAAATAAGGGACCGATTTGCACTTGTAGAGGAACGATGACGTCTGATACAATCGTCTCAGCATAAATTTGAGCGTTGAGGTTGCCTCTGATCCAAATCAACTCAGTTCTTCCGCCGATCCAAATACCCGCCCATACCATGATGGTTCCACCACTATAAGGATGGACTTCCTGGCAGGATTTTAATCGCTGTTGGCGTCCAGGGGTTCTCCAGTGTCGTATACGTCTTGTATCCGGTCTCATACCAAAACGAGACTCATCAGAAAAGCACACGAAACGCCATTGTTCTTCTGCCCAATTTCTGTGTTCAAGAGCCCATTGATATCGAATCCTACGATTGTGCATTGCTATAGGTGGTACCCGTAGCGGTCTTCGGGAATGAAGGTTCACTTCATGCAAGCGGTTTCTGACTGTTTGGTCGCTAATTAAGTTCCCTGAAGAGTGATGAAGCCTCACGGCTAACATCATGGCGGTTATTGTTGGACCTCTTCGAGTTAAGATTTGAATGTATCGGTCTTGTCTCCGTGTGGTGCAGCGATACCGTCCTCCATGGCGCTCAGCCACGGTACCAGTGCTTCGGTAACGTGTCCAAAGTCGACTGATAACACTCTGACTTGTATTCAGAGCTAAAGCCACAGTACGTTGCCGGGAACCAGCTTCTATCATTCCCACGGCTCTGAGCATTTCTTCCCTGCTTAAATGACGTCGCCGCTCCATAATAACGTTGGTTTTAATCAGTAGTAGGGAAACAGTAGCACTAATAATGTCTTCAATGCGTTGTATGTTTTTATATGGAAAATATTGACAGCTGATTTTCATCTTTTACTCGAATTTGATTCACAGCTCCTGATTCAAATTATGAAATGCACCAAAAAGGATCCATATAAATTTATAAAATCATAAATTTATTACAAAGCCACATCTCAATCTCAAGAAATCCGCATAAAAATGCTTGATCCCTAGACACTTTTGATGTGTGTATATTAAATATCATAGATATAGGTATTAAAGCTTGAATCACATTGATCTAAGTGTCTGCGTTCGATCTAATATTGTTATTGTGTTTAATATGTTTATCTTTGTAACTCTGAGGGATTTAACTTTCAAGTTTATAACCGTTTGGCCTTTTTAGGGTTCAGTAGCCAAAATGGCAAAACGGGACCCTTATTTTTTTAAACTCAAACTCAAATATCTTTATTTTGTAAAATCAAGTTAATGATTATTTGAAATCGTCAAATTAATACATACTAAAGAATTTATAAAATTATGATTGTTTGAAAAAATACAAAATGAGGTTAGGCGGCAGTTCCAAGTGTAAAGCTCATGAGAAGAATCTGCCAAGAAACTCATGTGCCACTCTTTTAAAATCATCAAGTTTTTCTTTACAAAAATAAATTTTACTGAATGAACCAGTGTGTTTGGTAAATGTAATCGTTTATAAATTAAGGATATCTAAATAATAATACAATTAATAACTCTAAAACAAGTATATATAAACGTATTCAGCAAACACAATACTTCACTTCTTACAAAGTAAATATATATATATATGTATATATAAACATATTATCATAAAGTACATTTGAATAGCCTGTGAGAGAAAGCAGTTCAATCCCAAGCGTTTTTGTCTTCTATATAATCAATTATTGAGTAGTAACTTTTCAAACACAATTTTTTCCTAATGGTTCACTTTTTTTCGCCATGTCCGCCCGTCCGTCCGTCCGTAGCTTTGCTCAGAGACTGTTAGTGCTAAAAGGCTGTAATTTTGCATGGATATACATATTACTTACGCCGACAAAGTGAAAGAATAAAATCTTGAAAAACGTTTTTTTGATAGATCTTTTGAAAATGATTAGAGGTTGTAAATATTATTTTTCATTTTTTAGATTTAGGAATCCGTTTGTCAAATATTAAACTTTAAAGTGCAATTTTTCGTTAGAGTCAAGTTTCCCCCCAAGTTTACGAGTAACAATTCCATTGAAAAATATTATTAAAAAGGTCTAACGTTGTAAGTATGAAACAAAAACAACAGAAAAGCCACTTTTTAAGCCGCATTATTCGGATGGGGGGGGGGTGTTACTATGGAACCCTAATGGAATAGTGTGTGCCCAGTTTTGATTTCTAATGGTGCGTTTAGACGCGTGGCAAGCAAGCAGCCCGACACGGGTCGCACGCTCCACTGGTTCACAAAAAGCTGAGCAACACATTCAAGCCCACATGCTCGCGCTCGTGTTCGTATTCGTTACCGTTGAATGTCGCTTTGAATGCGAGCATGTGAATCCACCATTATAATCTAATTACCTATATGTCAGTTTGTCGAAATCCTCGTATCTCAGGTTGGATAGATTTATCTAAACCTTTGTCCAAAACAAAATGAAAGTACTGACCTATAAACAGGTATCTTCAAATGGATCATCATGACAGGATCTGTAACAACAAAATTTGTATTATTTTTAGAGATCCTACTAATAATTATATAAATGCGATTGTTTTTAAGGACAGATATTTAATTGGGTTCTTTGTCCACACAAATCCCCTAGGGGATCTATTTGCTCTGTGACGCGGTGGGGGTGTATCCGACTGCTACGCAAGAGGTCGTGGGCTCGATTCCCACCCAGGATAAAAGTTTATGTGATGAGCACGATGTTTTATTCTGTGTCTGGGTGTTATTTATATATAATATGTGTGTATGTATTTAGACATATTTAGGCATTGTGTGAGATGTCCCCAAATATTATTTTTATTATACACTATACAAAATTAAACATAAGGAGAGTAAAGTCACAGGAAAAAGCTTATACCGATTTTTATATTTTAAATAGTTAAAAAAATCAACTAGTTATTGTATTTGTAAAGTCTTTGGCAAGAAATGCCTATAAAAATTACTTTAACTAGTTATTGGTTTAGAGAATCACATAATTTTGAGAATTTATACCTTAGCAGAACTTTAAAAATTACGCAATATTTGTAACAAATTGTAGTACTTAGGAAATATACACATTGTAGTCAATTTCGATAAAGTGGCTTACGAGATTTACTTCAAACGAAACATATGAAGTAAAATATAATCTTGTAAATAAATAAAAGCTGTCTCTTACATAATCTGTAATCATGTTACCAAAACAGGCTCGAGGGTAAGGGTAAAGTATATTTTTACGTTCTTTATCCCAATATTTTATGAATACAAACGTCACTCTGCAGAACGCGCCACGTGATTAGATTTAATCCGCCACAGATTGGATTTATCTCCGGCAGAGATTAGCAACCGTAACGCGTACAATCCTTACATCTGACTCACTTTTTTCTGTTAGAAGTCTATCTATAAGGAATTTATGTACCTACCTACCTAAACGTCTGATTTTGATATACCTAATTCAATTTTTTTTGGTTAGTCATGTTGTTGAATCAAAGTCAACACAACCATATTAAGCCTTGACATATTTATTAGTATCATGTACATACTAATATGGTATTGTGTTAACTAAATGTAATCTTCCACATAGTAATGTTTTTATGAGAGACCTAAAACGCTATTAAATTAAAATTGTATATATGAAAACAACCATTAAAATGCCATCATCCGAAATAACCTAATCTATTTCTAAACACGTACCTACTCAACATTTTTATATAAAACGCTCTGGTGCTGTGGGGCACAGGGCATCACTGTGCAACAACTGGGCCGGACTCATTAGTAGGCAGCCCTCACCTGTCTATTCAATCTTCATCCATCACCCTGCCCATTGTTGTTTTTACGATTTTAAATCTAAATTTATTTGCATTTCACATTTTAAACATAGTTCCTTTGTATTGCAAAAAAATATGCTAGATATTTCGTACCCTTTTCAATTCATATTAAATCGCCTTATTAAAATAAATTCCTGTCAGTACATAATACCTGTATGAGATAGATTACAGATTCGGCGTATTTCCGTGAGTTTTAAACGCTAAATCTGTAACCACACTTAGGCAGTCAAGAGGGCGCCACTGTGGTCGTGTTATGAATAACTTTATTCAAATTCACACCTCAGTCATTATATTTGTGCCGCAGTCAACAGTGAACGACAAATTATATCCATTTAAAATTCACGTCTTGGCTGAACGCTTAGTTAGATTAAATACGGTTTTTGATTATATTAGCATCTATAGCAAGAAACGAGCAGTCTTTGTGATGCGGGAGTAAACCTCTGTTGAATATTACTGTTGTTTGGCACAAGCACGCAGTCTGGCAGTAAAATTTCAATAGACATTATGTTTGGCGACATCTTTCTAGCCGCATTATTAATATTATGATTCGTCATTATCCAACTATGTTTTGTGAATGTATCGGTTAATATACGAGATATAATAGGTACAGCTGAAACAGGAACTTGTTCCTTTTTGTGAAATGGACTAAAGTGAAGTAAAGATTATTATAAGTTTGACGCAGACTTTTACAGTACCTATTAGTTCCCTGTACATGTTACGGCGGACAACAACAAGAGATTTAATTTGATTTTGACAGTTAGACGCTCATTTGACACAATTAAATGAAAATTTTTATTTGTGTACACAACGCTATTTGTCATGAGTGTCAAAAACTCACACACTTCACAGGACGCTCACTCAACTCGGTTTGTACGAGGAAGGCATCCCAGCGTACTAGTAGGTACTATAGAGGTGAGTGGTTTGACGCCTGTGTCTGTTCACCTTGTATTGTCCTCGTACTCACACAGATAAACGAATTTAAAAGCAGTTTGCATTTCGAAAACACTAGTGAATTGTGATGATTTTTCGCTTTCTTTGATGAAAATAGATAAACAGTGTTTTGAAGATTTCTCAAAACTTATAGTTTGATACATACTCTCTGTATATCTATTGACTCGTCTTTCTTTGAGGAGTATATCGTTTAATTTGCGTATGTGGTCATTTGTCACGTAACCCCTGAGTCATGCTCATCAATCACTTGAGAACCTTGTCCTCTGTAGGTGACAGAGGCCCACGCCGTTGTTATGGTTAGCACTTTGTTGAACTAAAAAGGATTTTTGATTCTTTAAAAGTACAGCCTTAATTGCTAATATGTTTACTGGGCTTACCTTCTACACATTTGCATACAATTAAATATCACTATTTAAAAAAAAGTAAGTAAGGTAGGTACTTATTACTAAAGAGGTGATTATTTTTGGTGAAGGTGAATAGAAGTAACAAATCGATATTCAAATTTTATTAACAACCTAAATATATTTTCGAATACTATAGCTACACAATAAATATTAATAATTAAATGTTTTACACAATTAATTCAATTTTAATTGAATTAAATAGGTCATCCGTTTTAACTTAAATAGCATAAATATTTTACTTGCAGCTATTCCAACCTTTAATTAAAAAAACGAATCTAACAATGAAATAAAATATGTTCTTGCTTGAACTTTGTAAGGTAACAATAACAATCGTGGTCTAGCTACATACATCAAGTTTTCCTTCCACTGCCAACTCGGTGACTAATAAATTTCAGTTAATTACAAATTGCATTAATTCGTACCCCAACTTATAACTATTGATGTAGTTGTGAACGTTAGCACAAAGTTCGCCCGCAGTCGACGACCCTGAAACTGCCAACTTTGCCTAGACGGTTTATAGCCAGACTACACCCTTATCGTGCTCAGCTTAATCCATCTTCTTTGCAATCACTATTATTTCTTCCTAAATCCATGTGCTTTGAATATTTCATGCGCAAACGATACTAAACTCTAATTCTTTTAACATTGAGAACAGTTTAAAAAAATGCTATGTCAGCCATAAAAGGTATTACTACGATTTAAAATGAACTTTGAACATGTAGCTTTGGGTTGTAATTTGAATGGTATCTTGTAAGGTCATGTTTCAATAAAAGGCCAAGTGCAAGGTTTGCAATAAGTCCATTGCGGCACTTGTCTCATTTGACAAGACTTATTGAAACAAACTGAGCGGGTTTTTTACAGAAAACTTTTACACTTTATGTTTTATTGCCACTAGTCTGGACGAAGGAAAATTATTTTCATTTTACTTTAGAGACGAGGTTTTTGAGCTTCGGTTGTTTTTTTGGTTGTTTGAAAGACGGTCAATTAAAGATACTATTTTTGGAAACAAAAATTTATTTCTTGTTTTTAAAACAAGTGAGGTTTTTTGTAAATAATAGTTACATATTACGTGGAGCCTATATGAAAAAAAAAAATCACTGAGTTTATATGTTAGTACAATCGTGTTGCATACTGTAATAATGTTAAAACAAAGACGTTATGCCAACTTCAAATCAGCTTTAAGGCACGGTATGTTAGAATCTATGGTAGGTACTTTCAAAGAATGTTATCGCACTTACCAATTACAAAAAAGTATTGGAAAGTCAATGTCTTGTGTAAATCGATTAATATTCAACCTGTTAACATACAGGTTGAATATTAATCGATTTACATTGATTAACGATTATGTATGGATTTGTAACAAGCAAGTGCAAACCATGTCGTGGGATCTCCACGATTAGTTTTTAGAAGAACACGAAATGGAATCATAAGGCCAGCTTCTCATTTATTTGCAATAAAATTTAACACAATAAATACAAGCAAACAACTTGCAATCTAGTTAACGAGAAGATCCAATTTTACTTTATTCATGCAGCCTTTTTAACAACTCTTTTCCAACCAATCTGGACTAATTTATAAAGCAATTCATCTTTTCTGATTTAAACGAGTGAGAAGGGGTCTGAACAATCAGCCAATCTTATTATCTGTCTCTACAAGTGATAGCCTCTCGCGTCACACAATACAAAGCCATTATTTTTTCTATTTTCCCCAAATTGGAATATAACTCGTTTGTAATCAGTGTTCTATGCTGAAGAAGATATGCACTAAAAAGGGGAGAACTGAAGGGAAATTGGCTGTCTTTTCTTTTGATAATGGCGCTCGAAGGGAATCTGCAAAGCTTTACTGAAATACATACATGTTAATATTGATTTGTCATTACTGAAGAAGGGACCTCAAATTACTAAATTATATTTATTCGTATCTTAAAATGCATAGGTTTAAGCACCATCCATAACTATGATTAAATGACTTTTAATGGGTACTACCAATAATTATTATAAGCTTTTATTTAACTTGCTCAGTGTGTATGTTAGTTTGTTTAGTTAACAAACTAATTTGTGTGGCTCATATTTTGGAAGCTAAATTAGTACTACTTCCTGACGTTAGATTGGGCTAAAATTTAGTACACTAGTGTATATTTGATAAAATTGTAATATTATGGTACCATAGACCTAATCTGATGATGGGATCGGAAGGTGGCAAAAGGAACTTTTAAACTAAAATACAAAAATCCAACAAGATTGGACTCATTCTATTCGTCTTGACGAGTACTCCGACTCCAGATATTATTTTGAGTGTGATGATGGAGCCGGAAGGTAGAACGGTGGTACTTAACAGTCATGTAATATTGTGGCTTGCGCCCCCCCCTCCCTTCCTTGTGTTTGAGCTCGTTAGATTCGTCTTGACAAGTGCTCTTACACTTTTAAAGTGTTCAGGGTCTGATGATGAGGCCGGAATGAGGATGAGGAAGGTAGTAATTGGTACTAGGAGCCATGTCATGTATGATTTAATATGTTTGAATAAAATATTAGATACAAATTAACAGACTCATAAATATGTGCAGTAAAAACAAAAAAATAAAAATCATATAAATAGTCAGCCAATAAAAATTACTTTTAAAAACAACCTTTTATTAAATGCTCTAAAAGGGAGTTTTTTTTTTTAATTAATACTAACCCATCTCTATGTTACGTTTATATCATTTATATGACATAAAAGCTGGTCCATTCTTAAGAAATAAGACCTTTTAAAACGTTTAAATAAAAGGATGTTTTAAAAATGTTTTTTGAACTATTTATTTTTATACAGAATGGTTAGCATACTACAGTGGTGCACTATCTCCAACTAAACAACCAAACAAAACCATGCCGTTGAACGTGTGGAAGGTAACAAAATTTCCATCCAATTAAAGGAAAACCTACGTGTGGAAGTTTCTCGAGTGCAGTTCGCTGAGTCGACTGGTCGTCGGCCCGACTCCCGTCCGAGACGCGACGAGAGCGGATGACTGTCTTATTTCCAATATCCGTTGAACCACTCACAAGTCTTTGTCGAAAATCTCTTCAATTAAGTTCTGAGATAACTTCGTTCCTTCTAGACAGACGATAATTATTCTTAGGAATAGCTCTAGAATAATTATGTTAGAAAGAAATTTTACAAAGTCCTCTCTAAATATTTGCTCAAAGTTAGAACAGTGTATACAAGGTCATTGTTTTAATTAATATTCGTCTGTATTTTTCATTGGCACACTAATGGAAACTACTCGTATCAATATTAATATAATAAAACTAAAGAGTTTCTTTGGTTGTTTGTTTATTTAAAGGGGAATTTTGATTAATTTTGGTACGGCCGTGTCGTGAAGCTTGAGGGAAGTTAAATGTTATTGTGGTTTGATTAATGGGAACAAAGCCGCGGGTAAAAGGCTAGTAGATAATAATAAACCTCAAGTTAATTAAGAAGTTTTGCTGTATAAGGAATAAATATCGCGTATTGCATACTTGATTAACCAGAGATAGTATTCCACGTAAACTGATTCCAAAATACAATCAATCTCCGCTAAACAAAAGCGCCGCAGCATGCGAAGGATATAAAATTACTTTCGCTCAATCATACTCACTCACACGAGTCTATTCCATACTAATATACTGAAAAAAAGCGGACGTATGTTTGTCTTTGCAAAGTGGATTTCAAGATATCTAAAAATATAAAGGCGCTTTAGTCACATCTATAGCATGTCTCTGAACTTTAATAACCACAGAATGGGCAATGATAGTCATAAACGAATGTGGGACACACTAGAAAGAGATAGAACTACAACTGGATGCCTACTTAGAGGATAGGTCTTGGAATGCGGTACATTGCACGGTCTTAGAAACGGATGAGGAAAGCTTTACGATTTAATAACATTCAACCAAGGAAAAACACCAAGCTGACTAAGCAAAAAATACCTTTTTGTTGACATTCATATAAATGAAGTTGATGAGAGTTAGAATTAAAGCGGAAATAAACCAAAAATCCCTTCATATTTAATGCCATACAGTCAGAGGCACGATGGCACGATATTAAGTTAAACTGAATTCATTTAGGCCTCCGAACTACATATTTCATTATGATTTACCACTTCAAACATTCAAAACATATAGATTTATATATTTTCGTACTCGGCTCTCATAACCCTTTAATATAATACCTCACTCGATGGTCTAAGAAAAAATAATCAGACCGCACACCGGATGTTATGTACCTACCCAGTGGCACTCCCGTCTTCAAGATGAATCTAATGACGTAGTTATTATTTATTAAAATTTATCGAGCCGTTGAGGAGTTATAACGCGGACATAGGAACATTAGAAGGATACATACATACGCGTTAAACACATAACCCTCCTCCACAGTCGGGTAAAAAGAATGTCTGACATTTGGTAGCATTCCAGTAAGACTACATATTCGTATAGGCGTAGCGTACAGCGTTCCCTTGAGCGTGATAGCTGGGTGGTCAAAACAACGCCTTCTACATACAAACGTAAATTTTCGGCTGTTGTCTTCGTAGCCCGTTCATAGCGTACAGCTAGGTATTGTGATTTCCTTTTTGTTTGCCCTTTAACGGCGGTCTTTGATTGGTTAATACGCTAGAACACAAAACTAGCATGCACGCTGCACGCTCAGCGGCACATTGGACCGCTCCGATATACGCGCCGCCTTAGTCGTTTTGTATCGGACATTCATCGATGTTCCGACGATCTGAGATATTTTATTCAGCGTCCATGTGTGTACAATTTGTGCGGGGCACCGCCAGCATTCGTGACGAAATCGAGCGAATACCGAGTACACGATGAATGCGAAACCTTTTTACGTTGTTATTTGATACATTTTACAGTTAACGGCGGACAAGTCGGCGTAAAATACATGTCAATGGTATGTAGTATTTTTGATCAAAGAAAGAATTTCGTTGCTAAAATTAGACTAAATATATTTTTCCATATCAGGGATACAAAATTCCGACATATTTCAAGTACTATTTCGATTCTAAAACCTTCTCAAACTGATGATGTGATGCTAACATACTCGTAATACCTGTTTACCTATTTCATTTTTAGTTTTAGTAATTTACATTAATGTTCAAACCTACACATGCTGTTGTGCAGCTTAACAGACGAGCATGGCCTTATTTTATTACTTTTATAACTGTAAAACCACAAACCTATACTATAGCGTATTGCTATATTTATTGTGAGTCAATGAGAAGCGAGATGAAGGGTTGTAGATTATATTGACTTGACTTAATTGACTAGCTTAATAAATCTTAAACCTAAGTATTTATACACGTAAAAATATAGGAAGTAATATTATAATAGGAGGGCGATTTGTTTATTCAGCGCCTCTTAGCAGTACGTGTAGATTGCGTAATTTATAAATAATAAAATAGACAATTAGGAAGTGCAATCTAAACACGTACTGGTGTTTCATTATTTGGTATAGGAATATACTATGGCGACTGCCATAGATATTCCCCCTTTTGTAAAAAAAATTATACATTTGTAAAAATTATACATTTAAAAATTGTAAAAATTATAAGTTGAAAATTGTACAAAAAAAAATTGAAATATCTTATTAATTATATCTATTTCCGACAGTCTTAAGCAGCATTCGAGTCCCTGAGGATTCGCAACAGGTTCTTCTCTATTTTTGCTCCGATTGCTCGGTAGATAAAGTATATACTGAGTATTAGTATTATTACAACTGCGGTGAATATGGCCACCATGATCCACGTGCGGAGGTCTTGTAGGTCCCCAGATAGCTTTGAATGGAGTTTTGTAATCTCCTCTGGGATCGCGGCGTTGTTCTGCACCATATTCACCTGCTCTTTCTCGTGACTGCTTGTAGAACCCATTGTAGTTGGAAGTCTTGTAACTCGAATGAATGACTGTGGTTTTGCATGTCTTTATATACTACGATTGGAATCTCACCGTTGGTCGGGAGATTCGTCCGGAACGTGTTTTATTCGGGCAGTTCTTATCTTCTAATTTTTTATCTTCTATGTTATTTCTAATCGTGCAATTTTGATCTCTTATCTCGTTGTCGTTTATCATAAAAGCTGGTTTGAGACGATCGATTGACACGGAGCTCTGTCGTCCGTTTATCCAGATCGTGAAAACCTTATCATTACGACTAATAACGAGATAAGGTCCATCATACGGAGGTGTAAGACTTGGCCGTAAACGATCGCAACGTAAGAAAACATGTGTGCATACTGATAAGTGTGGATGCACAAATATCTTATCGTTCGTACTCTGCCTATGTGAAACGGAGGTGGCTTTTTTATGTTTTCTTTAATTTCTTTCACAAAATCGGCGTATGTCGAGTGATCGCTTGTTCCGAAAAATGCTCCAGGTAGTCTTATTGTTGTACCGAGGACTAGTTCAGCTGCAGAGTATCCGGTATCTTGCCGTAGACTGGTACGGATACCGAGTAAAACAATTGCAAGTTCTTTTGTCCAATTCGTTGTATTTCCTCTTGCTATTAATGCTGTTTTCAAAGTCCTGTGCAGTCGTTCTACCTTTGAGTTTGACTGTGGATGGTATGGTGTGGTTCGAATTTTCGTGATACCCATGAGTTTAGCCAAACTTTTGAATATTTCAGATTCAAACTGGCGTCCCTGGTCTGTGGTAATGTATTCAGGGCATCCAAATCGGGCTATCCATCCTTCATATACCATCCTAGATATAGTTTCTGCAGTTATATCGGCTATGGGAAAAGCCTCTGGCCATGAAGTACAGCGATCTATCATTGTTAATAGATAACGCTTATTTTGCGACGTAGGTAAAGGTCCTACTAAATCGATATGGAGATGAGCAAATCTTCCTGTCGGCATGAATTTACCTAGAGGTGATATTGTATGACGATGTATCTTCGCTCGTTGACATTGTAAACATTTCTCTGTCATCTCATTGATATCTTTGTTCATATTTTCCCATATGTAGTTTGCTGAAATTAGTTTTCTTGTAGTGTTCTTTCCAGGATGGCTTAAGTTGTGAAAACTCTCGAAAATAGTTTTCCTAAATTTGAGGGGTATAAATGGGCGTTGCTTTCCTGTTGATGTATCACAGAAAATCTTGATATTCTTATCTAGGAAATGAATCAATTTGATATTTAACGATTTATTGGCTTGCAAACGTTCCAGCTCGTTATCCTTGCGTTGCCATTGTCCTACCTCGTGCCAATCAATTGCAGAAGGTAGGGATATCGTTTCGATAACTCGGGATAAAGCGTCAGCTACAACATTCATGTGGCCGCTTATGTGTTGAATATCTGTACAAAACTGTGATATATAATCCAAATATCTTATTCGTCTAGGGATGTCATCCAATGATGGCTTCTTAACGAAAGCATGAATCAATGGCTTATGATCCGTGTAGACAGTAAATTCTCGTCCCTCAATTAATCTTCTGAAATGTTTTATAGCCATGTAGATACCGAGTAACTCTCTATCGTATGTAGAGTATTTCGTTTGGGCTTCACTTAGTGATTTTGAAAAGAACGCTATTGGTTCCCATTTTGCGTTTCTTCGCTGCTGTAGTACAGCGCCTACGCATTTCAGACTAGCATCAGTCATTACAGCGATTTGGGCGTTGCTATCAGGATATGCCAATGTAGTTATTTGACGAATGTCCTGTTTGCAGCATTCAAACGCGTGGTTAGCTTCAGTATTCCATTGTATAACAGTCTTGTCTTTTTTCTTGGAATTATGCAAGTATTTATTTAATGGCGCCTGATGTTTCGCTGCGAGAGGCATACTACTTCGGTAGAAGTTAATCATACCCAAAAAACGTCGTAATTCCATCACCGTTTGTGGTTTAGGGTAATCGTTTATTGCTTGAATTTTGTCCGTAGTAGGCGTCAATCCTTGGCTCGTTACATGATAACCAAGGAAATCAATCTCTGCTTTGGCAAATTCGCATTTATCTGTGTTTATTGTTATGCCGTTTTCGTGTAAGCGCTTGAATACTTCTTCTAAGTGTTCGTAATGTAATTTAATATTATTTTTACAATCTGCCACAAAAATATCGTCCACGTAAATATATACGTAATCTAAGTCGCGAAATATGGAGTCCATAAATTTCTGGAAGGACTGTGCAGCGTTTCGTAGTCCGAATGGCATTCTTGTGAACTCAAAGAGTCCGAACGGGGTTATAATTGCCGTTTTTTCGGGTTCAGCTACGTTCAGCGCGTGAAATGCTTTTTTTATATCAATTTTACTGAATATCGCTTTTCCGCTTGCTATGTATGTAAAGTCGAGTAGTCTGGGTAAAGGGTACCTATCCGGTACTGTTATTTTGTTCAGTGCTCGGTAATCTCCGCACGCTCTCCATTCGCCATTCTTTTTCTTGACCAGATGAAGTGGCGATGCCCATTGGCTGCTTGACGGTCTGCAAATTCCCATATCCATCATGTTTTGGAATTCCTGTTTAGCAATCCTGTATTTGTCAGGAGGTAGCGGACGAGCTCGAGTAGCTACTGGAAAACCCTTTGTAATGATTTGATGCTGCACCTGATGTTTGGGAGGTTGGTTCATCGATCTAGGCTTAGCCTTCATATTTCTCTAACAAGCACTTTATCGGTTCTGGTAGAGAAGAGTTTATCGATCGGATTGTTGCAATATTTGCTTTCAATAATCTTGCGGGCGTCTTAAGGCCTGTGTTTTTATCAATTAATTTTTGTCCGTGTATATCGACTAATAATTGATAATGTTCAAGAAAATCAGCTCCCAAAATTGGCATGTTAACGTCGGCAATGGTAAATGTCCATTTAAAACTTCGACGTAGTCCTAGGTTCAGCATTAAGGTGCGTTCACCATATGTGTTGATAGAGCTCCCATTGACAGCGAACAATTTGTATTCGCAGGCTCCGCTATTCTTGTCTGTGCGGTTTATAACAGATATGTTAGCACCCGTATCGACTAAGAATCTATAACCACTGTTAGAGTCAGTTATAGTTAGACGGTTTGATGGGTGAATTGCACAGAGACCCGTCGCATTCTGTGCTAGTTCTAGTTTTCCGAATGCTGGTTGTTTTTGTTGTTCCATGAACATGGTTGCGTACATTTATACGCTTTTTGTTTGAAACGTCTGTGATAAAAACAAAGTCCATTACTCGCCATTCTATTTTTAGACCTTGACCGTGTATGCGAATTGTTACGTGAATGGAATCTGCCGCGTTGCAAAGGTCGGCGTGAGCGACCGTTTTGCAACTCATCAATTTCAATTCGCATAGCTGCAATCTGTGACGTCAGGCTTGTTATTAAATTAATTTCTGCGGTCGCCGATCGTGACGTACTTCTATTATATCGCATGTTTTCGTGGATTTTATCGGCGAGGTCGCATAATTTATCTAATCCTAACTCTTCGGATACTGCTATGATTGACGTAATTTCTGCTGGGAGTTGTCGAAACCACAGTAGGCGAATTGTATCTTCATTGATCTTGCCGCAGCCTGCTTCCTTCATTTGTCTTAACAATTGAGACGGTTTCTGATCTCCGAGGTCCATTTCTGAGAGGAGTTTGTGAAATCGTCGATGCTCGCTTTCTTCGTAACAGCTTATCAGTCGGTCCTTGATAGTGGTATATTGTTTTTCCGCTGGAGGGCTTGTCAGTATATCACTAACCTGGTGTATGACTTCTTTTGGTAATTTTGCTATTACCATGTTATATTTGTACTCTTCCCCCTATTTTTGAGGTGCCATAATTGCCTCGAACTGGGCGAACCATAGTCTTGGTGAGTCGGTCCAAAACTGTGGTAATTTTTCTGAGACGGATATCGCTGCTATCGTCTCAGCGCTAGCGTCGCCCTTGATAGGAGAAGCTGGTGGGACCATGGTAAATTTTTGTTATTCCGCGTAATACTGGCCTCTTGAAATTTTAGCTGGTGAGACCCGCTTGTGGGAAGCCAACAAAAATGTGCCGAAAACGTACTACACTAAATTGACCGATCCTATGCCTATTCCTCGTAATCTATTGTTTCGCTAGATTCGCTGCTGAAAACCAAATTGGGTACCGATCGACTCGGAATTATATCAGCACTAGCTAGCAATAGATCACGTCGGGGTCACCAATTATAGCGTATTGCTATATTTATTGTGAGTCAATGAGAAGCGAGATGAAGGGTTGTAGATTATATTGACTTGACTTAATTGACTAGCTTAATAAATCTTAAACCTAAGTATAAATAATAAAATAGACAATTAGGAAGTGCAATCTAAACACGTACTGGTGTTTCATTATTTGGTATAGGAATATACTATGGCGACTGCCATATATACCTATCTGTAATTAACGGTATATTTTGGAATAAGTTGGTAAAGAACAAAAGGCAAATAATTTGAATAAATATTTTTGAGTCGTTACGTTAAGCTGAGATTTTTTAATTTGATGATAAATCAGTGTATGATGCATTATTTGACAGCAATATTAAAAATATTTTTCCATTGGTATGTGGTATATAACATCACTCATATTCATCTTTGATGTACAAATGCATACTGTTGCTGTTACAACATAAATCTTAAATAGAACACGCCTCATTTCATTGGTTGTGAAAGTGGTATTAGCACAGTGCTAGTCATTTATGTAGGCGTTAGTTTCGGAGCTAACTAATATTTTAATTTAAAATGTTAGTACTTTAACGTTGTAACTATTTCTTAAGGGATTAAAAAGGTTCTTGGAGGTCTTGATTTATACTTCATTTTATACATTATCCATCGAAGAATTATCTTAAGACAGTTGCCCGAAAGTATACTCGTATAAACGAGTATACTTTCTGTAAAAATGCTTAATGAGTCAACGTTACATAAACGCAATATAAAAAATACACGTGGACATTGACTATAGGCTTCATAAAAGACGACGAGATCCGTAGAAGGACGAAGATGACCGACATAACTTTCATTGTTAGTAAATTGAAATAATAATAGCCAGGTTTTGAAACTCAGCAAGCATTTAGCGATCACGTATATAGATTGGCCCATGACTACGCGCGCATAAAATCCTGGCCAAGATGGAAGCAACACGTTGTTTGAAAGCCGGGTAGCATCGATCTTTAGGTCAATATGTAACCTGAACACTAGTTTGTAGTTTTACGAATAACACTTAATACATAAATGTGAATTGGGCAATGTAAATTTTCCGCTTTAAATTCAGCTGGATTAAGGTTGTTGGACGTAGTGAATAGTTGAGGGGATGTATAGGGTCGTTCTGGCAACGTTACGTTCTCTGCACGTGATGTATAAATAGCTCGGCTGCACCGTCAGCAGTTGAATACATCTAGACATCGTTTCCTACTCAGTGATAAAGTGCAGCTTGCTCCGGCAAACTCACGTAACCGTAAACTATAAATAATCCCGTTTCAAATATTCGACAACAAAGATCGGCGGATACAAATGCAACTCAATTGAAAGATTGATGGAGTAGCATCGTGCGGCACAAAATACAGAGGCTATTCAGGCTATTTTGTGCATCTGAATGACAAAATATGACACTAGCAAACGTTCCACAATTTCGTATGTTCGTATATTGGACTCACGTAATAATTCGTTCCGGTTTCCAAATGTCACAATTTATTTTGCTCGCGCTGCATTTTATTCGAAAGTATTGAGAACGTTTGAATACAATATCAGAAAATGTGGAGTTTAGGTATTGAAGGATTGATTTTGTAAAAATGCTGCCAAAGTGACACATTGCTGTTCGAATAAATGTAAGAGTCTCTACATCGTGGTTCTTTAATATTCAATCGTGAAAGGAGTTCACAAATGCCTTGCCTGTTAGATTTCGGAGCTTGTGAAACGTACCAAGCTTGTTCAAAATGATTAATGGATCTTAAAGCTCGTCCCGAGCGCGTCACGTCGATTGCACGTGATGTATAAACAATACAGCGACGTTCAAGAGTGAGCCGGTCGCACATTTGTATCGTGAATGGTGCACCTTTGAATATATAAAATGGATGCTATTTTGGTTTTACTCGTTGTTCGATAAGATAATAGAATATTTGCATGTTTTAGAATTCAGATTGTACTTTAGTTTTGATGTTTAAGACATAAATTCATCTGATCCA
Source organism: Herminia tarsipennalis (assembly GCA_945859575.2). Lineage (NCBI taxonomy): Eukaryota > Metazoa > Arthropoda > Insecta > Lepidoptera > Erebidae > Herminia > Herminia tarsipennalis. Next base: position 27,377,447 of record OX243840.2, read on the forward strand.
GTTCAATCGTTGTTAATATTAATGAAATAAACAAAAGAAAATCAGTTCATTGGGTGTTTGTATAGCTGCTTTTTCTGTTGATTTACAATTATAAGTAAATTCCCGCACAAGGGGATAGCCCTATACATGTGTGTACCCTAGTTACCCTTCATAATGGTCATAGTACACCAAGACTATAAACCATCACTAGATCTAGCAAAAGTTGAGGTTAGACCCACGCAACGGGTCTAACCTCAACTTTTGTATACAGTTGTTCATACTCTTTTGCACACTGCTCCGCCAAGAAAGTCGAAGTGCTTGTTTTCTTAGCGGAAAAATCAGTGATACTTTATAGACTATACTTATAGAACATACCAATTTACATCTTTGATGTGACGTAATTTATGTTCTCTCACGATAATCTCTGAAATCAAAAAGCCATCTACTAGCGAAGATGGAACCAGCAGCCGACGCGCGATGTCCCTGATTACCATAAAACGTTTCTGATACAAAAAATATTAACTCACACAAAGGCTGGAGAGATTAACGAATTCTCAAAGAATATTTATTTGAGAATTTGTTAAAGTTTCAAACGATGTATTATTCTAGAGCCAAAAAATCATATATATGACATACACCAGACCCAGGAAGTCTGCATGGTGGATTAGGGTCGGTACACACCCTCTTAGAGAAGGCGTCTTGCACTGGCGTAAACGTTCCCCTATGTTTTCTTACTAATTTAACGATACAGAAAAACTAAGTTAACTAGAAATCTCGCAGTTACCTACGGCTGACTAAAAAAAAACTCTTTATACTACATTTATAGATGTTATCCAAGCCAGAGATGATTATTATCACATTAGGTGTATATATACAAGGGCATAACACACACATTGAAAAAATAGGAAAGAATAACACAGTAAGTACCTAATTCTTAAGGACAAATCTTCGAATACAAATAGTCGATTTGTCTTCTGGAGGACGCAAAATTGTTTCCGATTACGAAAAACAGGCACAAAATATACATCATGTTTTATTCTCTCTTTTGATATCGGCAAATGACTTACTCAAACGTTTCGTTTTACAAGTGAAATATAATAAGTAGGTAAAGTAAGTGATAAGGCGTTATAAAAATCACGATCTTTTGTCCGGTTTAAAGCTACTGCTTGTTGTAATCGTTGTATTGATAGCCCAGTCGAATTACGATTTGACCCAGGAAAAATTCTTAGTTGCAATTTGTTTTCGGAATCTGTTTGGCAGTGGCACTGGCAGTCTCAATTTTGTTTTAGTACTCGATTTATACCCCAAAAGAATGGGTGAATTTTATTTGATTAATTTTCATGTAAAATTTAAAATGAACCAGTTCGTTTATTTAAAATTTTACATGAAAATTTCTTATACTTACAAGAATGCGCCGCATATTTACGCGTGTTGGGTATGTTTTATTTTTAATCATAATACATAAAAGTCAACAAATAAATGTCTACCAGACCATATAAATCTTTGTAGGTAAATAATATCTGTGAAAATGAGCAAGAAAAAAAAACAGAAGATAAATATTGCAAAAGAATCTGAAACATGATATTACAAGTTTCTGTCTGCTCTCTCAAGGGCGGACAAAATAAAACATCGTGTATGGTTTTAGTTCAATAAAAACTTGTAATACATCGCGCCATACTCCACAAACTTGTAAGTTTATATCTAAGTCATTTGAGAACAAGCATAAGAACAACTATTTCATATTACACTTCTTTTACACCAGTTCGGAACTAATTTCGACTTTTTTTCTAGATTTCGACACAGTATGCCAATATAGTAGAGTGATTTCTATGTAAAGTACCTAGACGTAGACACGTAAATGAAATCACTAGCTCTTGTCTGTAAGTCCACCCGCAAAATATCAATTATTATCATAAAACAGTAACCTATCCCCATACCAAATGGTGGTTACGAAGGAACACCGACAGATATTTCTTTTCCCATTTCCAATAATAAGCATAGAAGTAGGTATTACACGAGGTTTTCTTCTGAGTTTCCGAATTTCCTTGTTAATATTTTGAGAGGAAAATACCCATAAATATACACAAATGTATGCATAAACACCGTTTCCTCAAAGGTACAGCACCCGTACATGTAGTTATCGCGTCAATCTCAGCGGTACCTACCCTCGATGGGGGCGATAACGTCGAGTCAACAATGTCGTATCTATTAGCGTATTGTGAACCATTGTGACGGATATAAGTCGCGCTCCTACGGCCATTGTCAACCGTTCCACTACGATACGTGTGCGTAACGAGCGGAAACATACGACGACATATTGTGTACTGCAACGCGAAGTATAAAATGCATTTATTAATCGTTTGTTAGTCACTTACTACAAACTACGCAGCTGATGGTGCACAAAAGTGTGTGCGCATATGCAAGTGTAATCTCATAATCCGATGGAACGCAAATTCGATACGACCGGGGAAAGGCAGATATCGCTTAAGGCTGACCGAGATACGGATGACATTTTTGGAATACGGTCTCAACCTAGCTAATCTGTCTACTCGTGACTCAGTGGAGTCTAAGTAGATCTATCTAATAGATAGGCTGAACATAGTTCAACGAACATAAGCCATATTCGTAATTTCGCAGACTGTGACTTGACAATGATGACACGCCCCAAAAAAACGTGTGTATATTTTTATGACATGCAAATTTCGCGCGTATAGAGATTCTGATCTTTGAGTTTCCTCGGTATTCCTGATGAACCACTTCGTAAAAAGGTGAAAGTACTTTGTTCAGGGTATTTTAAAGTGATTTTTAGTACGAACGTGGTTCACTACTCCCAGTTGGTTATGAGGTAGAAAAGACAATATATAAAAATACCTTCCGAAAACCTTATTCTTTCCGTACTTTGGATTTTCAGACCAGTTCATTCTGAGACCCGATGAAAATCAAGGAATAATAAAACTATTTGTACTTTTTCTACTATAATATATGTAGCAAATTTGGCTTGTCTTCGTAAGGTGAACCAACGTAATCGTTCTTCGGTTTGGTAGGTAATACAGTACAACGATTACAAAAAATAATTTTTGTTACGAATTTCGCTTCTCATTAGATATTGGTTAATTATACCTATATCATAGCAATTTCATGGACAATTTTTTAATTAGGATTTGAATATAATAGAGCACATAGAATGTTGGTCTAAATTCTAGGGTACGCGAGTAATACCACTGCAAAACAGGTTCACAATATTTAATCTATAAACTGAAATGTTAGTTTCCCTAGGTATCGTTTTGAGATCGGTCCATCAATCCTTATTGGCTGATACATTACACACATTAACGAAGCCGCCACTAATTTAACTTGATACAAAACAGTTAATTCGATACCCACTAAATATCTGTAACACCCCAGGTGGCCGTCTGACCGCCAGACGACACTGACTAATACCCACCCATCCTCACACAATATACAATGTGAATGTTATATAGTAAACATCATTAAAGTAGACTAAGGTTCAATTATTTGATGTCAAATAATTATGTATAAATATAAAAAAAACGCTGTAGAAACATATTAATTCACCATCCCATTATGTGAGGCTATATTCGTGAGGATAAAATTCTATGAAGTAGGTAATGACAAATTTTACATTACCTACTTCTGAGAATTAGCAAACCAATGCTTTGGTTTCTTATAAATTTCTCATTTTTTTTAAAACCCTTTTTGAGCATTTTCCACAACTGGCTAATGGTTTTGAAATTTACTTTCCAGACCATAAATACCTTAAAAATACATTCTGTATAGGTTCTACAGTATTGTAGGTCCCTTTTTTGTTTGTAATAGTCATATTTCTAGAATAAACATTTTCTGCGTTAGTTTGGAGGGTCGATGTTAAGTAATGGATAGGTATTACATTACAGTTTAGATTTGTGAAGGGTTAGGGAGAGCCATGTTAATAGACTCATTTCGCCTAGCTGATTCATTTTTTATAAAGAATAGAATATATTTTTATTTTCAAGAACATGGTAAGGTACAGGTCTTGTAAAAAAAAGGCGTTACAGCGTATTCTGCCAATTGTGGCGTGCAAATATTTAAACATTGTACAGGTATTTCTTATACTTAATATTAGTTAAAATACAATTATTATATATTATTATGTCAAACCATGCAATCATAGTAATTTAATATAATTAGAATAATGTCATTAAGTGAAAAATAATAATAATAAAGTTAAATTAAAAATTATACATGAAACGCAATTAAAATTTATCATTAAGGTATTCATAGATAATGTAATATATTTTTTCTTGTAACAATTTTACCAGTTCTCTGCGAAACTGTTTATTAGGTAGATTTGATATGTCTTGTGGAAGGTGGTTATATATTTTTGTAGCCATACAGTCACAATTTTTCTTAAATTGTTCTTGTTTTATCTGTGGTATTTTGAGCCTGTCTTTATGTCTAGTCCTACTATTCTCTCTGTCTCCTAGTTTTTGAAAAAGTGTCATATTGGTTTTTACAAATATACACATTTCAAATATATATATATGCATGGTAATGTTAGTATCCTATGTAGTCTAAATAATGTTTTGCAACTATCTAAATGGTCCAATTGAAACATTGCTCTGATGCATTTTTTTTGTGTTATAAATAGTTTATCTTCGTCTACCGAGTTACCCCATATAACAATACAATATCGGAGTACCGACGTTACATATGCGTGGTAGGCAATAATAGCAGTCCTGACGTTAACTATTTGTCTTATTTTTTTTCAGTACATATACATAACGATCGATTTTGTTGACAGTTTTTTCAATATGAGCCTTCCAGTTAGAGTCCAGTCTCAATTCTTGTCCACGTTTATACCTAAAAATACACATTCGTTTACATTATTCAGTGGTTGATTATGGTACAATATTTCTAGAAGTAGTGTATTTGCTTTATATGTTTGAAATTGTATTATATTGGTTTTGGGAATATTTATTTTTAGATTGTTTTGTTCCAACCAGTTTATGGATTTGTGTAGGGCTATGTTAACTTTTGTTTGTAGTGTTTTTATGTTTCTACTTTTTATTATTAATGTTGTATCATCCGCAAACAGAATACAATCCTGATTTATTGCGTCGGGAAGATCGTTAATGTACAGTAGAAACAATAAGGTATCGATAAAGCAAGGTTCTTTCAGTTGAAATTGTCTCCTACCGATTTCAGAAACGATGGTCAATCTCAACAGTGATTAGAGTGCACAATGTCTACTTACGTAGACACAAGTGCACAATCCGACACGACCGGAGAGGTTTGGTTAAGGATTGACGGCTTCTCCGAAGCATAGAGAGGTGTTACATTATTCTAAAATAGTCACCCGAATGGAAAATCTGCTTAACCTTGCTTGTCTCTTTATTTTTCGGTCGCCACTGAGTCACGGACTCCTCACCAAAACATGCCTATCACTTATCACTCTGTGTTCTGTCTTCGAGGCGTTAATATTAGTTGACCTTGAACCTACGAACAGTATGCCTTAATTGACTTACAATGCCTTACTGTAATCAACGAATGGCGTTCTAATTATTGGCCGACATAAAAATAAACCATTCTGCTGGCATGTGGGTGTTGTCGCAAACTTCTAATTAATCAAAACGTACTATGTTTAGGGCAATATCCACCTACATGCAAACATATATTTTCGCTCCAACATATATTCATTTAACCAATGGAAATAGAATATTAAATCAAGGTAGAAAATACATCAATATATTGAATTTATATTTAAATGGCGTTTTCCTGGACCAAAATAAAGGGTAGTTACTATCGATGAAATGAAAAAAATACATGATAAAGCTGTGCCACTTATGTGGTCGAATAAGGTTACTTTTTTTTCAATTTAGCACTGAGCCCGACCGGACCCTCTTTTAGAGACGAAGCCTGCGTTCTAGCAGTAGAAAGTTTTAAGCAAAATAAAGCCAAATGAAGTATAATTTAGCTTGTATTTAACTATAGTGACAAAAACTACCATATGCCTTTCCCTTTTCCTGAAGCGATGTCCGCGTTTTACATTACCAAAATCAGTCCAGTAAAGTAGGTTAACTACAAACTACACTGGACCGCAAAGAAAATGGGTCGGATAGAAAATCATCAATATCTTCAAAAGTATCTGATCTAACTTTATGAATTATAGACTGAATTAAAGAAAATTTTAATGTGATTAAATGAAAATAAAAAATAATGAATTTAAGCTTTATATTTTTATTAGATGTAAAATAAATAAAAATGCCTAGCTTTTCCAGTATTTTCGTAAACGTTGATTGGTTACAGATGTGCCCTCCTCCCACCTTCGCTAGTTTGCAATACTAGATACTGTTAAGCGATTTGGTCTACTTTCTACTACCTAGGGTTTTGAGGCGACGCGGAATAATTGCGGAATAATCTGCCATTCCTCTATTAGAACTTCTTTCATTTCACCTGGCGTGATTGGCGGTGGATTCCACTGACGTACACGTCGTCCCAGTATCATGCTGGCCACTTCATGTGTGTGATACCGACTTCTTTAAAATAGGCAATCACTATCTGAGCTGTATGCGGGCAGGTATTTCTCGCATAAAAATGGCATTCTCCCCCAATGTCCGCTAATCATGGACCAACGTATTCATTCAGAATTTCAGTAGAGGTACATTTGAAAATATTGATGATTTTCTTTTCTGTCCAATGTAGTATTCTAATGACGTGTACATGATTGTAACAAGTAAATAACCCAACTGATTTATGTTGGTTTCTTGAACACAATGTTATATGATGAACAACGTTTTCCATTAGTTAGTGTCGTGTTCAACCTGAGGTTTCACCGGCGCATTGGACCGCACAGAGCCGATACGTCAGTGTCATCGCAATTAGAACTGTCTCGATTTACAACCGCATCGAAACTTTGACACTCAGGGACAGGTTAAGTTTAATCTAGTATAATTTTGTTTTATAATAGATAGCTTTAGCTACTCAAAAAAGTACTTTATTAGAGAATATAATTCTTTCTTATTAATTAAATGAGCAATAAGAAAGAATATTTAGAAATTCCATTTCTAAGGAGGTATTTTAAATCTCTCTAATTCTCAATCTCATTTATATTGAATGAGCATTATGAAAGAATATTTAGAAATACCATGGCTAAGAAGGTATTTTTTTTTGTGTAATGGATTGAACTCGTAAACCCCTGTTCTCCCAGCTGTTTTGCCTGTGAATTGATCAGTGATCCATCAGTCAATTAGAATCGAATCCATGTGCACTAAATTTAATTGTAATTGATGAACAAAATGTATTTTTTTACACTTTATTCATTAGTACATTTACATTTTGATTACATTAATAGATCGATATAGTAGCATGTTGGCCGGCTAGATTTTGCTTTCGACTTCGTACTTAGGTATAAATACGTCTTCTACTTTAATGGTTATGCCCATTTATTTTAATAACATAAAGACCGTCTGCATTATTCCGTCTGTGACTTTAGCACGCGAGTTGTTAGAAAATTAAATTTTAGCGTTAATTGTTCATCAATTATTTAACAGTCGTTGTATTTTTAAAATATTTTACGACTAAGTCGATGTGAGTCACTTGATGGCGGGTAGTTAACTTATTTTTATTCGTGCTTAAGCATAGTATATTATTAAACTCTATTTTGAGGAGCAATGGTGGCAATGAATACAGAATAAGGACGGAGAACTACGGTCATGCACCTATATATACCTGATAATGGTAACGTTACTTTTAACCTCGATTATTGTCGGTTGCAAGGACAGCACTAAAACATGGACCTGCCTCCATTCTTATAAATACTCATAGCCTAGTGCGTACCCACAAAAACTATCTAATTTACGATCTAGTGTCGTCCCGAGGGATATTTCTCGCTATTTGTAATCCTTACAACGTGAACATTATCTACGGCATCACGTTACCTGCATGTGTCCACAGAAGGGACCGACAAACGAGCGGTCGTGAGCGCTCGTGATCGAGGGCTGGACCTCCAAGGGACACACAAAGGACAAAACTTGGACGTGGATGGAAACGATCTCATTAGGATGTGATTGTTGTCTTTGAAAGGCGTACGGTGGATGTTTGTCACTTTCATTGTGTCGTATTGTGGAGAAAACGCGTGTAATAAGAGTATAATGGGTTATGATTATGATATCATAAAGGGTAAGATTTAGGTGAGTTATATTTCTTCCTGTTTCTAAAGATTTTTCTTATTTTTCTTATACATTCTCCGTGGATCCGCCCGCGTATTTACTACAAATACATTTAGACCCTGTTTAGTCCCTTAGGCGTAGAATTTTAAAAATCGTTCTTATCCCATATCTACAGAAGAAGCTTTGCTGAAAATAAAACAGCTTCCTAGATCTAAGAGATTGGGCATTGATAAGTGAATAAGTGAGTTTTTTATATATTAGATTATAACAAATAATGTCCTTTATTAAGGTAATCGATTATAATGTGGTACGCGGATACCTCGCGAGCAAGTTAAAGTCATTCATAGTGCATAGTTCTAATCATTTCGATTACACAAACTGTAGGTCTGCAGGTATTCGATACTTATTTTCCCTAAGCTCTCGACTGTGCAATAACATTAGTCGGCAGGTCGGCTACATGCGAGCCGCAGCTGCGGAGAGTTACCACACATCGGGAAGCGCACCGATCAGAAACTCGTACGCGATAATATTTCAATTTCCCCCCGCGCGGCGGTCGCAGCCGGGACGAAACATCACCAATATCACAAGGCCGCACTCACACCAACAGTTACACAAAAGATATACGAAGAAATAAAAAATGTACGGATTATTTTTTTCAATTTCTGACATTACTTAATTAATATTAAATATTAACCTCATTAATTAAATTCTATGATTATTTTTTATTATTATCGGAAAACTGGTTTTGAAAACGACCTAAAAAAACAATATTGCTGCAAATTGCTCAATTTCCGATTCACCATTATAGTTTTCCTCAGGTACCGTTTAAAGATAGTTAATTTTCTTGGAATGAGTTCTGAACCACAATGATTAAATAGTACTATTTATAGATTAACGAACGCAAATTCCTTTAAAGCCCCGTTATATAGAAAAATAGATTTTAAGTTACCATCAAGTACCTTGTTTATTTCCAAGTTACCATTTTCAGTTAAAGTAAAGTAAAATAAAAGCCAAAGTTAAACCATTATGTCATAAATAGTTACAGTAGAATTTATAAGCAAAACAGGGGCCGGGGGAAAAAAGAGATCTCAACATTCCATACATTATGAGAACGCATCGTGCGGTGCACGTAGTGGCACCATCCACCACAATCCACAATATTGTCTAAACCAGTCTATTCTAGAACACCCTTATTTATTGCCACCACATGAGATTTATAATTAATTAGACATTTTTATTAGATGCTGCCGTAATATATTTTACAACCAAGCTGTAGAATGGCTTTAATTAAACAATGAAAAGAATGTACAATTAAAATCGGCATCTGTGCAAGATGCAAATTAAGTGGTAGGTGATTTCGAGTATTCACACTTTAAATGGTAATAAAATCGACCTCTACTTTATACAGTAATAAAAGTTATTTCTTTAGAAGTTTTAGTTCACCTATTTTTTAGTCTTATCTAAATAACAGACAAATTCATTCATAAATTCAAATCAACACACCCTGATTTTTTTCCAACATAGCCTACCCTCGAAAATGAACACGTACATCGTGTCCTACACTGAATTAGATTTTTTTTTCGCTGAGGACTCAGTACACTTCCGTACACAAGCCCTTGACAGCAAAGATAAATAAGCCTCCTTAAATCCTACACATGTGATTCTACGCCGAGACAAAATTGTTGGCTTGACGGATAGAACCGCCGTGCTCACTGCTTGTACCCTCGTTGAGATGAGATGCGGTGATGCGAGTTAGATGCGCTCTGTACGTGTACATGATAACCCATTGATCATATTCATAGTCATATTAAGATTACGATGTAATTTACGGACACTTGCCAGTGATTAATACCGTAATGTCTTACAAATCTTTAATGGGATCGTCTACTACGGGACTGCGTCCTATGAATCGTATAAAACGTCTTCATTGACAATACCCACGAGATTGTTGTATTCTTAGCTCAACGTCGGTGTTCAATCTGTCTTTTCTATTCTATCTTATCTAGGTCAAATATAAATCCTTTGAGATCGCTTTATCTTACACAATCTAGATCTGAACGTTTTTATAAATAAATACAGCATTGAGAGGACTCTAGTGTAGTCTAAAAATCACGAGGCGGTGAATGTGAAAATACAATAAGTACAAATAATTATAATAACGAACAGGAGGACCTCCAACTATCTACAGAACCTACGTGTAAAAGTATGCAGCTAACTCTCAACCGAAACAAAAACTACGTAACTCTTACATCGGTTACGTATTTTAACGTCCAGTACCCGTGTAACCGATCTATAAAATTTAATATCCCTGGTCTATTGGACCAATTGTCTACAGAAAAGACAAGGTAACAGTGTACTCTGTACAAAATGAGTCTCAGGAGAGTAATGGAGAAAGAAGTAAGGTAGTAATGAACTATTCAACATGGTAACAGATGCGTGTGTTGTATGAAACAGCGTCGTTGTCGGTATTGGCGCTATTTTCGCCAGATGTAAACAAACAACGCATTGTAGAACTGTTCTGTAACGCTTTGTTACAGTATGGAGACGCGCGCTGTAAGTGGGTTATAAATTGTTTTCTATGTCACATTCCTATGAACTTGTTTATCATTGTTGCATATAGATGGCTGTAAGCATCAAAGTGAGGGGTGATGACAGTTTAAAGCTCAGTATTATTAAATATCTACTACTTAGCTATACCCCGACTTCGCCCGCGTTACGTATCATTTTAATAGCCAATATGCTATTCTGATGTGTAAACTACAGCGCTATAGAGTACCTACTAAATTTAGATTAAGTATTTACATTAGGTAACTTCTTCACAACATTTTGGAATTATAATAAATTTGTAGATTTTTTTTAAAGATAACTAGCTATGTGGGATTGTAGGTCCCACATTAGGTACTAGCAATCCTGTTAATCCCTCCAGCTAAGCTGAATCGCTTGTGCTAGGAGTGGGTTCACGTAGGTATTATAATGGGTAGGATTCGAACCGCGACCTCACGATTGCGAGTACTTTGTATTTCCTCATTAAGGCGCTTGATTTTAAAGTTCTTACATTTTACACAGTCTCAGAAGCATGGAAGGCATGTTTAGTACAAGAAAGTTCATCAATATATTAAAATACCTACCTATTTTAAGTAATTTTATGCAAAACTAGCCTGCTCCAGTAAGTGCAACTTAAATAGGTACTTTAAAATAAACCTAAACTTGACGGCACAAAGTTTAAAATTGGATGTACCTATGTCCTATATAGGTATGTTAACCGCAAATAGTGGAGCGTAAATGTTAGCAGGTTACGAGGGACATAAACATGATGCTACAGTTTCGTCGAACACCACAATTTGCTGCTAAAAGACTCAGTCCTACTTGACTTATAGTCAGAATTATTGAATATTTGCATATTATGGGCACTGTCCGGTGTTACATCGCATAACCGGGTGAATGTAGCCGATAGCTTTTTGTATGTACACGAAATCAAAAAGTTTAAGCTCATATAAAATTACGAACAATGTTTATGTCTTTTTCAATGCTTTTCTTCTTTATAGAACTGAAGAGGTAAATTATTGTTTGAGCCCTATGCCATATGTAGTCGTAAATCAAAGTTCAAACAGTTTGTGAAGAATTACTGACTACTACATTAACGTTGTCAAAAAATATCGTTCACGACCGTGAATTTAAATTTTGAACAAACTAACCTTTTTGTTTTATAATGATAACAGTATTCAGCAAAAATAACTTCATTCTATGACATCCAAAAGCATTAGGATCGAGGCATATCTTTACTATCGCGCATCCACTCCCTTACTACATCTCTGTTGTAATATCCACCGTCCCTGAGGGGTGCAAATACGTGGGCACCCTCGCTCAGCAGGTAACGTCGCACTGTTAATGCAATATCGAGTGTTAACAGCGGGAACTAATGAACATTATCGTTACCAATGCACCAGTAAATTGCCGCCATACAGGTCAGGTGAATGCACTCGTAGGGTTGAGTGTGTGTTACATTACACGTATGTTTCACCGGACCGGTAATATTAGAGGCTGAATTATTGATATACCTACTGGCACAACTTGAATTTTAAATTATGAGCACGAGATCATGACAAAAAAATTTGTTGCAGAGAAAAGTTGGAAAAAATGTCAGAAGAGAATATAAGCGTTGCAAATTTTTGTACGGGTAACATAATTATTGCAAAATTGTTGTCGAGTCTTTACGTTCTTTAAAGTGAAACACAATCCCCCCACAGTGTGAAATTATGATTATAATTAAAGTTCTAAGTAATTACCTTCATTTGTCCAGCAGTTCAGTTTTATGATGTATGTTATACAATTTTGATACTTGGTACGTTGCCAGCTGAACGACTGTTGGCTGTATTTCCCCGTTTATGGACTCCATTTGGCAACTATCTTTGCCCGAACAATACCAGATGCTCTCTCTGGGATACGTGCTAAAAAATAGAGTAAAACAGATGGGCGTATACATCAGGCATCGCCTATAATAGTGAGAATATGTAGATAAGATACAAATGTTTATTAATATTATGTTGTCTCCATTTACGGCCATCTTTTGACTGCCTCTGTGGCGCAGTGGGAGTGTATCCGACTGCTGCGCAAGAGGTCGTGGGTTCAATCCCACCCAGGATAAAACTTTGTGTGATGATCACGATGGTTTATTCTGTGTCTGGGTGTTATTTATCTATAATATGTATGTATTTAGATTTATTTATATATAAGTATGTTTATCAGTTGTCTGGTTTCCATAATACAAGCTCTGCTTAGCTTGGGATCAGATAGCGTTGTGTGAGTTGTCCTAAGATATTATTATCTCCTTTGTTGAAAAGAAGATCGCCATCCTTTGGGAGGATATGGGAGACACTGCCATTAATCATAGAGTACCCCGATATGTGTTACTACTACTTACAATGATGATGAAGAAACTAAATATGTCATATAAACTAAAATAATATAGTATAATATATACTATACATCATTAAAACAGATTGGATGTGATCTGACTGTCATGGGAAAAGCTTATTCGAGTAATCTATTTTGTACTGAAATCACAGGTGAATGAATGACCAGCAAATTTCAGTGTGCCCTCATCAAATCTCACGTATCCCTGTACATCGCATGTGTGCCATTAAACTTGATTGCTTCACATACCACTCAGGTATGCACTGACCTTTGTCACAAGCGTGGCAACAAAGCAATATTAGTTATACAATATAATAGGTACCTACTCTCCCAACTACGTGTATGTATAGATACCGTACTTCGGGGATCATAATGTTCTCTATGAAAATGAAGTAGCCCTATTAATCTTTCCGAGCTGAAACCATAAACCATCTTATATAAGAGTAATGAGGGATCTCAGTATGCACCCTCGTGGCTTGTGAGACCGCTCCCTTAACTATTGAGCTGCCCCGTCCACAGCCTTTACTAGTTACAATAAAATGAAACAAAGTAAGTCCATTTAAAAGACACGCTACTTAAACCTTACGATAATGCACCCATTTAAGTTTGTTTCACTGCTATTTTTTCTCTGAAAGTACGATTTTACGGTATATTTATTTGCTTAAAACGTTACAGCTTATTCTAAATAGTACTCGTCTAGTCTAACAAACTTAATTACGGCTCAAACTGACTATTGAAATTGAATTGAATCTGACTTGTTTGTATTTATTAGCAAATATACGATATATTCTCTAAGCTCTGTTGATTTTGTGATTCAATATTCAATTTGGTATCAAACTAAATAACTGTACACATTAAGTAAGATAAATATATGGACCTGAGATGATTCTTCGCGATTTATAAATACCTAATAATAGTCCGGTCAAATTTTACAAGTGAAAGCCCTAAAAGCGCTAAACATGACGTAAGCCAGGTTTTTGGGTATGTTATTTGGATTCCTTACCTCGATACTAAACCATAATTCGATATTAAGATGAAACTAAGCAATGCTCCAAATTTCAATATATTTGAAAACATTAACGTTACTAGAGCTATATTTAAAAATGTATAAGACATGCTTAAGAAATTTTAGACAATTTTAGCCCAACCTGAGCTACGGTTGGGCTAAAATTGTCTCAACTATAATATACTTTCGAAATGACGAGCCAAAAACCCATTGTTTTGAATTTAAACTGCAAAAACTGAAAAATGTACGAAAAATTTGCAGGTATTTGCATATTACGCAGGTAGCACAAGATTTTTCTGCTTGTAAAATGCAGTACTACACTCCCCTAAGGAGTCCAAATAACATACCAAACATGCAGCTTTACATCGCATTTTGTGTTTTAATGTATGATTTACCTGGGGTATAAATTGTATCTATAATTATTTAATAAAACAAAGTAGGTATTAGTGAAACTAACCAGGCAAGTGCTTGTCGGGTCACGCACAATGTAGGGTTCCGTAGTCCCCCATCCGAATAATGCGGCTTAAGAAGTGGGTTTTCTGTTGTTTTTGTTACATTTCAATGTAATTTGTACGAAAATTTTGTACAGCCTACTTAACTAACTTGTAAAGCCTACTTAACTGTGATAGTTTTCATTTTAATTTCATTATATATACTACTACCGTGTTTTTCTCACAAACCCAACATCAACCATTTAGCTGGCAGGACGAGGGAACACTTGACTCCAATAAAAATTGCAATTTTAAAGCTTAATATTTCATAAACGAATCCCTAAATCTAAAAATGGTCTTCACACCCCCGAAACTATCTTGTCAGCGTAAGTAATATGTATATCCATGCAAAATTACAAGGACATTTCACACATTTCTAGCTAACAGTTTCTTAACTAAGCTGCGGATACACCAACATGAACACGGCTAAACTATAAGGGTTGCGTTTTGCCACTTTCGCTACGGAATCCTTATAACGAAACTCAATGTCTAACCTCCTTTAGGTTACACATTGATTTTCGTTTTTTTTCCTAATCTGAATGGTGTTGCTACATTACATGTATATGCTCCTGGCACAATACTAGGTATACCAAGTTTCACTTATCAAACAAAACCGGTTAGGTAATGTGAATGCAACTCGTACTCAAATGAACAAACAGATCCCGGTGCACTAAAAAGTTAGGCATCCGATTTCCCACAGCACAACAGATTTGTACTCACGTATCTGATCACTAGTACGTTAGAACTCATTATAAACTATAAATTGGTCGGTCCGTGATCGATGGCCGCCGCCGTCCGCTGCCGTCCGCTGCGCTCGCACCGAACACATAAATATTTAGCGAACACTATCGCAACTCGTAAATTATACAATGCTTACATTTGGCCGATCAAAATATTAGATACAGACTTGGGATGCTTGATTCTGTAATCAGAATAATATTGTAGATGTACCGTTACATAATTTTAAATGTTTGGAGGAAGAATTCGTCCCAGGCACTGCCTCCATACATTTAAAATTATGTATACCTAAAAATTTTCATGAAATTACTTTAAAAAGTGCTAAAAGTAATGTACCGTTAAACTAGTAAGTCATATTTTATAGATAAGGTGTTTTTACCCGACGGTTATGTTTTTCGCGCGTATCTTGTATGTATGTATGTATGTAATATATTTTATCACCTGATATCTCACAATCCACTGAACGGATTTATACAATTCAGACGTCGTTAGATTCGTCTTGATCGCCCAAGTGTTCTTAGATATGAGATGTTAAAATAAAGTGGTGTGCAAAAAAAAGTTGTTTTGAATACTGCAATATAGGTATCAAATTAAAGGGCTCATCTTAAGCATTTCGAAAAGGTATAACATGATTATGACTGTAATACTAAAAAAGTTAGTTAGAAAACATTATTTTTTAAAATTTAAATACTTGACAATAGATTTGATAAAAGTTAGTTGTTACATCGGTTTCATCCTACAACTACTAAAAAGTATTAAATAAAAAAATAAATTATAAAAATAAGAAAACCCGCCTGCACGAAAAAGATGGAAACAAGATCCCCTACATAATTATATAATTTCATGCAGTCGGAGGCACTTTACTAAGTTCATCGAGATTCATAAATGCCTCCGACTGCATGAAATTATACGGGATCTTGTTTCTATCTTTTTTGTGCAGGCGGTTTTTTTTTATTATTTTGAATAATATTTACAATCAGGTGGATTATGTGTGTATTTGTCACCTAAGCCTAAACCTAAAGATCGGTATCTGTAGTGCTTACCACCATCCCAGTTTTATTACCTTCTGCTTATAGCACCTGGTCAATGTCCTGTGTGATCAACAGCGAAATAATGACAACGGTTCAGGAAAGTCAATCTCGCTGCGTAATTAATGCGAACAATTAGTGCACGTTCACTCTGCATATAGTAATGATGTAATATACATAGTTGATTATGTCTGCGGGGCCAGTGCGTGTGGCGGTATTTGTATAAACAATGCACTCGTCAACACATCGTTAGTAAACAACAGTGATTGGACGCTGATTGCCGATAGAGATGTTCTACAAACACTAGTCAATTTGCATGTGCACTGCATTTTTGACTGGTTTATAGACTCATGCTGCACAAGTACGATTTCGTGTGTTAAATTACTAGGGATTATAGCAAGTTGTAGATGTATACAAGAAGCTTTTAGTGTATAACAGCTACGACCAATTGCAGAACTGCAATGTCTAAGGATATAATAAAGCAGTTACTTGATTATCTAATGTCTCAAAAATAATATGACATACTGTAAGACTAATGTAAATATAAGTCACTTCAGCACTGATCTATGGGTTCAATTATTACGAATCAATGCAGGACAAAAAGTATAATTAATTATTAAACATAGTTTAGTTTTTATAATCATTTGTCCTATAACATTTAGCACAACCTAGACTACAATATAGACTAAGGTAAACTCGGTACCTAATATAACTAATAAACAAGACCGAGAAACTACTGAACCAATTTTGAAAATTCTTTCACCAGAGTAACATAGGCTATATTTAATTGTCAAAAAAATTTAGATCCCTATGAAAATTACAATACCTAATGTAACTGTAGGTATAAAAAGCTACGGTATGATACCCGTGCGAAGCCAGGGCAAGCAGCTAGTACACAATACATACAAGACACTCATATTGCAATATCTTGTATTTTTTAAAATTATTATTATATCTAAATAAAATCAACAATCAGAAAAATCGTACCTTTTCTAGCTGACAACAGTAGGGTAATGAGAATTATGACAGTTTGTCACTGTCCTATCAAACATCTTTTTAAAAAGGTACATTCAAACATTATAATTGATCCTGATGTCTTTATAATTGCAAAACCAATATTCAGTGATATACAAAAAATGCACATAACCTTTTACTGAAAAAATGTAAACACAAGATTAAAGACGAAGATACGAGTACATAGTGGAACATTAAAGTTAGTTAGTTACAAATTAGTACTATCCATATGTGGTTATTATTTTCTTGCTGTTGTAATACATTTAAACAGATGCTAAGCTAACAATGATGTTAGCATTACAATGTGTTACATATTAAAATACAACATATAAACAACTGTAGGTTGGTACTTCTTTATTAGAACTATACTTAGAATACCAGCATCTCATTACGCTTAAACTTTTAAGCCACAAATATTAGAGATATATAATATAATATAATACCTCATATACAAAATTGTTTAATATTATATTTATCTCTATTAACATAGGCATAAATCTGTCACGTGCAATATCTGATATGAATATAGTGAACAAAGTCGAAATATTAAATAGTTATGTTTAAAAAAAAAATTGTAATTTTGTAAAAGCAATTAAGTCACTGAGCTAACAGTATGATGATAAAATATGAGCGGAAGTATTTTTTTGACATACAAAATTGCATTTCCGGCGAATCAATGTTGCCAGCAATTAAATCCATAAAAATTACAAATAATAGCATTTATTAGTAATTTTTAAGGATTTAATTGCTAAAAGGTAGTAACTTTATCTATTTATGAGACTATATTAAGACTAAATTTATATTTATATATGTTTGGCTGTATACCAAATATTATATTTATAGAAAATTATTTCATGGATTTATTTTCGTTGTGTCAAATGAACCTTTTAATAAGTATACCTACACAGATCGTTAGTATACTGTTTGTTACATTATTTAAACATTTGTAATTGAAATTCCGAGTAATAATTAAGGATGGTCCGTTCACAGAATTAATTTCTGTATATAAGATAATATTTAGCGTAAAAATAAAATAAATTACAATGTCTTTGTGTTCGTGTCAGAAAAAAAATTCAAGGGCCCAAGGCAGATTTGAAAACTAACATTTAGTACATTTTCCTTCAGGGTAAATAGTCAGTACGAGTGTGGGCGGTGCGTGGGATGCTGGCTGAAGGCTTCGGCATAAACGAAGCTCTGAGATACAAAATGATACAAGGCTCGAGCTCTGTATACCCCTCAAATACAAAATTTTGCGTGGGCAGAGAACGTAGGCCGAAACCCACGCAATATTTTCAAACTGGGACGAATTCCGCAGCTGTTCAAATTTCGATTATTATACTTAAGAAACGGATGAATTATTGATATTAGAGTAACTTCTAAAATACATATACATACATACATATCAACCCATATGATGGCCCACTGCTGGGCACGGGTCTCCCCAGTAGAACCTACTAGTATGTAGATCCTGGGGGTAATTGCCATAATCGCCACGCTTGGCGAGCGGGTTGGCGATCGCAGTAAGGCTTTAAGTACGCAGAGGACGCTGCTGCCCGTCCTCCGGGGTGAAATCCCTTAGTCGCCTTGACGACACCCATGGGAAGAGATGGGGTGGTACTATTCTTAAGCCGGCACCACACGGCAAGCCGGCACCACACGGCCACTTCTAAAATGTCGCAATTTAATACAGTTCTAGCCAAATTAACTCATCAAAATAAAAAAAATTAAAATTATTGTGGTAGGTTGTCAAAATGTTGCAAAAACGGGAAAAAATAACGTAAACTAAGTTTCGCGGGTCAGCAAGTCGACTATAAAGTTATCGGTGTAAGAAAACATAACCTAGAAAACCAACATGATATAGAACCAAGAATTTAAAGAGATGATTTCTCTATATCTCTGCGATGGGCTCGGATGGATGGTTCATAACTTCTCTCAGATAGGAGACCTGTGGCTCAGAAGTGAGAAGGTTATCAGACCACATAGAAAGTGTTGCGAAAAAAAGTTTTTATGTATAAGGCCACTTGTAATTATTTTGAAAAAAATGGTTATCTATAGGTAAGAATACCATTGTTCGATTTTGAGTTTCCCTCCTCATTTTTTCGAGAACCAAATTAAATTATCTTGTCTCATTTAAAAATGGATCTAAATATGTTTGAAGTGCTTTAGGATATTTAATTATAAATTGCTAATTATAGAAAAAAAATTAGGACGGCAGCAAGTGCATGAAAACTGATCCCAAATATTCCAGCCAATTGCACAGATGTAGACGTCGCCCCAGTCAGATTTTCCAACAAAAAATAGAATACAGGTTATCAGTCGACAACTCGACATGATACGAGCGGGCATAAAAATATTTTTGCGACAAATCCAAAAGGGTCAAAATTATAACAACAACTTATAAACTATCAAAACCGAATGAGTGCATGTCACTACATAACTGACGGTTTGAAAAGGATTGTCGAGCGGGATTCATAGACTAATTTATTTTCAATTAAACAATATTGAACAAAAGTTTTATTATATAAACTGGATTACCAACTCGCGATACGATGTGAAACAACAAACAAGGCCAATTTGCTTTATACTGATATATTTTCTATCGCTGATAAAATATTCATCATTTTCACTTTACTTAGTTAACTCATATTTGGCAATCTAAATCAAAATAAAACAGCTAACAAGCAATTAAAATGGTACTCCTTAGTGAATTCGGCGAAATGATGAGTAGGTAGCACCTTTACGCTCTTCTAAATCCGTTAAAACAGTTTCATTTTATTTCAGTTTCTCTAAAATGAGTGTGAAAAGGTCATTAATTTTATTACCATTACCACAGCTTAATGTAGATATTTTTTGCGTTTAATGATATTGTTTTTAGAACGATCTAAGAGATTTATACGAAGGTTTGGAAAAAAAACTCGATGTTATTCTCGTCACACAAAAACATTTCCAGATGGTAGAACACTGCTGAACCAAGCATTAAAGAGAATTTTAATTAAAAAATATCATACTGAAAATAAGCCTCATAAGAAACTCAGTAATTGCCGGTTAACCCGACTCGATATATTTTACACGCAGATTTGTTAAAATTATCTGTTTTTATGCTGATTTTGATTTGTTCCTATGTACATATTTATAACCTATGTGCAAAACCTACATATTCCAAAACCGTATACATAGAAAGCAAATATTAAATGTTTAAAGAAGTTTTAAACCGATTCAACACACACTTCACACACAGAAAGAACAAACAAAACACGTTTACAAAACTAAAACCATTCGGAACTAGTTTGAAAAGTGAGTTGATCTAAACAACGGGAGCTGGAACAAAGCAATGTTCAGTTACAAAGTATTGCTTCCGACCGCGACGTTTATACGAGCAAGACCGCTGTTTGGATATGCTTCACTCGCAACAATAGGCACTAGACGCGAGCGCTGAGTACTAGATCGTAAGTTAAGGAGACATTGTAGTGTTGGTACAATGTAACTTATTGAGTTTTGCTTTACAACTATTAGATAGATTGGATAAGGCACGTATTAACGGCCGGAGCGGCCAATCCCATTAGAGACGAGAAAACGAAAGAGATTGTGTATACATTATCTTCTACGTTAAACGTGTTTGTGAGACCGGAGAGAGATTACGTATAGGACCGATGGCTTAACGTCTTCTCGGAGGTTCGATGGGGGGGACACAATTTTCGAAAATGACAACCATCTGGATCGACACTGGTAACGTTGCTTAACCTCACATAAATATCGATCTGCTTGGTCGCCACTGAAACATGGATATCACATACATGTTTAAATTAAGTTTTATAGTAAAATGTTCATTTCAACTATTTATATACCATATATACATAATTCAACTGATTAAAACCTATACCAGTATAAATAAAACCTGTAGTTATATTATGTAACACTAGTTTTCGCCCGCAGCTCCGCCCGTGTATCTATGGTTCTCGGTTATCATTATAAAAACTATCCTTTGTTCTTCCCCGGGACTCAAACTATATCCATATATCTAAATATATACAAACTAAATTTCATCGAAATCGGTTCAGCGGTTGAAGCGTGAAATGGACAACGAACAGACAGAGTTACTTTCACAATAATAATATTACTAAAAAAACAGATGCTGAAAGCAAATTTACTTTACCTTTTCATTGCAATAATACTGATTGACATGTAATAAGAGCAAACGATCATGTTTACATTCAACACAAAGTGAATAACTAAATCGTATCTCAGTTTAATAGGCAATGTAGCCAATTTATTAGAGCATACATACTACATACTACGTAGTACACGGTACACCTCTCAAATGTATTGTCGAACTTACACTATTAATTCTGCGACTTGACTTTATTCGTTAAGTTTGCCGTATCTTGCATAATGAAGGCGCTAGGCTGAGTAGCCGAGCGTTTCATTCAATTTTAACTAAACAAGAGTTTGTTTAGTTAAAATTGAATGAAACAAAAGAGAAATGTGATGTCTCCTGCGCTACTTACGTTAGATACTTATTTAACAACTCACAAAACATATAGTATAAGTACTTACTTACTATGTACTAACATAAGGATCAATACCTTTTCTATAATTTTGAAACATAGATGATCTTAAAAAATTAACCATGATGAAATGTTTTCAAAACTGCTTTAGGAGGAGAAGGTCTGGTTCGTATTAAGTCAGTTTCTGAGCGATAGATACAACATGCTTTCAATTGGATAGCCATTTCTGTCATTATTATTTACTAGACTACAAAAGATGACAAAAGATGTAAATACTTTAATGTATTTACAAATACATTAAAAATGAATGTAATTTAAATAAAATATAGCAATAACTGACATACAAGCGAAGCGAAGCCGCTTCAAACTATTAGTTTTATATAAATTCGTCTTATTTGAAACAATTAAGATTTTGTGTTGAACATGGAATGATAGATTCCATTAGACAGTGACATATATTATGTGAAACTGATAAAAGCGAGTCAAAAATAATATTCTAGGAGCAGGAAGAGAAATAACATGTACGGCTCTGTGAGTTTCCTTAGGAAGGCGGTGGATGACGTTACGATTGTCATTAAAATAGTATCATGTGGAGGCTAAATTCAACTTTGGCGGACATGTTTCGGTGCCGCAGTTGGTAACGACTTAAGGCCGGTACCCCTATGGTCGCGGGTTCAAGTCCCGCCTGAGATGATTTTTTACTAAATACATCTATCACTCATCATCACGTAATATAAATGAAAAAATTTAATGCACAGTGAAAGTTCATGTTTTCATCTAGAAAAGAAGGTAATCAAGTCTAACTTCACCTACTTAGATTGAGTACTAGAATTTTTTAAATCTTGTTTTTGTTCCCCAGTAAAGTGTCGATGTTTTACTTGTATCACTTTTCACAGAAGGTTAATATCAAGACATCAATTATTTATGTCGCAATTTTCATCATCAACAATGTCAGGCGTTATAGCCTTTTTTTTTCTTTTTTTGATGAGTAAAATAACTAGCAATATTGGATTGTGGTCCACATTACTAGTATCTTAGCATCCAGCTAAGCTCAATGGCTTGTGTTAGAAGTGAGTTTACGTCGGTAGTATAATGGGTAGGATTGCCCTAGCCATTATGCTACCGCCACTTCTTATAGTTATAATCAATGTCAAAGTTTTGTTGCTCAATCGAAGCAACTTGTTTAGCTAAATTCTCAGGCCAATGATCGGGGCAACCAACTTACTAAACAAGCTATTGTTTGACTTTACAACTCGGGTGTGTTTATCAGACTCGAGTTAAGATATTCTATTTAGAGCTTGAAGAAGCTAACGTTCGAGAGTCTGGATGAACTCATTCATATTTATATCAATATCATCTATAGTGCGTTGGAGTTTGTCCCGGTCATCCAAAACATTTATATATTTTAAGTACAACTTATCATTTTATCTTTTAACCTTTCGTTCATGTTTAAATGTCCAACAGTTCATTTTCATTGCTCTCTCTCTTTCCCTATTGAGTTGGTCACATCTCTTAATGAATGCCTGTAATTCTCTCAAAGTCATTTGCCATTAGAACTGCTCCTGACGAGCCAAGGCCTTGTGAGTCATTATGATTACTGAGTAATTCTAAATGAACGATTAAGAATGTGAGTGCCAATAAAAGATTAGACCAAACAAAAACTCAGGAAAATGACAGGAGTTTGGAACCATATTAAGTGTCTGATAATTGATTTACCTTTATATCAATTATCAGACAATTTATACAATTTGTACAATTTTATATACCTTTGCTCCTGGCTGACAAAGCCACCCTGATCCAGACTTTTAGTTGCATATTCTTACTCGTATTGGAGGCATGCGCACATAAACTTTTACCTTTTTAATAAAATAAGGTATATCTGGCTCTAGTGGGCTCGGCATGTAGGTACACGAAATGAACATCAGCGAGTATAATGACGGATCGAACATCCGCTGTCGCCCGACGTACGAGCAATAAGTGCGCTGTGATAGGCTGTGATTGATTGTGCTGACAGGATGTGAGCGAAGCGGCTTCATTAGTTATGAACGAAACTGTCTGTTTGCTATTTACTTAGTTGCTTGCTTAGTTGTGATCAATATTCATTAAATTGGAATGTGAACACAAGATAATTTATACCTATATAATGTATATTAAAATTTAGAATCTCTACCAAACACGAAGAATTTTAACTGCCTACCAAATACAGACCCGACGAGCTAAATAAGGTCGCTGGGATGGATTGAAGCGAAAGACACAGGACCTGTTCGGGTTGAGGGTAAGAATGAGGTAAACTAAGATAAAAGATTAAACAAGATACGCGCGAAAAACATAACCCTTCTTTACAGTCGGGTAAAAATAAGGCATAAATGAATCTTGAAGAACTTAGTAAAGTGCCTCCGACTGCATGAAATTATATAATTGTGTAGGAGATCTTGTTTCCATCTTTTTTGTGCAGGCGGCTTTTTTAATTTTTTTTTTTATTTAATACTTTTGAGTAGTTGTCGGATGTAACAACTAACTTTTATCATAGCTAATGTCAAATAGAGAAAATAAAAAAAATAATGGTTGCTAACTAACTTTTTTAGAATTACAATCATAATCATGTTTTACCGTTTTGAAATGCCTAAAATGAGCCCTTTAATTTGATACCCTATTTATTTTGACATCTCCATTTTTTTTTCAAACGTCACAAATCTAAGAACACTTGGGCGGTCAAGACGAATATAACGACGTCTTAATTGTATAAATCCGTTCAGTGAATTGTGAGATATCAGGTAATTAAGAATATTACATAGATACTTAAATACAAGATACGCGCGAAAAACATAACCCTTCCTTACAGTCGGGTAAAAAGATAACTATATTTCAGTACATAGTAAATTACAAATTAAAGGGATGAGATGAGTATGAAAGGCTCCGGTAAGATGTGGAACGTATTACGTACTAATAAATTATTAACCTTAATGCAACTATATAATCTATAATAACTATAGAGTTAACTCTTGATATACACAAAGTGGTATTCCGTAAGGGAACCATGTCCGATGGAGCAGGTGCGAGCTCCCCTACTGTGACCACCAAGTTACCTAGTTACAGTACACAATTGACGTGAACTGGCTGTGCCGAGGACGGTTAGTCGGTATTAATTTTGCAAGCAATTCTTACAAAAAACTGACTATTTTTACGGCGTCCACGAGCTTAGGTAGCGTGGTGTTCTACTGCTACTTGTAAAAGGTTCATGCAACTGACAGCCGGACGAAACAATCCACTGAAAGAAAAATAATCCACAATTTAAGCTGAAAGTCATAGTTATCACAAAATAACTAGGAAAATACCAAGAAACAGTAGGTACGATAAAGTGTCAAAAATAAAAATTGTCATTCGCTACGTATTTGTGACTCTCTGCAAAAGAAACACGGCTCCCAAGGGTAATCCCAAATTCGCGGCAAGTAGGCTTCGGGAACTAATATAACACGCAACAGGCACATACGATACACGCACATGTATACATCTGATACATACACGTGACTTTTGTAAGCTAAATATTTGTCTGAAAATGGTCCTTAGCGAATAAGAAGAAAATTTAACTAAGGAGGAGTTCCTAAACTGATAATAATGACTTTGCAAAGTTCAGAATTTGATTATATAGGATGACATTAAATTGACTAGGAAGTCAATTTAATGGGGTCGAAAAATACAGCATCGCTTACCAACGTTCTAGTTTTAAATTGATTTATCCTAAATAGGTGTATAATCTAATGGAATGTCTCACAATTCGTAGTGTGTGGCACACAAGAGCTAAAATTTATACGGGAAAAGTTGCGACAAAAAGTGAAGAAACCCCTATTAGAGCAAATGAAACGTTATTAGTCTTAGTTCTTATATCTGACGGCCAAAAACTTCTAGTCTTCACATTCAAAATTTTGTCAGATAATCGATGGATGCGTTGAAAGAGCTACGTGATAACACGAATATTTTAGTGCTAAAGGCCGATAAGGGAAACGCCACTGTAGTGATGAATTCGAGTGACTATGATGACAAAATACGGAGTCTTTTAAGTGACACGTCTATATACAAGTCAGTGTCATACAACCCTACAGCCAGAGTAACGAAACGTATACGAGTACTGATTAGGGACCACGAAGATCTGTTCGCGAATGATGTCTATGACCGACTCTTTCGACCCAAGAGCGTACAGCCGCCCAAGTTATATGGGTTGCCAAAAGTTCATAAAGGTAACGTCCCACTACGCCCGATCGTAAGCCAAATCAACTCGCCTACTTACGATCTAGCGGAATACCTTTCTTCAATACTGCAACCTTTAGTGGGTAAAACGACATCGTTCGTAAAGGATTCTCGCCATTTCGTGGACATCATCAGGAGCATGAAAGTGGAACCAGACGAGGTGATGGTGAGTTTTGATGTGGAGTCACTATTCACCAACGTTCCCATTCAGGACTGCCTTGAGGTCATCGAGAGAAAGTTGAGAGCAAACGATCTGTCTAATGAGTACATTGTTTTACTTAAAAACTGTCTGGAAGGCAACTTCTTCATCTACCAGGGACAACACTACCTCCAGATCGACGGAGTGGCCATGGGCAGCCCAGTGGCGCCGGTGATGGCCAACATCTGGATGGAACATTTTGAGGAAACAATTGAGCTACAATTGTCCCAGGTCAAACTGTGGAAGAGGTACGTCGATGACGTGTTCTGCATTATGAAGGGCGGTAGGCAGGAAGTAGAACAATTTGCTAAAGACTTGAACTCCATACACCCTAAGATCAGGTTCACTTTTGAAATGGAGATAAACAGATCGCTAGCTTTTCTCGATGTTAAAATAATGGTTAGACACAATGGTACCTTAGCACACACTGTGTACAGAAAACCGACCCACACAGACAGATACTTACATGCTGACTCGCATCACCATCCAAGACATCTGCAATCAAATAGAGAATATGACATATATCATCGCTGACAAATAGAGCATATGACATTTGTGACCCTGAACATTTAGAAAGTGAGCTCACACATGTTCAGGAGGCACTAAAGCGAAACGGACACAGAGGAAGCACACGACGTACGAAGAGGAGAGACTCCCGACCGGGGGTTGACAGAGCTCCAGCTTTTCTACCGTACGTGAAAGGAGTGACGGACAAAGTTGGAACAGTACTGCAGAAATACTCCATTAAGACTGTATATAGTCCGCACTCCAAGGTAGCTAAGCACCTACGTACTCCTAAGGATGTAATTCCTCTACAGACACCTGGCGTCTACAAAGTGGATTGCAGCTGTTCCTACATCAGACAAACCAAGCGAACAATTGCGGAAAGGGTTAAGGAACATATCGCGGCTGTGAAAAACCGACAGACAAACAAGTCAGCAATAGCGGAACACTTGCTGGATGCGGGAACCAATCACTGGATTGAACTACACAAACCACAGGTCCTCTCCACTGACCGTCACTATTACTCCAGGATGGCGAGGGAAGCGGTTGAAATAAAAAAACATGTCAATTTCAACCGAGAAGACGCATACCGTTTGTCAACATCGTGGAATCCCGTGATCGGCAAGTGTATACACCGCCGAACAAACATTACACGCCAGTGTGCAGATGTCCTTAGTGTTGTGTGTCGAAGTACCGACGGTTCCGTAATAGTCAGTGATAAAAATAAAGCGAGGGTAGTTTCCGAAACCCGCGCTTCACGGAGGCGACGCTGAGCTCAACTAGTCTACCCGTGACCACGGCCGTTGCAATACGGTCGAAACGTCGGGCAATAAACAAGGTATTTTACCTTAAATTATTGACGCGATTAAGACCCGTAATATATATATTTTAATAATCGAGGGATTTACAAGCAATATGTAATACTATCAAAGGCATGTTTGTACTTCGGGAAAAAAAACGCGAAGGAAAGTAAAGTGTATATCTGTAATGTACTTCCCGTTTGACTCATAGATTAAACTTTTGAGAATAATAATAATTAATACATTTGTGTTGAATTGAGAAACATTTATACAAACATAATATTAAACCTATAAAAGAAGAAGAAATTTTAGATTGTTTTTATGTAATAATATAACATAATTTTATTTTGAAATTTCACCCTCGATGTCTATATGTAGGTACTATTAAGACTGGCAATCTGGGAATTTTCAAATTAATGCGAATAGGAAACTTAATTATTTGCCGGCGTGGCGTTTCGTTTCTGAGCCTTAACAAAATTAGTTTCTTAAAGGTTTACAAGTACCTTGGGATAGCAAAGAGATAGTAATATGCTATAGAAAGTTACTATTAGCCGAGCCCTACGACAGTTTGCTGCTCATTCAGCAGCCTAAAAACAATTATGTTTATTAGGCTTTAACATCTCAGATTAGACACGTGCATACACATACCAAACATGTGAATCAATACTGAGAACTAGCATAAACACAAGTCAATATTATGCAATAGGTAATCACTGCCGCGTTAGGTAGTATCAAATTAACATATAATTGGATTATTCAGTGCTAATCCTGGCTTTGTCATCAATCGTAATACATTTGTGTTGTGTTGTATAAAGTTCCAACACCGAATCGCTTTTACCCTAATGTCGAGCTAAATATAACGGATAGCAATACAAGATTAAGTAGTCCCTTGACAAAAAGTGATTCAGATGGCGTGTTAGTAAAATTAGAGGTGTTTTTGGTTGGATTTTCGCGATGGATAAAATTTTAATGACCATAGAGTCACGACGCTAACATAAGCAAATCGGGGCGGAGTAATACGCCGCAAATGTGAGGCTTGCATTCCGCGCGCGGCCTCCGTATGTGGTGGCGTGCGAAAAGGACGCGCGCGGCGCATTGGCCAGATTTATACACACCATTCTGTTGTTCGGTGTTTTATAACGGTTTATTTCCGTGCATCGCGGCTGATCGCGAGACGCACGCAGCTTACAACAAGCGGCTGATGCGCGCGGCTGTAGCGGCAATAGTCAGAGTATGAGAATGTACAGCACCGTTTCCGAGGTTTGCGACAGACGCACGCGGCTTACGACCTTAGCTGCTTTTTTGTACCTTAAATTAAAAGAAAGCCCCTATAATATTTACAATCAATTTTAAAATAAATAAAAACCAGTGATGCATTAGCTGTCCATTTTGTTTATTTCCCCCTAAATTTAGGGAGAAACCCCTGCACGCGCAGCCTACGTAGTAAACCGCGCGCGGCTTTCTTACGACGGCTTATTTATAATCGAAAACAAATTAAAATTATACATAAAATATAAGAATAGTAATAGAGGAAAATAACTAAAATACATGATGTAATAAATAAAATTATATTATTATTCTTAATAATTATAAAACCTTTACACAAATGATATATACATAAATCATAAGAAAATAGTGCAACCATAGTTGTCTCAAAGGGCTGCTCTAGAATCTCTTCAGGAGTAGAACCCATTGTCTTCTATTTATGAATTTGTCCTGCTCTAGGAACCAAAAACCAGTTCAGTTAGCTTGTATCTCGAGCTATTCTGTTATTACAGGTAACGAATGTGCAGGTTTTAGCGATCTCAAACATTTCGTTCATCGTGGATACGACCTGAAAAATCTTGTCCAGAATCAGCTCTTGTTCTCATGGCAAGGGAACTATAACGACACTTGCAAAACAAAGGGGAGACATTATTTCTCAGTCCAGCCAAATGTGACCATCAAACCATGGTTCTATAAATACAAAAGGTACCCAAGTCTGTACTGTAGACTCCGGCTTGGGCATTATTGCTCACCCGTGTTTTTACGTAAAATATGTATCCGGGATTTGTCTCTCTGCAAATGCGGATTAGATGAGGGCAAATTAGAACATATTTTTTTTGTTGTCCAAAGAGTAGGTCGTCAGAACTAGGTATCCCGGTACCAAGTAAAATGTCCTCCCTTCTATCATTCGAATACTCTTGTGATATACCTATTATATTAGCCCATAACCATGATAATTTGTTATAAAAGTTTTTGTTTATATAATAAGGAGTTTTGTCACGCAGTGAGTATGTCACCCACGTAAGGCAGCAACATATAATGCTAAGATAACTTACAACAATAGTAGGTATTTAAAAATAAAATAAAAGTTAATGTTTACAAGATCTTTATATAAAGCAGTAACAGCATCTCAGCTAAGATACTATTACGATAGTATTAGGTCAGTTTCTAAGTACATCATCTATAATTGAGCCAATTTTCCCACAAATTTCGTAATCCAGATTACAGCTCCACACGCTACAAGCTCCAAAATTCGAAGCATTCAAAACATTAAAAACACAGGAGAATACCTTTTTTCATATTTATACAACAACGGCCGCCATTTTTGAGGCACGAGTAACCCTTTGTGCTTATTATGCTTTCTTCATACCAAGTTCGTTTGCCGCAAAAAAAATATACACGAGAATAACCAAATTTGCGAGATTTTTATCACCTTCTTTTTATTTAATTTATACAGAAGTAAACATTATATAATAAGGAAAGGGATAAAAATTTAATAAAATTGGTAAAGTATTATTTTTATTTTATTTGGAAAGCTGAGATCTTTATTTTATGTCTTAGTCTTAGACACATGTGTTCACAAAATGGAAATAATTACAACAAAAAAATGTTTACTTTGTTTTCTACATTTAAGTACAGTTATTACATTTGGAGTTTCCATTTAAGCTATATAATGCTTGTGAGAGGAGACTCCGAAATGATAAGCTTCCAAGAATTTTTCCTTTAATTAAGAAGGTAAGCCGGCGCTGCTTCGATCTCTAAATCCCAACAATTGTAGTAGTCGAGGAATATTTTAAATACCAAAATCGAAATAGATTTATAGATCGAATACCTTCAGATGAAACAAGGGGCTCGGGCTACTTACCTAGGCAGCCCGACTCTTGTTCTTACTACCACGTGTACCTTACGCAGGTATACGAGTAACATGATATAGTTTTCCTAAATAAACTAAAAAACTCTTTGTTAATGTTTTTCAAACCATCACCATAAAAAGAGAGCAATTAATCTCTTAATTGCTCTTTTTTCATAGTGATGGTGTGCAGTAGTGCATTAAAAATGTTTTGCGCACAATTATAATTATGTAAATTGAAACTAAGAACAAATTACAATCGAAATATTAATACTATGTGTACTCGTAACAAACCCAAAGACTTCGTAATTAACAACATTCAAACTTAGTATTATCGCAATATATAACTTCAAATTTATATAAAGCGATAACATTTTGAACTTATATTTATTTTATTAGATGTGGATGCTAAGACGAATCTAAAGCATCATCGACATTTGTTGAAGTAGTTACTTCAGACTAGTTTAACGATTGGATAGTATAGTAGTAACATTTAAACTTTCACGTTGCGTGATTATAACTATACATTACATGATCTGTGACGTGGAATCCAGTGATTCGTAAAACACGACCTCGTATTAGTTCCCAGTTGGTTAACATTGACATAATCAGTGTAGTGTGCAGTGACCCTAACTTTACTAGAAACAAAAAAGTGAGGGTAGATGAAGATTCATCGGCCTTACGGAGTCTTAAAATGAAAAGATCGCTGCGACAGTCCGCTTGTGACCACGGCCGGTGCGACCTAGTCAAAACGTCAAGCAATTTTAAGGAAAACAATGCACGTTAATTCCCGTATAATAAATAGATAGTAAGTAAGGAAAAAAGCTTGCTTTTTTTTAATCCCACTAATGAGAGTCATCATGCCGCTCTGCCACCGCTGGCGGCGAAGCACGCGTCAGTCGCGCTCGCGCCGGCTCCGGCGACCGCTTGACGCTCAGGCGAATACCGAGCGGTGGGTGGTGTGCGTCCTTAAATAGAAAAGGTTCCACATCGCCAACTATACGCATATACTCCTCTCCCAAGTCGCTCAATACCAGATCTAATACATATATTACCATAGGTAATATTGCATGTCTATAAGTTTCTACGCACTATTTCTGTCCAGGTGGTCTTATGTCCTCCCCTGGGTCTTGGTCCGGGGACCGACAATTCCAGTACCTGGTAGCCAATGTAATCAGGTGGTCTTCTTTTGACGTGTCTATACCAGTTAGTAAATACGCCCATGTCGCAGGAATTATTCTCTAGTGGTAGAGGTGTCTTTTAAACAAAAAAAAAGAACAATGACTGAATCGCTTTTGTATGAAATTGCCGACTAAAATGCACTTTCTGTCCGTAAAGATAAAACTCGTGTTTAATGTCAGAAGGGTTTAAGCCTCCCGACACAATCATTAGTCTTTTGTCATTTTACAAAAAAGAAACCATTCATCAATTATGTTTGACGTTCGTGGTTACCGAAGTATCAACGAATGTGTTTACACGGCTTTATATCGGCAAGGTTATACAATAGGCAGAATGTAATTAATGTTGTTTTTTTTGTTCAAATGCCAATAAAATATTATTATTTAATTTTATTTGTTTTGGTTATGGCATGTCTACGATTATTCGTAGATAAACTTGATTCGCTACGTCGTAGAGCTTACTTACCACTATTGCTACAAGAAAAATAAATATTTATGTATGTCTAGATGAGGCTGAATAAATACAAATTTCAATAGTTTTGCGGAGTTGTATTGAGTTAAACTATTATGATTGAAATATAGGCCTTACCAAGTTGTAAAATTGTATTCAAATCGCCTGACGAAATGCCTGATAATAATGCGTCTTCTTAATTTTATGTTATTAACTAGCTGACCCGCGCAACTTCGTCTGGTTTTTTTTTTCCTTTTTCCTTTTTTCTTTTTTCTTTCTTTTTTTACAACATTTTTCATTGCTGCTCCGCTCCTATTGGTCGTAGCGTGATGTTATAACCTATAGCCTTCCTCGATAAATGGCTATCTAACAATAAACTATTTTTTCAATGCAGCCCAGTAGTTCCTGAGATTCGGTTCAAACAAACAAACAAACTCTTAGAGGTATGAAAAATAGATAGTAGCCGATTCTCAGGCTTACTGAATATGCATAAAAAATTTCATGAGAATCGGTCAAGCCGTTTCGGAGGAGTATGGGAACGAACATTGTGACACGAGAATTTTATATATTAGATTAACTTGTGACCCTAAGCGCGTTATTGTACTGGACTCGCAGGTCGCTGTATGCCTGACGACCACCACGAATACGAACGGCAGTATGCTTTAAAAAGCGTAATTTTAACTGGTTTTGTACAGCGTGCAAACCTGCGGACCAGCATGTTGTCTCAATATCGAGGTTGTTTTTAGATGTTCCGTTACTCAATGGCCCAAATATTTAAATTTGTACACTTTACAAGGAGGAGTTTGATTTAGTTTGATATCTGGTATGGATGAGCATGTTATGTTTCCTGCGTTAAAAAGTAATACTTCGCTTTTTGGCATTGTCCTGAAGTCCATGCGGCATCACATAAGATTCACAAATAGACAGTATCTGCCTAAGTGCACTATTTGATGGTCTCAGCAGCACCAAGGCATCAGCGTTACTAATGTTTTTAATACAACATGACACCCAATGTAGGTGCTGCTGAGTTTACCAATCAGTCGGTTCATCTACTAGTTGAACATAATATAATAATAATAATCATTTATTTCAGGCTACTAAGGCACATATCATACAAATTATATAACATGTATTAAGATTTTTTTTACTGGTGCATAAAAATAATATCTTAATAAACTAATACCTAAGTTATATAATATTTTAAATTAAATTATCACTATACGCGACACTGAGACTGAGACGACGGTGGCGTAGTGTCTCGTAACCTTCCACGAATTCGTCGGTACCTAACACCCTTCGGTTAAAAGGCCTCATTCATGATGTTCAGTGGGAACTCGCACCATGTGCTATTTGAAGTAGACGTCTTGGCGCGACTCCAACTTCCCACCCCCATGGTCGACTTTGTTTTGATTCTGAGGTACTCTTGCTTGATACTATGACTTTTAGCTATCATGCTCATTTTAATTTGTTGTTGATTGTCTTGACAAAGTTTTAATTTTTCGTTAAACAATTTTATAGATATGTATATATCTTGGTATACATATTCACCAGTAAGTTTGCCTTGTAGTCCAAGATTGATAGCATTGTCGTGCCACCGTGTCAATCATTGTGAGTGCTTTGTACGTATTTATTCCAACCAGTTACATATTTATTTTTGACTAGCTGTGCCCGCGACTTCGTTTGCGTGAAAGTCGGGTTTAAATTAAGGTAGTTTATGTTACGAAATAACTTCTGTGTAAATATGTTGGAAACAGTCCTGTCGGGTGAGCCGCGATATGATTCAGCAGCGGAGAATCATCATATAGTCATCTATTGATAGCTTTAACACCCAAAAGCTTTGTGAAAATAAATAAGTACCAAATACTGACTCTTTAGGTATTCGTTTACTGTGTTTTTCTGTCATATTAATGACAGAAAAACATGTGTGTTATTTGAGTCTCTTTTCTTTTTGTATATTGTTATTTTTATTATTTTACTGTTTTATTATTGCTTTTTTTATCTTCTGCATGACTTTTCCTGTTAAATTATAATAATGTCTATACATGTGTCTTCTGTATACGAAATAAAAATCGTTCTATTCTATTATTTTATAAAGTTAATTTGGTGTGCGGCTTAAGAAGTGGGTTTTCTGTAGTTTTTGTTTCATTCTTTAAACGTTATACCTACTTAATACCTAATAATTTTCAATAGAATTTGTACTAAAATTTTGGTACTTCCCATTTAATCAGATGTTTATCGTAAACTTGGAAAGCCTAAGTACTTAACTTTGATAGTTTTCCTTATAATTTTAGTATTTATACTACTACCGTGAATTTTTTTGACATACTCAACATCAACCATTTAGTTGGCAGGGGAACACTTGACTCTAACAAAAATGTTCACTATAAAGCCTAATATTACACAAAGCAATCCTAAAATCTAAAAATAGTCTTGACAAACCCTAAACGCTTTTTAAAAGACCTATCTAATGATACCCCACTCCTCAGCAAGAAACGAATCCATCATCGCAAGCACCTATACCCTAATAAATGTTTTCACAAATAAGGAATTGTTTGATCACGGTGACCAATTTGATTTCATAGATGGCGCTACATGTTTTTTTTGTTATAAACGTAAGAGTAGACAAATATAATCAAAAAGCTTCGAACTGCTAAGCTATCGCGAGTTACACGTGATATTGTGAGTCAACCATAAAAGATAGACATATGCTGTCGTGGCATATTTTTATTAGACGGAAGCTTAAAAAATGGAGTAACTTCTCCCGTTTTTCCAACATTTCCCTTCACTGCTCTGCTCCTATTGATTGAAGCGTGATGAAAAGTATACTATAACCAACTCAGGAGTATGAAAATTAATTGTACCAAGTTTCGTTAAAATCCGTCGAGTAGTTTTTGTTTCTAAAACGGTTATACAGACAGACAGACAGACAGACAAAAAATTTACTGATTGCATTTTTGGCATCAGTATCGATCCCTAATCACCCCCTGATAGTTATTTTGGAAATATATTTCATGTACAGAATTGACCTCTCTACAGATTTATTATAAGTATAGACAGATAGATAATATCTCTTTTGTTTACAAACACTACTTCAGCACTGTCTTTTAAAATAGATATTAAGTTGCAATAGATATCTTCTAAATATATAAAAATGAAACCCGTTTTCCGTTGTCACGACATAGCATGAAAACAGCTTGACCGATTTGGATGATTTTTTTTTGTAGTTTTCTAATACTCTGTACAAGGTTCTTACGGAAAAAAATATTAAGAAAATCTCTTAGAAAGATTGAAAAATATACATTTAATTTTGCATATTTTAAAAAAAGCGCGTTACGAATGTCAACGTTATTAAACAACACCCAGACACAGAATAAACCGTCATGCTCATCACACAAAGTTTAATCCTGGGTGGGGATCGAACTCACGACCTCTTGCGTAGCAGTCGGATACACTCCCACCGCGCCACAGAGGCAGTCAATTAATTGGAGTTGTTTTTCTTGCATAACGTGTGTCAGAATCTACCACTGCTTAACCTACCCACCGAACCGCAGTAGATTTTCTCAGAGTTTCATAATACAACTCTTGGAAGCATTTTACAAGTTTTCGGCTGGTAGGAACTTGGTCATATCAATCTGTTCCTGGCTTACCCTCTATGAGCAGGACAGTTTATTATTTGTCTACAATTGACCGGCTATAAGAGTTCATGATACGGCCTTTGATTCGCAATCAGTCGTTGACTGGTATCAGCAGAGATCGATGCCGGCGATGTAGGATATGGGAAAAGTTATTTACCATCACTACATAGTATAAAACCAAGTCGCTTTCTCTGTCCCTAAATCCCTATGTATGCTTAAATCTTTAAAACTACGCAACGGATTTTGATGCGGTTTTTTTTAATAGATAGAGTGATTGAAGAGGAAGGTTTATATGTACAATAACATCCATTAAATAGTAGAGTAATAAGGAGCGGAGCAGCAATAAGAAATGTTGCAAAAACGGGGAAAATTTACGCAGACGAAGTTGCGCGGGTCAGCTAGTCTTTAATAATTATTAGCCTCCGAACACATACTATACGAACAATCTATAAATTTTGCAGAAAAATCGATCAATCTAACCTGTGAATTACAAATGTTGACATGACAATACAATACGGTAAGTGTATACGAAGAAAATGCCAAGAAACTAGGACCTATATAATACGTCTAAAAATAAAAGTTACAACTTGCAGGTAAATGAGGCACTCATGTAAAAACTTTTCTACAGGAAGAAACTTTTTTAATCTTTTTTACAAAATTTTCACCAAACGAGATGGCCAAAACGTGCCCCAAGCTGTACAAAAATGTAAAGTATTGCAATATGTTTATAAAAATAAGCAAGGGATTTAGAATTGCTATTCACCTTTCATAGCAGTTGCGTAAAAAAAAAAAGGTTTTTAGAAAGTCAAGCGATTTCCTAATTTTGATTTCGCTTTGACACATCTTTAATGTTGCCATATAATGTTACCAAAGATCAGATTAAGGAAACTGTAACTACATAAAAGCATTACAGCTATGAAAACGTAATAAAATATTTATTTTAATAACATATGTATTAAATAGTAATAAGTTATAAGAACATATATGTGAAGAAATTTTTAACAACAAACCTTTTATAACTAATGTAGGTACTATTATATTAATAAAGTACGTGGACACTTTCAGATGGGGTCATTTGAATTTTGTACTAGCAACACCAATTAACCGGCAAGAGACAAAGCAATCAAACTGTCATTTTTATTTCATGGACTTGACGGTACTCGCCGGCTTTATATTAACGTTCGCTTCATGTTTGATGTTGTTAATCATTGTGTATTGTTTTGTGTTTTAATACCTTTATTTTGTAGTGTTGTAGCCCCACGTGAGTGCTCCAATAACGATGCATGATTATAAACGGCGCAATAAATCAGATAAATATGGAAATCAGACCTTTTACAAGACAAGCGTGTAATTGTGGTATCGCTATTTGAGAACACATCAGGCAGCATTTGATGTCATAATTACCTCCTGATATGACTGAACATGTCTATCAGGAGTTTTATCGGGATAGGGATAAAATATTAGGATGTTGTAATTGTGTTGTTGGGAACCGGACGGTTGGATGTTGTGCACATTATTTTACTTATTAACCGTTCTTTCACGACACCCCCAGGATAACATAACTTTATCCGTCACTACACGAAAAACTACATAGGTATCATTCATTAATTACTCATATCTTTATGCATAGTAAAATCATGATGAAAGGCGACCGATGAAATCTACTTTTTTGAACCACCATAACATTTGTCCACGACTGCGGAGCTAAATGCGCCTTTATTATTTTTTATATAGAAGATCTGTTCTTTCAAATAACATAGTTTCAAGTTTGTACGTTCTGGGGCACAGTCCCATACAATTTTTGGCCATCTCCATTCAGACAGGTATTTCACCGGCGATTTGAAATACATATAATCATAAAATTTATTTTATCGTGATCGTGAGGCAATTAAAAGACGTGCCTGGGAATAACGTAATAACTGTTAATAAACTGCATTTCCAGACTCCAGGGGATCATTTTCAGGAAGAGCAGGTTGATTAATTATTATATTTAATTTCGAAATTATAGATTAAGTGCATCAGACCGATAACTACAGTTCGTAAAAATTATTTAAAAATAAAATAAGTGCAAAAAACAAAATTTAAAATTAAAATAAAACTCAAGACATATAACACAAAAAGTATAAAATACATTTTAGACCCCTCGACCATTAACAGGTAAGTAGTACGAAGATTAATTCGTCAAGGATTAATAGAAATTCAAGGCGATGATTTTGATGAAACTGTCAATCGTGAGATATCAGATTACAGCGAAAAT
Source organism: Herminia tarsipennalis (assembly GCA_945859575.2). Classification (NCBI taxonomy): domain Eukaryota; kingdom Metazoa; phylum Arthropoda; class Insecta; order Lepidoptera; family Erebidae; genus Herminia; species Herminia tarsipennalis. The sequence continues at coordinate 27,415,674 of OX243840.2, forward strand.
CAGAGAAGAACTACAAAATCAAGAGCCATCTAATGATGCGAGGAAATTATTTGTAATAGAAGGGGCCTCCCCATTGGTGATTTGATGCGGTAAAAGGTAGTTATTGTTTTCAGTTACCAGCACAATTTCAAGGAGAGCCTCATCTATAGAGGTACTTTGGATTTAGTGAACTGAAACGTAACATGCGCCAGCAAAAGGACACACATTTTGTTCATTTACTCAACACTTTATGAGTGAGTGAACTTAGCATGGAACAGTATCATTTACTTTTAGAGAGGTCTCGTATTCCTTTAGAAGGAAACTTTGCTGAAGGGGATGCTGTTTGCATATATTCTACTTAACAACTTGTCAACGCATACAATGAGGTAATGATAAATAAGTTAACAAGGAAATTGTATGCGATAAATGCACAAGATGAGTCTAGGGAACCCAACAAGTACGGACAGAAAACTCTAGCTGTAGCCATTCCAGTAGATCCAAGTAATACTGGGGCCTACTATCACATATAAATTGGGTATAGGTTCACGTGTAATGCTAAAAATGAACGGAAGTCAATGGAAGCATGGTACTAGTTCATGGCTTTCCAGGGGAAGGACTAAGGAGAGACCAGTTAGAAGATGGAGAGTTGCCAAAAAAAGATTGGTTCAATTTGATGATCAAATGATATATTGGGAGAAGCTACCGTGATGAAAATGGTTAGTTAGACGTAGCTCCAACGACTGTAACTTTTCAAGGTAACAAAGGTGCCGGCGACATAGAAAGAGTTATAATTCCACTTAAATTAAGTTGGGCCGTTACAGTGCATATACCTCACTCCAAACGCATGTACCTTCTCCGTTCCGTCGTGGGTAAAAAAAAAGATGTAGCAACATCCATTCAATAGAAAAAATAGAAACCTTGGTTCCCTAGAATCACTTTACTAGAATCAGTTTGAAAGGTTAATTTTCCAAAGTGTTGATAAAGGTTCGTCCATAAATAACGTCACAGTTGTGAGCAAGGGCGCTGTGACATTTGACGCGAGGTTAGCGAGCGCTCACCTGTGTCACGTCGTCGCGCTATTGTTGTTACAGGGCGTCATTAAGAGGGCACATCGTGTGTCAGCTGACAATGTTACCGTCTAAGCAATTACCAAAGATGATTTTGCGAATTAGTTTATTTTTCTCTATATTGCATTGGGAGCTTTGTGTGCAGCTCGCTTTACATTCAGCAGTTGGTTCAGCTGTCTACATACTCTATCTATCTACACGGGCATCCTCTGTGTTCAAAAATATTAGGAGTGAACATTTTTGTTAAATGCCAAGCAAAACTATGTAGCGGCCAGTTTTAGACATTATTAAATTAAATACAGTTATAATAACAACGTAATTCGGCATCAGTAGTTCCTTGCGACACACGTTAAAAGCACCTGCGCTGTACTTGTAGATACGGCTTACACTCACAAAAGTATTTAAAACTTTTATAATTATACCAAAAGTTACGCTAGTTATATAATAGGTCTCATTCGTTTAAAGTTGTTACACCTGAACACAACGCGGCAGACAATTGCCGGTTGATTTCGATGCTCGCTATCGAAATAAGTTTTAAGCTTCGTAGAGTTTATTCGCTAAAGTTCAGTTCCCATACAGTTTTCACAGCGATTTGATACAGTCGGAACTGCAAGTATAAGTTGGTACTTGTTATTTGTGGTTCATGTGTATTTAATGGTACTTGCAGTTTTTACACAAGGGTGCCAGAAAATCCTTGTATCCCATAGGACTTTATAAATATACAAATTACATATTTTACAGTAAGTACTATAATGATGATGTCCCGTTCATACTCTACAGTTAAACCTACCTAGATACAGTGTAAACTTTTTATCTTCATGCCTTTGTGGTGACAAGATATGTGTTTCTTTACATAATGGAACCTACATCCTAGTCGTACTTAGCGAAGTTTAGGTAAAATTGTACCCGAGTAAAGGAGGTCAAAGTAAAAGGGCTCAAGCTCACTAGGCCTACAATTTGGCACACAACTATTTAATGACTATTTACCGAATAGAGTGTATTGACTGTAAGCTCCATGAGTAAGATTTATGCCGATTAATTGAAAATATGTCGGATATGTATACGAAGATATATATAATCACAACATACCATCGGTATCAATTTATACGATAACGGCAGAGAATCTGTGCCCTATATTAAGTTTTTCACCGCATAAATCAGAATTTGAGTCTCAAAGGGTTAAAATGGAAATGAAATCTCTGGTATAAATGAGAATACTCGTATTTTCGAACTGCAATGCAGTATTTTGACTGAATAATCGCCATAGCAGCAGAATAGAGTCTGTTAGTATAACGAAATATACAGGGTGACTTTGAAATCAGTCGACAAATTGATAGGGGAGTATCAGCACCGTTAGTACTTACAATTTTTTTTTTTTTTTTTTTTTTTTATTGCCTACGGTTGGCAGAAAAGAACGCCGGTCGATCTCTATTGTTTCCAGGTGGACCTGGAAACAATACGGTCCTGTACGGATCGATTCCGGCGTTCTTTTCTTCCACGTACGTGTAGACTCTGGAATGAACTACCTGCTGCGGTGTTTCCCGAGCGCTACGACATGTCTTACCATCACGCTTACCATCAGGTGGGCCGCTGGCTCGTCTGCCAACCATAGGCAATAAAAAAAAAAATATATATATATAAGTACTAACGGTGCTGATACTCCCCTATCAATTACATACATTCGTTGACGGATTTTCGGCAGAATAGTTTCTTCACCGGCGCAACTTAGCTCAGTTTGGTGTCGCCCTAACTTATAATATGGCTAAGTTAAAGTACACAGGCAAGTTCAACACGCCGCCGCCGCGCACCGCGTGGTGAGAGGATCGTCAGCACTTTACCCTTCGCGTTACATTCCACCATCCGGTGGAATGTAAGTGCAGTTGTTGTTTTGCGGGTTATTTTATGGCTAAAGGCTATCTTACACAGTTGTGGATCATTCTTTGCTTTTGTTGAGGCCATAATGTTTTTAAAACTTCGTGAATGCATGAATGCAACCAATCTGTAAATCAGAGTGTTTAAGGGCTCGTACTCATTACAAGTCCGCCTGTAGTCTTTAACCCTATCTGGCCGCCTGTAAACACGCGTATATTGATTATTGCCCGTTTGTAATGGTTGAAAACCGGCTCTGGGCCACACACTAGCAGGCCATAGCCGGGAGTTTCAGACCGCAATTTCACGCGGCAGCAGTGGCCGGTGAGGGCTTCTAGCTGAGCGGTTGCCGGTTGGCTACTTGCTAGTGTGTGTTCGATTCTCGTGGACTGTTTGGCTGATACCTGACGACGCAGATCGCAACGACGGCGACACACACTATGGGTTGAATTGGCCGTCAGCCCAAAACCTGAATAATAATAATAATATTTATTCATGAATGGTGCAATAAACTTAGCATTACGTACATTTATATATATAACAAACACCACAGTTGAGTAATTTGCCTAAACTAGGTTGAGACTTGTATTTCAAGATAGAAAGTAAAAGTATTTTAATAAACACTCTCTGAAACTAAAAGTAAACCTAATAAATAAAATAATAACTATTATGCGAGAAATACAGACAAATATTTAACATTTACAAAAGAAATTATAAGAGTTTGTGACATAATGAAAATACCTTCTATCCGATAAATTATGTATCTTTGACATATTATTGGAATGAAGGGATTTAATGCAACTTAAATAAATATTCCATGTGTCAATTTTGTAATATAATAATTTTATTATGTAAAGCTGTTAGAAAGTGGGTCATGCCTTTTATCAGTAGATGAGAAAACTGGGGAACTAAACAATTATATCGGTTGGCAAATTCCTAACGTGTACCTAGCAGTTTATATAGGTACCTAAATTACATCGACACACCTCTATTCATGAACTCAAGGCTACAAACTTCCTTTGTACTAAATCCCGCCTCATCAATTTTCAATTTTACGCTTTGATACGCTTACCAATTAAATTAGCGTTACTTAATTAACGAACTAAAAACATAACATTCGAAAGTTACATTAATATAATTGAGTGTTGTGAGGACACGTCCCAGTAATTCTTTATCTCTCGGCGCAGGTACGTCGAATATTTAAAAACCAAACGTATCGTAAATATTTTACGTACATATCTGAGTTCCGGGCCAGGGTTGTGATAAATACTTTATATGTTTGTTAGTGATTGTTCCGGACGTGGTTTATCTGTTTGGTTTACAAATAGCCATGTTTGAGACTTTTAGAAATTACATTTTTGGTTAGCGCGTTTTAAGAGTTTTGTACTTATTCTGTTTACAGAAATGATCACAGCATTTAATCCTGCAATTTTGAATGGTAGTTGAAACTGAAATGAATATTTAGTTTTTTATTCTAATTGTATATTAATTGGTAATAAATATTTAAAGAACGAGGTAGGCCAATTAAAAAAGGTTAAATAGTATATTCTAGTACCTTTCATTCCGTTTTTGTTTGAATTGGTCATTTCGTTAAATGGAAGCTGAAGTTCACATTAAATTTTAGCGAAGTCTCCAAATTGCTTAAAAAGAGAGCGAGGAGATTTTGTTATTTACAAAAAAAACTTTAATATCCACTATGTTCCCAAAAGGATTAGTCTAGACAACGTCGATTAACAAAGTCTCTTAATATTATAAACTAAAATAATAACACTACTTATGAAGATATAGCGAAACTTTAAGCTTTATAAATTGGCGTGACAGTTGACAAACTAGCTGGATTTGTGTTGAAAAAGTGCGGGTATTTGTGTCCCGAGCGCGTGACCTATGTGACAGCCCTAGCGGACAGTGCGGATAACGGTTGGTCATTGGCGATATTTGCCGCAGTATACAAACGCGTATCGACATATCGACAGATGTTCATGCCTTTGCCTACGGGAAAATATGACTGCATCGATTTAAAGCTGCTGTTTGCATTTTTGGTTGCGAGATGTGAGGCTAAAACCGGCTAAAATAATGATCACTAATTTTAATAGGCTAATAGAGTAAAATCCCTAGTAGAGTTTGCCAAAACTGTTTAAGTAGCCAAGCCTGTAGGCGTTTTACGTCTCTAAAGCTGGTGCTTGAAAGTTTTATATTTTTTTAACAAGACCACCCTCCTGTTTGTTGTAACCCTGTGGCATCTTGCATTAATATAAGCTTATTATACTTGCAACGCTTAAGGTGGATTTATACATAGGACTCCACACAGTTTTGTTTAGCGTGGGAATCAAATTCACAATATCTTGTACATCCCAATAAATCACAAAACGCACTGATTCGTTCAATAAAATTGTAACCGTAACGAACTTGATGATTTAAAAAGAGCGGTCATTTGTACAACTTTCATAATCAACGATGCATCACTTCTGAAAACGATCCAATGTTAGCTGTTTGTTCCTGTACCATCTGACAACGCATCCAATCTGGACAATATGGACCTACACTGCTGGCAGCTTGTGTTGTGCAACCCTGCGGTTCACCCAGTAGAATTCTCCAATCAAAGTACAGAGAAGTCAGGATGATTAATGATTGTCAAAATGATGATTGTTTCTACAACAGGAGTATCTAACCAATCCCTACTAATATATAAATGTGAATGTAAGTTTGTTTGTTACGCTTCCACGCGAAAACTACTCAACCGATCATCATGAAACTTTGTACACATATTCTTGGAGGTATTAGAAGTAACACAGGATTATAAAAAAAAGGGTAAAATTTACGCAGACGAAGTTGCGGGGGACAGCTAGTTACTAAAAAAATATTTAGTCAGTATATACTGACCGCTTCAGCTGTATGCGATATAATAGCAAAATTTGTACTGTATCTATATTCAAACTACTAAAAATTATATAAATGTGGTTATGATTTAAAAAAATAACTAATTTTAACAAATCTACTTGGCTTGATTTGGCTTGCATGAGCTTGTCGCCGATCCGGGCTAAGGTTGGTTTTTAAACACAGATCAAAGGGAGCTTGCTGCAAGCTCTTGCGACGTATTTACACATTGGCGCCCGTTTAGAGTCGCTCACGAGCTCGCGCAAAACAGGTAAATACTTACGCTGCGCATTGTACGACTGCGTATTGATCATAAATAGTTGTTTACATTTTAAATAAAATAGTTAAATATAAAAAAACAGTTTTAAAAACAACCTTTGATTTAAATACTCTTAAAGAAAGAAAGTATTTTTTAAATTAAAACATATCCATCAATTTGCTACATTATACCATTTATGGCATAAAAGCTTGTCGCGAGGTCGGATTATCATATATCGACAGTACTTATTAGACTATATTATGTTCGTAAGCTTTCGTGATTTGTACACATAATAAAATATCTACTCGATTAAGACCCGCAGCTTATAAAATTCTATAATGAGTACCTATACACTATGTTTTGTGTAATGTGCAGCACAGCATGTATGATACCAACCGTACCAAAATATTGCATTGTCGTCAAAGTTATACTAGTGTACAAAATTTTAAACCAATAGAACATCAGAAAGTGGTACTAATTTAGACTCCAAGATTTGAGTCACATAAACTAACTAAAGGGTCTTTCAACAAAGACGGGTCGATGTTAAAATTGAATAAAACTAGATGTGTGTGAGATATTAACGAAATTTATTTTTTATTTGAAAGGCCCGTTTATGCCATTATGCATGAAATATGACATCGTTCAAATGTCCGCCGCGGCTTCGCATGGTGGCACAAATCCGAGAGGTCCAATTTTTAATGACTCTGCTGCATAGATCCGGCTGAATCTGAGCGATGGCCTGCGTTATGTTGGATGCATTGCTATCTGGTGAACCTCATGTGGGTTGTGGTCATCCCATATACGGCAATTTTGCTTATTAACAAAACTATTCATCCAAAAATGTGCCTCGTCGCTAAAGATTATTTTTTGGCCAAAATCGGGGTCCTCTTCCAAGCGTTCCGACGCCCATTCAGCGAACACACGGCGTTGTCTATGGTCATTAACTTTGAGCTCCTGGGTCAGTTGGATCTTGTATGGATGCAGACCCAAGTCCCGACGCAAAATTCTCCAAGTTGAAGTCTGCGAAAGGCCGAGTTCTTGTGCACGGCGAGAAATCGACTGCTTCGGAGTCTCCTGAACACTCTCACGTACAGCGGCGATGTTCTCGGCCGATCTGGCGTTCCTTTGACGTAAAGGTGTTGGTTGGTTGTTTACCGAACCGGTCGTCTCGAATTTAGTCACCAATCGTTGGAGAGTAGACTTTGAAGGGCCACCGCGTCTGCCGTAAAATGGGCGCAATGCGCGCAACGTTTTCACTAACGAACACTCATTTTGATAATAAAGTTTTATCATTTGCACATGCTGCTCAACCGTGTAACTTGCCATGGTGATTTGGCATCAGTGACTGAATAAGAAAAAACAGATTTGACAGATGCCGCCAAATCAAAATGGCCGCCACAGATTATTAATATAGACCCGCTCTATTTGAAAGACCCTTTATAAGGGCAAGATAAAAGTTCGTAAATATATAAAACGGCCATAATTGATTTATGGCCGTTTACTATACAATAGGTGGTAGTTAAATTTTTTTAAAGAACTAACTCTTATTCCACTTCTCTTTTTAAGGGTTAACGGTCCCTGAATTAGTGTAGTGTAATAAGCCCATCAAGTCAAACGCAATAGCGGACACAACTTCAACGTCCACGTCTGCCATGCTTGCCTATTCGGAACATACTGACGTAGGTACTCGCAAGCATGTTAATTGTGAATGGTATCCAAGCGTTTGTAAAGACTTGGAGCTTGTGGACATTTGCCAAGCGTGGGCAAGCGTGTAAACGTGGCATAATATTTCGATATGTTTTATTCTACGTGGTACTGGTAACCGTTTACAGTAATGGAACTTTTTATAAAATATGTAAAAAATAAATTGGATTACTTGAAGATTGATTCTAAAATGCTGTGATTGTTACTATTTTATAATTTTTAAAGTGATGGTTTACTATATAGCCGGATCCAAGATAGTTATGATATGATCAATGATAAAAATTTACTAATAAATTAAGTCCCTAAATCACCTACTATAATAATAAAATAGCCTTTATTTCCTTAACTTATAAAACAGATTTTTAAAAAGTAGTAAAATAAAATAAAACGTAAACAAAAAAAAATGTGCAAGAAAATATAGCTAGCTTTTTTTTTTGGTTCGTAGGTTATGGTCCCTTTCGAGTACAGGCCTCCTCCAACGATTTTTAGTTTGATCGGTTTCCAGCTCTGTTTATCCAGTCATCTCCTGCTGTATTTTTTCAACCTCAAATTACCTACTATACTAATTTATATTTACATTACAGTCCTACAGTTGGTTTTCTTTATGTTTGAGAGATTAGATAATCAAATAACTGCTTTATTATATCCAGACTTAGTAGTTCTACGATTAACTGTAGCTGTTCTACACTAAAAGCTTCTTGTATTCTGCTACAACTAGCTACGACTCCTATTAAATCCACTATACGTATACTCGTTGAACACTTTTGTATGTAAATACTGTACAGAGCTATTTGCTGAGGCCGCGTAGATTTGTCTGCACAGTAAACAATTACTCGAATGGAACTGCGAAAGTATGTATGTATAATACACTCTACTTAATCTGTTTTTTATAATAATATTATAAGGTACATATTATGTACCTTTTGTATGGCTAGCGGAGAGCCAACTGTATCAACACAAAATGGAAATATTCGCAGGTTATGTTAACTTCAAATATGTAAAACAACGTCATCATCAACTGATAGCTTTAATCCTACATATCCCTTGAAGTCAGTAAGTAGCTTTTGTACAGAAATATATAATGCAGAGAAATATAGTCGTGACAAAAGTTATTAAAGTCGAAAGCAAACGCTCGCAAAGAAGTTTCATTTAGATTTATGACGCGAACAGATATTCCTTTTAATGAAATAAAATTAGGTTTTAAATAAAAGAGGCAAAAAGTCTTGCGAAAACGAAAACTTTTGGAAGATTTATTAGAACAAGTAGCTTATCTTCGTAATCATGTTCGTTTTTATGTTTCTAACGTTACCTGCCCTGAGACTTTATTGGGATGGGTAGATACCTACGATTCAAGCATGTGATGTATTTTTCTTATATGTACGGCACAATCTATTGACCTTGACTATATAAATTATTCGAGATGCACTAGGACACTCAAAACTCAAACTCAAAACTCAATAAGAGATCAAAAATGAATCTAAATGATTGTGAGAAAATTTATTTAACATTAAGTTAGTTTGAATGACATTAAAATACTATTTGTACAACTTTGGAATGAACTAAAAATGACAACGACGGGCAAAGTTAAAAATAAGTTCTAAAGTTGGCCACTCAGTTTTAAAATAGTTTCAACGATTCGGTGCATGTGCTCTCTACCAAGAACAAGAAACTGAAACGTGTAATGGAAAAGAAATCCTCAGAATAACATTTATGGAACTTGTCATAAAGATAATGAAAGTATTCAGATGATTGCATTACAACGTTAATATTAAAAATTGCGAAACTGATTACAAAAGTGCCATTTAGGGCCACTTTGGTACAAATTACAAAATCCCCATGAAGCTACCTCCGAGCCACTTATTAACTTACCTACATTTGGCCGTTTACCGCCGCTCGCTCTATGGGTTGTCAAAACCGTTTTCACGTTTATTTATATTCCTCTTCATCATAGTACTGAACTAACGAAAGAAATTACGAGTAGTGTTGCTAGTAATTTAGAGAGTATTTAAATAAATGTTTGTCCACTGATCACTTACAAACATCTAAACAGGCATTGAGACACAGAAATTAAAACGAATGGAAGCGAAGGCTGGGGTTGTTAAATACATTACAGGGTTTTGTGCTAAGTCAACCCTAACATAAGCCCTTAGTAGGAGACGAGACTCGGACATAGAATAATTGAGTAGAACACAAGAACCTTTTGTAGCCGGTCTTATTTCTGAACGGTATCGAATTACTTTCGCCGAATTCGATATTTTTGTCCTAGACATCTTTAATTAGCAATTAAAGGAATCGAGTTTCTTTAATTAGATCGTCCTTTTAGATAAAAGATATCTTAAATATTGTCCTGATTTCAACTACGCCAAAGATAATTACAACAAAATACTAAGGTAGAACTAAAAGGTCTTAAATATATCATTCAGCTGAAGTGTATCAAAGTACCAAAATTTCGCAGCTTAAGTATAAAATCTTGTTCTCAAACAAAAGTATCTGTCGCATTACAAAACAAAGCATTAGGAAAACAGATACAATTGTATAATTTTTCTAAATTAGTCGCTATCCGGCTGTTTTGCGGCTACTTGGCTGGCTTCCCACCGCAACAAGCACATTACAACTAAATGTGCTCTTTCAGTACATTGAAAGTGCACTTAAGCGGTTTTGGTGCCGTGACACATAAAACAAGGTATGAACTAAATACAATCACGTAAACCGAATGTTTGGTTCAACTGTGGACTTTTTCTCTGTATCTGATATATGAAACCGTGTGCGTGAAGGTAGCCATTCAGCACAATAGTAGAGGGTTTTCTGTTATTTTTGTTTCATACTACCACAGATAATATAATAATACTACTAACAGCATATACGTATTTTCAATGGAATCTGTACGAAAATTTTGTTACTTCCCACTTGGTCTGCAAATACTCGTAAACTTGTAAAGCCTACTTAGTTTTGATAGTTTTACTTTTAATTTCATTATGTATACTAAAACCTTATTTTTTTTCTACACCTACAAACACTTTACTCTAACAAAATTTTGCACTTTAACGCTTAGTATTTCACAAACGGATCCCTAAATCGAAAAGTCATATTCACAATCAAAAATATTTTTAATAGACCTACCCAACGACATCCCACACGATGGGGTAGGTTGGAAAAAAATCACATCCCCACTTTACGGGTTCTCCCAATTTAGGTACGGAACTATAAAAATCTCGTGTCACGGTGTTTGTGGTCGAACGGTTCATTTTATCTCATCTATTTTTTGTATTTTTGGTAGGCTAGGTATGAGAATAGGTCGTAAAGTATTTTTGTTTAAATCGCGATTTTAATATTTTTGTGTGCGAAAACGGGTTAAATTTACGCAGACGCTGTTGTGAGGATCACCTAGTTATACGGAATGGTTTATACGGGTAAATAATTTACCTACCTATTTCTATATAATATATATATTATAACTTCTCTTTGACAAAGAGTAAACTTTGAGTAAACAAACTTTCGAAAATTCGAGTATTTTTTAATGAATTAATTTGGAATAATTTCGAAGTCCCGAACAAATAACGTAATTTGAACAACAATATGTTTAAATATGACTAATAATTGGTATTCATATTGAAACAAGTCATTCAGTAAATTGCAATTTAAATTAATATCAACCCATATAATACTAATAATAATAATACCTTGGGACAACTCACACAACGCCATCTGATCCCAAACTAATCAGAGCTTGTACTATGGAAACCAGACAACTGATAAACATACTTATATATTTCTAAATACATACATATTATTGATATGAAGTCCCACTGCTGGGCACTGTTCTCTCCAGTAGAACCTACATATTGTTGATCCTGAGGATAATTGCCGAGCAGTTTGGCAATCGCAGTCAGGGCTTAAAGTATGCACAGGACGCTGATGGCCGTCCATTTACATTATTATTATATTATACATTATTTACAAAGTTTACATTTTTAACAATTCATCATCAAGCGTTGATGATGAATTGTTAAAAATGTAAACTTTCAAAGTTTCGATGGACTGGATTAAAATATGGATAGAGTCAAATACTAAAATATTACTCGCTTTGAAATAATATTAAATTATTCAACCGCAATTAAAATATTCCCAAAATAGACTCAAAATAGGTATACAATGAAAAAAATATATAGTTTTTAAAATATATAGGTACATACAAATATTTGAACCCCGTTACAATTTGTGTTATCAACTACAATTCTATTTACAAGTTAAGATATAGTACTAACTACAAAATTTACTACTACTTATTTAGTAAGTAGTAAATTTTGTAGTTAGTACTATATTTTAACTTGTTTGTTGCTTAAAATATTTTCAAGTCTTATAACACTTGAGAATATTACGAGTTCATACTCTCAAGTTTTATATAATTTTTTTTTTTTTAATATTTTAATATAAAAATAAGCCACTCTTTAGATAGATACATAATGGTCTCCCAACCGATGTCGGTTACGGCGGCCAATGTCATCAGAGACTAACCAACTGCGCAGGAGATATTGTAATGTACAAGTGTGTGCGCAGACACAAGTGTATTCTCTATTCTCTCACTTTTATAACCCAGTGGAACAGAAAACTACTGGAGGGAAATTGGGCACAGGACCAACGACTTAACTTGCTCTCCAAGGCGCGGAGGGTTGTGACATATTTAGAAAATTGACACCCATCTATGTACCGGCAGCGGTTACGTTGCTTTACTTCGCAGATATCTCGATCTGCTCGGTCGCCACTGAGTTACGGACATCTCTAAACATATTTGAAGATTGAATAACAGTAATACAATGCATATTGCAAGATAATCTGAAATGAATTCGGTAATTAAAACATGAAAATTATAGTTAATTAAGAGCATAATATTATTTCTAGACATTTGCGCTGCTATAAGCTAGACAAAATGTGTACTTTAGCTAATTTCCCTGCGCATGAAACATCCTAGTTATCTTCTTAGTTGTTAACTTAGAACAGCGGTGTAATTAATTTTCTTGAAGTTACATTATAAATGAGAACATGAACTTCCTTATTATACTGCACGTTTCCTGTTGAAAGAACGTGTTTTTAACACTAGTTTTTTTACAGGACTTTGCCTAAAGTTATAAAAAGTGACTCTGTCGCTCCCGACAGAGTCACTTTTAGGTTAACGTACTCCATATCAAATTGCTTTACAAATGAACTCGTGCAACAATAATGTCGGACCTTAATTTATTTAAAGTGTTTTTAATTATTAATTGTACTTATATTCTTTTCCTTTGTCTGTTATTTTACTCCTGGCTCGTGTGTTGGTTCCAAATAAATGTATTTTCTCTTTGTTTTTTCTCTTTGGAACACCCCTAAATATTCACATATTAAGATAAAGGTCGGCACACACTGCGTTAATACTTTTCTCGATAACACATTTAGCATTTTTGTGAGTATTGCGGGAGACGGCAGCTTTATACTCCATATTTTTTACGAGTTTTATGAGATAGCTCGACAAAGGAGCGGCCAGTCATCGCCCATCGCCGTCCTATATATAATTTTAGATGCTGTTTATGCGATGCTTATCTTAGGAGAGTTTTATGTATTTTATGTGCTAAGATACGACGGTCGACAGATTTGAGAGTCCTCTTTTGTTAAAATAGCTCTTTTTATTATAAAAGACTTATAAAGTAAATATTTAATACCTACTCATAAAATGTAATATCCTAGTAAAGTATGATTACTAATTACATATTTTTAATTATTTTTAGTTCCCCCTGCATTTCCTGTTCATCAAATCTTCATAAACCGAAGATAGTTTCTCACAGAAAGGAAGGTATGTATATATGGTTGATCTTACACACACCGGAAGAATAATATAATTATGTTGGCCAATTTGTTACCTGCATCTCATAGTCAATAACTTCAGCCATTCTATTTGCTCCCAAGTTGGTCGGGTACTTAAAGTAAGTTTCCCATGTCGTGACTCACGTTACAACACTTTATTGCTTCCCCTACTCTAAGCTGTACAATATGGTACCATCGCTGCCCTCACATAACCATAAAGCAGTATGATAGTTAATCTTAGTATAGTTAAATAAGGGTAAGGATTAGCCTTCATTACCAAAGCTAACAGGTAAACTTGAAGCTAAATGGTGCATGTTGGGCGGTGAACAGCGCCCCAAGGAGAGATAGGGTTGTGACGACTTACACGCACTTAATTGTTTTGCAGACAAAATTTATTCGACAAATAGACATTTTCACTAACAAAATATTTATTTATTGAAAAAAGTATGTACAGTTATTGTACAAAGGCGATCTTAATGCTAAAAGCATTCTCTACCAGTGAATCTTAAAGTGATGGAGAGATAAAATGGAAATAGGTACTTTATCTTTACTTAAAAAAATAACTTATTCTTGTGGGCAGCCTACTAAACTGTATATTAATAAACAATGCGTGAAAACGATATAATAATATAAGTACCTACACACATTACATAAATACATACAAACATACATATCTATAAACATATAATTACATACATACATACATACATACATATCAACCCATATGATGGCCCACTGCTGGGCACGGGTCTCCCCAGTAGAACCTACTATGTAGATCCTGGGGGTAATTGCCATAATCGCCACGCTTGGCGAGCGGGTTGGCGATCGCAGTAAGGCTTTAAATACGCAGAGGACGCTGCTGCCCGTCCTCCGGGGTGAAATCCCTTAGTCGCCTTGACGACACCCACGGGTAGAGATGGGGTATAATTACATATGTTAACCTAACGTAATAACTCAACTAATTCTTGGAAGAATAAAGTACGAACCTTCGTCTTAAAGTTAAAGCGTTTAGGTGCCATCCCAATTTCAGGGGACAGTATATTCCAGAGTAAGACAGATTAAACTAGGAAAGAGGATCCGACGAATCCGAAGGACATAGGAGAAGCAAACTGTTGAAGATCGAAGATCTCTGCTCTGGTCAGAGCACAAGTATTAAAAGTCACGGACACAAAGTACATCCAGACCCGGAACAACAATTTGTAAATCACACAAAGTGCTGTCCCATGTGGGAATCGAACCCACGACCTCTAGCGTAGCAGTCGGACACACTCCCACCACGCCACAGAGGCAGTCGAGTATAGAAAGTAACAAGTGAGAGGAGGATTAAGAATAGAATAAAGTGTAGTGAGAGCGTGCAAACTCCGTCGTTAGACGGTATAAAACCCGCAGAGTACCCGTAACCCTCACTAGTCACCTGAGCTTGCCAGTTGGGGCTTGCGTCTAGTTAAACGCCAAAATCCTGGTAGATGAACCTAAAGGGATAATGAAGCCGTTATAGATGACTGGTGGCAACATGTTGGTTTGTAATCGGCTTAAGATGCGTTGACTCTCTATCACAATTGTCTGGCACTTAGACGGATTTACTATCAAGCCAAACGTGTCTGATCAGGACTTATTTGGCTTGAGACGCGCCACCTTGCCAAGGAATCATTCAGCCGGGGGAGACCTTTAGATGAAAGAGAACAGAGAGTAAGATATCGTGATAGACGTCATTGAAGGCATTCGAGAAATCTACTATAGTAAAATTGTGAATTTGGTCTCATCCATGCCTGCACTGATGTCGCCAGTTACTTTAAGAAGAGCAGAGCTGGTGCCATGTTCTGGCCTGAAGCCTAATTGGAACGGGCTCAACAAATTGTGTCATTCGTTCATGTACACAAGCTTCCAGCACTTTTGAAAAGGAAGGAAGAATAGAAATAGGTCGAAACTGGTTAGGAAGAGTAAGATTAAAACTTGTAGGTAGAGAAATGTAATGGGAAAGAAAGTCACAGTTTCTACAGTGAAATTAATAATGTGATAAGGAAGATGTTTTTTTTATATATCAACTATTGACTAAAGTCAACTATAAATTTAAAGTTAAACTCTAAATTTATAATAATTTTACGTGGTATCCGGTCGAACAATTATATTATACAGGCGAACTAAATACATGGAATCTTTTTGTCAGAAAAAATGAACAGCAAATAAATTATCTTTCTCCTAAAACATGAACCTGGAATAAAATGTATATCATACAGGACGCCAAAACAAGACCCCCCGGATGGAAAGTAACCCAAATATTTGAGTTAGCTCTACTTTAAGGAATCATGTATTTATATTTAAAAATAAAAATAACTACATTAAAAAACGGTTTTAGGTGTGCGGTGACAGGTGCTACTTTAAAACTGCCATGTTTAAATTCGAGTATTTTCTTTATGGCCCACGTTTCACTTCCGCACAATAATTTCCATACGCATATTCTGAATAGTAGTTTATTTTCAGCCACGACGCTTTTGGTGTGGTCGTTCCACCATTTGGACCCTTTACCGACTCCAAGCACACTTTTTGCTGTAGCGACAGAAAAAGTTTCAAAATTTGTAGCGTTTTCAAAAAGAGGTGGATTTTAGCACACATAAACAACCATAAGATTTTTCAAAGTCTTTTCTTTTTCACCCATCAGCGATTGCCATTTAATCTTTTCGACTTTTGATCTATCTTCATAGCCGTTAGTAGGAGTCTATGATAAGAAGTAGATAAGCGGTTCTCTGTAAGAGATATTTATAATTATTACAGATCTTTTCTATTCATTAAAATGTAGTCAATTTGTGTAAGTTGTTGCTCGTCCCTTTTTTGAAAGAAGGTGTTAACTACTGCATGATTATGAGAGGTTGCAAATTCTAATTACACTTCCCCTTCTTACTTATATTAACCCAC
Organism: Herminia tarsipennalis; assembly: GCA_945859575.2. NCBI lineage: Eukaryota > Metazoa > Arthropoda > Insecta > Lepidoptera > Erebidae > Herminia > Herminia tarsipennalis. The sequence goes on from OX243840.2 coordinate 27,432,174, forward strand.
TAGCTGTCCCGCGCAACTTCGTCTGCGTAATTACCCGTTTTTGCAACATTTCTCAATGCTACTCCGCTCCTATTGGTTGCAGCGTTGCACCCTGTATATAGCCTTCCTCGACAAATGGGCTATCTAAAAGTGAAAGAATTTTTCAATTCAGACCAGTAGTTCCTGAGATTACCGCGTTCAAACAAACAAACTCTTCAGCTTTATAATATTAGTATAGATATGATGTAGTTGCACAGTTAGATTTGTAAAATTTCGCTTTTGGTTATGTGGTTGTACTTAAATAAAGAGATGCGTTTCATCGTTTTTATGAAAGCGAAATCAACCCTTAATGGGTAAAGTAATCCACGCGGGCGACAGCTTATATACAATATATAATAATAATAATAATAATAATATCTTGGGACAACTCACACAACGCTATCTGATCCCAAACTAAGCAGAGCTTGTACTATGGAAACCAGACAACTGATAAACATACTTATATATTTCTAAATACATACTTAATATAGATAAATAACACCCAGACACAGAATAAACCATCGTGCTCATCACACAAAGTTTTATCCTGGGTGGGGATCGAACCCACGACCTCTTGCGTAGCAGTCGGATACACTCCCATCGCGCCACAGAGGCTGTCGCCGTTATATATAATTATATAATATATAATATAATTTGACCTTGTGTAGCCGTCAGTCTTTCTAACACAATTCATTAAAGGTTTATACCTAGGTACCAAATAGACATATTCAGGTTTATTTTGACTGGCCTGTTGGTCCAGTGGTTAGTGACCCTGACTGCTAAGCCGGAGGTCGTGGGCTCGATGATCACCCAGGATAAAACTTTGTGTGAAAATTTATCTATAAGTATTGTCTGGTTTCCATAGTACAAGCTAGGCTTAGGTTGAGATCAGATAGCGTTGTGTGAGTTGGCCCAAGATATTGTTATTATTTTTAATATACTGATAACTTTCCGCTCGTTGCTTCTTTACATTACACCAAATAAATTATATATCGTAATTTAAAAAAAAAAGTACATATAATTTGTTTAAACGCGATGATCTCAGAAGCTGCTAGTTCGAATTAAAAAATATTTTTGTGTTGAATAGCCCATTTATCAAGAAAGGCTTTTAGACTTTGAAATATTACGCTATGATCAATAGGAGTGGAGCAGCAATGAAAAATGATGCAAAAACGGGGATAAATATTCCTTTTGAGAGCTTCCGTTGCGTGCGCTGCGTTAATGGATAGAGTTACACAAGTATAATGTTTAATTACCTCTTTTATGGTAATCAAATCTATACTAATATTATAAAGCGGAAGAGTTTGTTTGTTAAAACGCGCTAATCTCAAGAACTACTGGTACGATATGAAAAAATCTTTTTTTGTTGGATAGCCCATTTATCGAGGAAGGCTATAGGCAATACAGGGTGTAACAGAAAGGTGTGGTCATATTCAAGGGTTGGTATGTGCCCATGATACTGAGTATGTGCATACCTAATTTTATCAAAATCGGAGTACCCTAAATAAATATTTATTATTTTTTCATTCGTTTATTTATGAATGAAAAAGTTATTAATTAAAAAAATTATGACTTAAAAAGTTCTACGACATAATAATCCAATCGAATTTTGTACCAGGGGAGGTATAACATCGCGCTACGACTAATAGGAACGGAGCAGCAATGAGAAATGTTTCAAAAACGGGGAAAATTTACGCAGCAAAGTTGCGCGGGACATCTAGTTTGTTATATAATATTTGCGAAAGTGTTCTAATAAACATGATATTAACCCTTATCCAAATGAATACGATATTAATCAAAAATAATTAATTTTGAACAAAACTGCTCTGAACATAATTTAATTTCAATGAATATCTTAGGAGATATCATAGTTTTAAAATATTATGCAACAAAACCCAAATTTGGTACACAGATATTTGTTATAATGTAGGTATCCACTACAAAACCTAAAATAAATCTTTAAATGGGTGAAAAGGCAGTCCAAACGTAAGACGGGCGATGCCGCGGGAAGAAGCTAGTATTAAATATTTCCAAAACTGATATTACAAAGTTATGTAGTATAGAGAAGCCACGACTGCTTGCTTTGCGTGCTTATTAGTGTTATAAAAAATACCCTGTATTATGTTAAGTTGAAAGCTAAATAAATAATAACAAATTTCGAATACAATGACATTAAACTGTTATTTTCTAAGTGCGGAATTCTTGACAATCTCGATTTTGGTTAACTGGTTAAGCTTTTATATCAATAAAATGAACCATTAAATGATAAAAATAATTTATGGGAGCATTAATTTTTATGTGTCTTGAGGGAATAAACAAAACAACAACATCTTAATAGGTTTATGCCAATGATGGTATAGACATTCCTTTTTTTATTGCCTCATTCTGATTATATCTGGCGGGAGGCGATATCACAATCGAGCCTTTGTAACCATTTTTTTATCACATCTCAAATCTGACCTAAAACACTCTTAAATATTTGCTAAGAATAAAGTGAAGATAGACAACTTCAACATTTTCAGGTTTTGTTAATGGGTTAACGATTTCAAAAAACTCACGTCGCATTTGTGCGAGAGGCACTGTTAGTCGGTCTTGCGTCTAATTCTCACCAGCCGTATCCAATTTTCGATTTATTTATGATGTGGATTATTAATTTACTATCATAATGGAGTAAAAAGTTTCCACAAAAACCGGTACACTACCTACGACTACCCGTACACTGTACCCTCAAAACAGGAGATAGTGAGAACTACTATGTTGCATTATATCATAACTTTATCTTCTAGATAGTTGTATACTCTTCGTCGAGATTGGTCAATAACATTATAATTTTCATATTTTTTTCTTATTCGTAATTGACTAAATTTCACCTATTTTTCCTCACTGTAGATTTTCGCAACTAAATTTTATGAGAGTTGTGCAGCTGTTATATATATACGAAAATTGTGTTATGAAAATAGACATAACATTTTATAAGTAAGAAATTATAATTTCTTATTTTACTACCCAGTTGCTCTTGTTTCCACACTGAGTACCTACTGGTATAATTAATTTCAGACTAACATAATTAATTTTATTACTTCGTAAATGAAACAGTTACTTAAAACCAAGGTTTCTTCAGTAATTAAGGCAGGACTATAAAACAGTAGCATGAAGATAATTTCGACTTTAACACACTTACATTGCGGGTTTCAAGAGCATCGCGATTCGTATACTTGATGAAGAGCTTCATTCTATATGGTTTACATAAAAGTTAACGACAAATTCAAAGTTATTTGCAGATTAACGATTGAGGACTATGAATATTTGATAAGATTTATGTACCAAGTTGAATTAATATCACATTGTAATGTTGTTGAACTGTAAAAGACATTGTAATTAATTTTTATAGGCATTTGTTGCCAATTACTTTATTATTACAATAATTGCATTTTTGAAAGATAGCAAAATTTGAAGTCCAGACCCAGAAATCGAACCCGAGACTTCCGTATGCCAAACCGGGGTCGGAATTGAACCACCTGCCTAGACTATGTTACTAGACCTCATTTTTTTATATCCCTCGCGTGTTGAGCCCTCGCATGCGCCATCTAGCCGGTAGTTAAAGAACTATCAAGGCTTTTGTTATTCTTTAGTTCTGAAGTAATTCTTATAGGCATTCTTTCAAAAATGCAATTATTGTATTAATAATGTAAAAGACATTTTGATAACTTTGAATAAAGTGCAATGTCTTATTATTATGTGTGTGTACTAACAATATAATTGCAACGATAAATGCATCAAAGCGACCAAAAAGATTTATTTTGAAAAGACAGACAAAATTAAACCGAAGTTTTCTAATGGGACGTAAAGTAAATTGCTGGCGTATCGGCCAGGTTGCACCAGGTTACTGAGACCACGTCCGGTGCCACCTAGTTGAGATCCAACGTCAAGTAATCTAAAGTTAAATAAATGTTTTACAACTGTATACCAGTAGTACCTAAGTTCTTAGATGCAATATGCTCATTCTTGTCTCCTCAAGGTACCCTAAGTATTACAATTATGCTTGAGAAAATGATATCAAGTAGTAAGTTATCAAAAAATAGTACCGTTTGAAGAAGGTATTGCATGACCGAGTATAATTTCCAGAGGTAATGTTCAAAATGACCTCTCCATCAGTTACGATCTTTAGCGTACCGCGTGATCAGCGGCACGGGAAAATCAATCAGTTCAACAAATCTCCCGAACCGAAAAGAAACTATTTCACTTGCCGAACTTCTTGGTTATAGATTATAATTATATATAATTTTTTATTTTATTTTTTACTTTTTGGCACCAAGTTGAATATTGTTCAATCATAATTATAATGATATTATTACAGCAGAAGTTGATTTTCAGTTAATTGTTTTACGATTATTGCTAGGGTTTAAATCAACATTGAAGTTGAAGTCATCCAATGGCAACTCACAGAGAAGAAGAGACAATAAGAAATCAGGTGAATTGGCTGTATTAAAATCTGACTGGCTGGTTATCGTTTTCATATTATTTATAACAGACGTGGTTAATTCATACAAAACTTCATGACACTCAGCTTATATTAAACTTCCATGAGCTCAATACACGAACTGGTCGTAATAGTTGATACAATGAAAATATATCTACTTAAGTACATCGACCCATAAAAGTTTCGCATTTATTATATTACTGGTGTATCCATCATCCTTGACATAAAACATTACAAGAATGAAAGTACTTTAATAATATCGTAAGTTATTACTCGAGGAGACAGTTCAACGAAAAAGTTATTTGTATGTAGATCCACCATTGTGCCGAATTCATAGCCCTGTATGAAAGGAAAGGGTTCAGGGCTATGAATGGGACCGTAACGAACGTCGGCAATCATTGAATGTAAGTGGGTCAAACTATTACACCCTCTGCCTCTGACCGATGACATATAAAATACCTTCATGTTGAATATCAAACGTATAAGTTATTTTTTAAAACATAAAAATATTCATTCCTATACGTATGTACTAGGTACAAACAACAAAAATATATAGACTTGTCAAACCAAGGCTTTAATAGTAATGGTGTGCTTAAGGAAGTGCATAGTAATGGTGGGCTGAGTCTGTCTGCCATGACAGAATCGTATCGAACATCGTAGATTTCAAATATGACACATCTCTAAGACTAATAATACTATATTGCTCCAAAACGGCACTAGGGTTGAATAGAAGGCAGGCAACTCATCGTCACGCGCTGCTAAGTTTGTGGTGATGAACTACGAGCCAATATTAGTTAATCTTGGCACATTAGTTATCATTTTTTTTTCTCCTGGCTGACGATATGTATTATCTACCTAATACAAAATGTATCTTCATATAGCACGAGATATTAATTGTATATAACAGTTGCCGGTATTTAAAAAAACTGGCCAAGTGCGAGTGGGAGTTCCGTACTAATTTATAAGTATGTAAATAGTTCGATCAACACGGGAATCTATCTCGACACACGGCAGTGTATCAACCAAGTCGCAAAAGCCCCATTCACCGACCGTGGTTACACGAAGCATTTCGGGCCACGGTAATGCGCGACCCACATTGCTAGTATTTAAAAAAACTCAGTTGTCAAATTGCTCTAATAAGTCGCAAATAACAAATTAAAAATTAAATACGTCATCTATGATATGAGCTCTGTATGATTTTTAGAATTTCAAAATAATTTGATTTCCAGTTAGGTTTCCCTTTTGTTATTAACGAAACCTTGGCATATTTACAGTTTTTAACGAGATCTCTGTTACGAAACAATATTAAAAATTTAACTTATATCAGACAACTCAGTAGAGGCTCTCCTCAGTTTGGGATCGGATGGAGGAAAGTCCCTATCATAAAGCAACCAGAACACTTATACTCGTAAACATACTTATACAATTCTAAATACTAATCACATTTAACAATTCTTTATTCACTTAGGAAGCATAATACTACACTTGTGAGAAGCCATGATTCTACATGTCATACTACATGCCTGTTCGCAAGCAATAGGTAAAACTAACGAAAGGAACAAGGCATTAAAAACTCGCGGCCACTCTTTTCAAATTGCCGATGTTGATAATGTTTGTTTGTTTATAAACTGTAATGTGTATTGTTTTAAAACTTTCGCTATTTTTATACCACGATAGGTGCAATTCGATCAAAACGTCGGGTAAATAAAAGGTACCTTTAAAGTAGGTAGTACCTTTAAATAATTCACGTAATGAAGTCCCCAAATATATTTAATTGCTGACCCGTGCAACTTCCTCTGCGTAAATTTCCCTGTTTTTGCAAAATTTTTTCATTTGCATTTATGCTCCGCTCCTATTAGTCTTAGAGTGATCTTGTAAAGCCTACAGCCTTTCTTGATAAACGAGATATCCAACAGTAAATAATAATATTTTTTCAATTCGGACTAGCAGTTCCTGAGATTATCACGTTCAAACAAACAAACGAATTGTTTAGCTTTATAATATTAGTACAGATGTTGGTAAGCCACCATTATATTATAGGTACACCATATGATATTAGAGGACTGGTGCAAAGGCAAGATATATTTAAAAAAAAAAGATAACTAGCGATGTGGAATTGTGGGTCCCATATTACTAGCAATCCTGTTAACCCCTGCAGCTAAGCTCAAAGGCTTTTGTTAGGTGTTGGTTCACGTCGGTAGTATGATGGGTAGGATTCGACCGCGACCTCTCGATTGCGAGACCGATGCCTTAGCCATTAGGCTACCGCTGCTTCATATTAAAAAAAAAGAGATTTGAGACTCAATATCAAATAGTAAGATATACTTATCCTAGATGGGAATCGAACCTACAACCTCTATAAGGGGGGGGGGGGGTCTATTTTCATGGTTTTCCTTAAATAATTTAAAACGCGTTTATTATTTTAAAAGTTCTTTCTATTTCACGCCATCTCACATATTTTTTCGTTTTCATTATCAAAATACAATAAGGATTGGGGTGTCAAAGAAAATAGGATTGCGGTGATCGCCTTGCACAAAGTGGGTATGGAGCCGTCGGTCATATCGTACTATCAACAGATACAACAACATTTTCTTTGTCGGTGACCATAAAAGATCGGGGCGGCCGCGTGCTGTTACAATTACAATGCTGTTAAAGTCAGAATTCGTCGAATTCACATTACGAAGCAAAAAATGTTATTAACCAAAGGTGGCCATTTTGAATAGAATATTGTTTTTAGTTTTGCAGAGACTTTAATAAATATGTACTTATAAGTTTTAGTAATACTTCATTAAAAAAATGCATGTTAATTTGTAACAGAACTTATGGCCAGACTAGGTATATATTTGATTATCCTAACAAAAAGCCCTTTCATTTGATATGTTGTAGAAACACATATGTCTACCAAATTTTAACTCAATTGGTCCAGTAGATTCAGTGCAAATTGGCTGTGACAGACAGACAGACAGAAACACGAGTGATTCTATAAGGGTTCCGTTTTTTACCTTTTGAGATACGGAACCCTAAACAAACAAAACATTGTATCATAGTGTATAATAGGATTGAAATTAGTTGACCCATACGAAAAACAATAAATTAATACTTAATCAATTAGGAATAATAATATATATCTATATTAAATCAAGCAACTTTCAGTATTACACTTAGTATTTCACAAGGAGCACTTTTTCGCCGACAAGTGATTATTCTGGCTCTTCGCCAACCCGGCTTAGTTTGACATCGACCACTTTGTATGAACTTGGCCAATAATCGCGAGAAATAATCTCCTTATCGGAGCTCTATGACATCAAATATTTGTAGGTATGGTCAGGAATCAATTCATCAAACAAATAGTTCGTTAGTAGGTATAACTTTAGAGACTGAAGGTCAAACTAGAATCGTGTTGATATAAAACTGATATTTAGTTATTGATCTGCCTTGTTACTAACTTCGTATCTAAATAAATCCGTATAAATATTAAACCTTTTAAAGTCTCAAGCCCTAGGCCGATTATGATGTAGTACCTTCGTATTCAGTTATCTTAAGACCTGGGGAGTATTATTAGACAGACGTTCACGCGGACGAAGTCACAAGCAATTTTACGTTTACATTTTCTTTAACAATTAATTCGTTACGCCCTGGAAATGCTTTAAAACAACAAAATCTTGGGCTTAATTTTTTTTTCCTAGCATAAAAGCTCTTTTTAAAGGAATAGCTTTAACCGTAGTGGATTTTTAGATGAGATTAAGCAGGAGCAGATAAAAGCTGAGTTTCTTATCCAACGGTTAGTTATTCAAAAATAGGCGTAAACATCGCATCAATCTTTATTACCTTTCGACAGACATACACACTGTCTGATCTAATCTTACGTCAGTATTTACAGATCAAAGTGCCCGTCGAATTAGATCTTTCAATGGACTGAAAATGTTGCTAAAATCAATTTGTAAGTAGGTACACCACTAGGTACCAGGTAAAATAAAATGATTTTCGGTGAAACTTGTTCTAGGATATTCTAGCGATGGTTGAGCATAAAATAAACGTGGAAATCAAAGAGATAACTTAACTTGTACCAATTTCTAAGCGCGTGTAGTGTTGTGAGCACAAATCGTCAATTATCACGAAGATAACACTAAGCCGCACTCGATAAAGCTCTAATTAAAAATCTAATATCTTATCTACGCACGCTAAATTAACGTGTCGCACTAAACTCTCTCCGTACGGCAAACGTTGAATGTAACAGATAGCGGGGATTTGTGCTACGCTTTTTGTACCTACAGTTTCATATGTTTGTGGCAATGAGTTCTGAAGGCCATAAGGTAAGGCACGATAAATTATTTGAAAAACCGTCTTCGCTAAATAATATTAAGCAATTTTGTGCTGGCGATTTGAGTTATTAACTAATCATTTCGTTAAAGATTAGCAGTTTGCCGTCTAAAATTGTTAGCGAATGTAACAGAACATAAATATAGCTGATTTATTTTACTGCTAAATAGGTTTGAAAAAATTCTGCTCGACGCAGCAAGGCCTCAATTAGCCACATGAATATAAACCTTCACATTCAAACTAATAAGACAGAAGTAGGTACGGGATAGACATGTTTATGATGCTTGTTAACCAAGCGCTTCTGAAGAGGAAATGAGCAACTCGAGAATACTACTAGTGAAGTGTAGCTACTGCTTTCACGTGCAACTCTTAATCACAAATGGAAAGAATCTAAAAAACATCCAATTAGTCTAGTTCACCTGTTTCTGCAGTGAACTGCCTGAACTCAGACCAGGTGCTAATCGAAGCGTACTTCGCCCGTAGTTAGTACCTACTCGCTTTTAACTTTTAACGACCTGAGTTCGAATTAGTCACAAACTAATTGTTTTTAATTATTACTTCCGTGTTTTAAAATTAAATAGAAACTTGAAAGAATACTATTATATAGGCATTAGTTTCAGTGAAAGGAACAACCTATCGAGGTGTTTGATTATCGTATTTGAAAACATGTCTTTAGGGGACCGTAACTCAGTGGCAACAGTATAAATCCAAAGATCATCGAGGTTAAGCAATGTTACCACAGTTGGTTCATAGATACGACATCACACATATATCGACGTTTTAAAAAAAAAAACACCCAGGATAAAACAACTTTGTGTGATGAGCACGATAGTTTATTCTGCGTCTGGGTATATTTTATCTATAGTATGTAAGTATTTAGAAATATATAAGTATGTTTATAAGGTGTTATCATAGTATAGGCTTTGCCTAGTTTGGGATCAGATGGCGCTGTGTGAATTGTCCCAAGATATTATTATTATATATTATGGTCTTTACAAATTGTGAAACCTTGTACATCATTTTTAAATATAAATATAATAAACAGATATATATAAAAATGTAAAAAACAGTGCTCCACCGGTATCGGGTACAGAGACCAAGCTACCGGTGGTTATGGCCCCAGAGAAGGGAACCTCTTCACTATGCGAGCCGTGTTCAGAAGCACTACCGTCTGTATTAAGCTCTTGATCCAACCGGATCAACTGACACGACTATTGGTATAATGATCGCCGAATCAACATTCCACATGTCGACAATCTCGTGCGCCAAATCCAGATATTTCATTTGGTTATCTTTCTCGGCTTTCACGAATTTCTCGTCTTCGGGTATGGCGATGTCGACGATCATTGCACAACGCTCTGATAGATATAGACCGATCAGAGCGTCTATTGATATTTCAGAGCATCTTGCTGGTGGACTACCCTGGCTTCTTAATTGTGTCTGTGCAAGTACTCGCCGTTAGCAAGACGTGAACATCCGGAAATGATTTGTCTGAGGGATGCACTGTGTCGGTGATAGTCAACCGTGCCATACCTCAGTACATATTTCCGTAAGTTGTTGTAGTGAAATAAAAGCTTAGATTCTAAATTTCTAATCTAAGCTTTTATTTCACTACATTGTTCGTCACGATAACTTCGTCAGCAATAGCACAGACGAAACCCTTGGTTCCTCCGAAGAGGTCCCTGAACCGTAGCCGGGCCGTAGACCCTAGTAAGACCACATCAGGCCCATGAAGAGCCCGAAAAAACTTACTATGAAGCTTTTTGTTCTGCCATACCTCCCTGCGGTCAATACTAAGAATTACAGGCCTGCGCCAATTCTTTGTCGCCAAGTAAGATCGTCGTGGTGGACACCGGGCTAACCCCGCTCGGGTTAGCCCGGTGTCCACCGCAACGACATCCCAATGCACCGCCGCGTAAATATTTTTTTTTATTCTTGTGTATAAAGAACATAAGTTCTTTACAATTCATTTTGATCTAGCCTATAAGCCTTTTATTCTACTCTTTCTCTCTCTCTCTCTCTCTCTACTTTACGCCACGTACATGTAAAGAAATAATTTTCTGAGATTGCATACCTCGCGGTTATAAAGGGGCTTGAAGTTTAATAAACCCTGGCCCCCGCAATTCTGGGGGATATACAATCTCATCATAGATCAACGTGGGTATGTATTTGGTATGATGTTATCAGTGTGCATACTTTCCGATCCAAGGTATCAACTGAAAGACACATTGGATCTCAATACTCAAGTCGACTCAGCAGTGGGTATGCTTTGACCCAGCTAGCCCGGATCTTGTTGCCACCTGATAAAAACGGCCAAAGAAACGGTTCCACCTATCCGGACCGGATAGGTCTCAGTTGCAAATAGTGATCTCTGGTGAATGGAATCCCAGAGGTGAGTCCTTACGGATTTCACTATCCGTCCTCGCCTTATATGAACGACTGCATATTTGTCCACACCAAACTCCATTCTAATAGAATTACTATAGGTTTCAGTTACGCTTAGTAACGCTATGAGCTGTGAGCTGGTGGGGGCAAAGAGCTTAAAATCAGCAATATACAGCAGGTCAACTAAGCAATATATGACCTGAACCTTAGCCCTGAACCCTCGAGTAAAATACTAAGTGGGTTCAGTGCTAGGCAGGCTAAGGGTCTCACCCTGTAATATACCCTGAGTATACACTGAAATAAACTCCGCTCAATCCTTATAGGCATACTACCGCTCTCTTGGATTCCTAGCACCTCGGCACCCTGAATAGGTAAGAACTGTATTCCATTGCCCCATACACGACTAAGAATGTGCATAGAGTTGTATTAACTTTACACAGCTCCTGCACTCTCAGAAGCCATGCATGTTGTCTATATATTTGTAATTTGGCCAACATACATATAGTTTTTACATTGTAAGTGGATCCTCCTACTATATTGTACCCATTGAGTATCTCATTTACTCTTCTTTTAATATTTTTGAAAAACCGTCTTCGCTAAATAATATTAAGCAATTTTGTGCTGGCGATTTGAGTTATTAACTAATCATTTCGTTAAAGATTAGCAGTTTGCCGTCTAAAATTGTTAGCGAATGTAACAGAACATAAATATAGCTGATTTATTTTACTGCTAAATAGGTTTGAAAAAATTCTGCTCGACGCAGCAAGGCCTCAATTAGCCACATGAATATAAACCTTCACATTCAAACTAATAAGACAGAAGTAGGTACGGGATAGACATGTTTATGATGCTTGTTAACCAAGCGCTTCTGAAGAGGAAATGAGCAACTCGAGAATACTACTAGTGAAGTGTAGCTACTGCTTTCACGTGCAACTCTTAATCACAAATGGAAAGAATCTAAAAAACATCCAATTAGTCTAGTTCACCTGTTTCTGCAGTGAACTGCCTGAACTCAGACCAGGTGCTAATCGAAGCGTACTTCGCCCGTAGTTAGTACCTACTCGCTTTTAACTTTTAACGACCTGAGTTCGAATTAGTCACAAACTAATTGTTTTTAATTATTACTTCCGTGTTTTAAAATTAAATAGAAACTTGAAAGAATACTATTATATAGGCATTAGTTTCAGTGAAAGGAACAACCTATCGAGGTGTTTGATTATCGTATTTGAAAACATGTCTTTAGGGGACCGTAACTCAGTGGCAACAGTATAAATCCAAAGATCATCGAGGTTAAGCAATGTTACCACAGTTGGTTCATAGATACGACATCACACATATATCGACGTTTTAAAAAAAAAAACACCCAGGATAAAACTTTGTGTGATGAGCACGATAGTTTATTCTGCGTCTGGGTATATTTTATCTATAGTATGTAAGTATTTAGAAATATATAAGTATGTTTATAAGGTGTTATCATAGTATAGGCTTTGCCTAGTTTGGGATCAGATGGCGCTGTGTGAATTGTCCCAAGATATTATTATTATATATTATGGTCTTTACAAATTGTGAAACCTTGTACATCATTTTTAAATATAAATATAATAAACAGATATATATAAAAATGTAAAAAACAGTGCTCCACCGGTATCGGGTACAGAGACCAAGCTACCGGTGGTTATGGCCCCAGAGAAGGGAACCTCTTCACTATGCGAGCCGTGTTCAGAAGCACTACCGTCTGTATTAAGCTCTTGATCCAACCGGATCAACTGACACGACTATTGGTATAATGATCGCCGAATCAACATTCCACATGTCGACAATCTCGTGCGCCAAATCCAGATATTTCATTTGGTTATCTTTCTCGGCTTTCACGAATTTCTCGTCTTCGGGTATGGCGATGTCGACGATCATTGCACAACGCTCTGATAGATATAGACCGATCAGAGCGTCTATTGATATTTCAGAGCATCTTGCTGGTGGACTACCCTGGCTTCTTAATTGTGTCTGTGCAAGTACTCGCCGTTAGCAAGACGTGAACATCCGGAAATGATTTGTCTGAGGGATGCACTGTGTCGGTGATAGTCAACCGTGCCATACCTCAGTACATATTTCCGTAAGTTGTTGTAGTGAAATAAAAGCTTAGATTCTAAATTTCTAATCTAAGCTTTTATTTCACTACATTGTTCGTCACGATAACTTCGTCAGCAATAGCACAGACGAAACCCTTGGTTCCTCCGAAGAGGTCCCTGAACCGTAGCCGGGCCGTAGACCCTAGTAAGACCACATCAGGCCCATGAAGAGCCCGAAAAAACTTACTATGAAGCTTTTTGTTCTGCCATACCTCCCTGCGGTCAATACTAAGAATTACAGGCCTGCGCCAATTCTTTGTCGCCAAGTAAGATCGTCGTGGTGGACACCGGGCTAACCCCGCTCGGGTTAGCCCGGTGTCCACCGCAACGACATCCCAATGCACCGCCGCGTAAATATTTTTTTTTATTCTTGTGTATAAAGAACATAAGTTCTTTACAATTCATTTTGATCTAGCCTATAAGCCTTTTATTCTACTCTTTCTCTCTCTCTCTCTCTCTCTCTACTTTACGCCACGTACATGTAAAGAAATAATTTTCTGAGATTGCATACCTCGCGGTTATAAAGGGGCTTGAAGTTTAATAAACCCTGGCCCCCGCAATTCTGGGGGATATACAATCTCATCATAGATCAACGTGGGTATGTATTTGGTATGATGTTATCAGTGTGCATACTTTCCGATCCAAGGTATCAACTGAAAGACACATTGGATCTCAATACTCAAGTCGACTCAGCAGTGGGTATGCTTTGACCCAGCTAGCCCGGATCTTGTTGCCACCTGATAAAAACGGCCAAAGAAACGGTTCCACCTATCCGGACCGGATAGGTCTCAGTTGCAAATAGTGATCTCTGGTGAATGGAATCCCAGAGGTGAGTCCTTACGGATTTCACTATCCGTCCTCGCCTTATATGAACGACTGCATATTTGTCCACACCAAACTCCATTCTAATAGAATTACTATAGGTTTCAGTTACGCTTAGTAACGCTATGAGCTGTGAGCTGGTGGGGGCAAAGAGCTTAAAATCAGCAATATACAGCAGGTCAACTAAGCAATATATGACCTGAACCTTAGCCCTGAACCCTCGAGTAAAATACTAAGTGGGTTCAGTGCTAGGCAGGCTAAGGGTCTCACCCTGTAATATACCCTGAGTATACACTGAAATAAACTCCGCTCAATCCTTATAGGCATACTACCGCTCTCTTGGATTCCTAGCACCTCGGCACCCTGAATAGGTAAGAACTGTATTCCATTGCCCCATACACGACTTTAAGAATGTGCATAGAGTTGTATTAACTTTACACAGCTCCTGCACTCTCAGAAGCCATGCATGTTGTCTATATATTTGTAATTTGGCCAACATACATATAGTTTTTACATTGTAAGTGGATCCTCCTACTATATTGTACCCATTGAGTATCTCATTTACTCTTCTTTTAATATTTTTTCCTTTTGAGGTACGGAACCCTAAAAAGGATGCACTGGCTACCTCTGCGCTGGTAATGTTGATGTCTTCTATTTCCAGAATAAGTTCGCACGCTTGCTCAACGTCACGTAGCCATTCCCCCTCTGTGTGGGTGAGAGGCACCGACCAAATGTTGTACCAAAACGAGCTTGTCGGGTCAGCATTCGGTAGATACCTGCTATCCATACCTTTAATCGTTCGCTCCCAGTATCTACACCCTTTGGCCCCTTTGGAATATGTCATTTACGTTATACCTGTCCACGTGTTTTTTGTAACTGCGTATTCGGTTTGCCAATGCAGGGATTTTTTTGCTTCAGTAAAGCGTCTTCCAGACGGTTGGAAACAAATGTACAAACCAAGGTGACCTCCTGGTTTCCAACAGTGTAGACGGCTGTTGCAAACCAAGTGTGACATGCTTTAGTCGATGCGCTCCATGGCACGCGGTATATAGTGTTAAGGGCTAATCCCAGTCCCCAGGAATGTCCGTTTCACTCGCTCAAGGGTGATGCACCCTTGGGCGAGTGTTCCCGATCCTGAAGCGGGATAACTTGTCAATGAGTACCCTTGCCTCGGCGATACGGCGTTCAATCCGACGACGTACCTAGGTCGTATAATAAGGGCATCTGCTGTATGTCATATAGCAATTTATTAAGCTGTCCTTAACACCCGCTATAAGATATGCCGCAACAGCCACAAAATACAGGATCGAATGGGTCTCACAGAGGTCTTCGCTATTGTCTTGGTAAGTAAGCAATAGCAAATCAAGAGCACACACCAACGAAATGTTCCGTCTATGCATAGGCAACCGAGGCAGATGTGGCCTAATATTGTGGGACGTTGACCGATACTCGCGAAGCGCATATTCCAAAGCCTAATCTCTTCATCATACTGAGTACTTACTACAATAGCCGCGGCACCCGGCCCCGTAGTTTCACAGTCAACTATATTTGTAGGCACCTGTACCGGAGCAGGGTTATCGCGGCTAGTCTGGATATAATCCAAGTGAAGTCTCTCAAGTACGGCCTCATCTAGCATATGACAGCGCTGAATGTCCTATTTTTGGTCCGATAATCATTGTGTCGTAACGTTAACAGTTGGTTATTATTACGAGTAATATTGTTATTATAACCCGGACCTTGACAGGAATAGAACATTATTTTTGAAAATATCGGCAACACCTAAAACACGCTTCTTCACATCCATCTGCTTCCATCAAGAGAAAAGCTCGATAGTTTCGAAAATTGCTCTACCACGTGTCCTTTCACATACCTACAAACATCAATAGAACATTTAAAAGTATGTTTAAAAATTCCAGGAATTCATAATATTATATATGTACCAAAAGCTAAAAATGAATCTGACCTTTACCCGAAAACCTTATATGCGTGTAATAGAACTAAAAATACGAATATGAGGTCATGATTCCACAAGACTACCCTTCCATCACGCCAAAAGGTCACAGTGACAAATTCACTTTGATAGACAGGGATGAAAGGAAAGGCCTTTTCGCGAATAAGAATAATATCGAACATTAAACCGAACGACGACGCCGCGTTCAGCGACAGTACTTACCCTCTGTAATAGTTATTGGCATAAAAATTACTCAATTATTTCAAAAGAGGTTACAAACTTATAATTGGTATATGATTTTAAAACATTATATTTAGGTATTTTTAGGACACAGAAAATTAATAGTGAAATAAAGTACAATTTGATTACAATCATAATTACCAGTGTTAGGGTGTAGGTACAAAGAGTACATTAACATGTTGGGTGAGGTGCTGTATTCCCAGCCAGGTTATTTCATTCACCTGTTTTGTGAAGTACAACGATCACGAAGTGATGATCCCCATTGGAAGCTGATTTAGAGTAGTGTAAAGTTATGCACAAGTGGGTTACTACATAATTTAAAATAATAAATAAATAAATTAGCAAATGTTTTGTTTTTGTTTTTCATTCCATTCTCAAAACTGAATAAAAGAAGACAAACCATGCGCTAGTCAAAATTCTCATAAAAGCCTGCTAATTTATTAACTAATTATAAATAAGGAGGCCTGACTGCTAAGCTAAACGTCGTGGGTTCGATTCTCACTCATCATTTGTGTGATGATCACGATTGTTTATTCTGTATCTGGGTAATTAATGATGTTGAAAATTGGCCCACTTGTTATTGATTTATAAATAACGAAACTTTGTTTTATATTTTTTGGATATTAATGTATTTATTTAGAATTATACAAGAAGATGTGTTTACAAGCATCAGTTGTCTGGCTGCTATAGTAGAGGCTCTCTTCAGTTTGGGATCTGATGGTCTTGTGTGAGTTGTTGTGATAATAAATAAATCGTTCAATATTGTTTAGTTAAAGAGATTCCATTAAAATCAAAAATGTGAAAATATGTTAAGTTGGTTAAAGGTTGCGGTAAGAATAAAAGTAAGATTTAACTAGAAATCAAGTTTTTTCGAAGTTCTGAAAATCGTACATAGCTGATACATGACGATGATTTTTTACTCAATAATGTATATTGTCAAATACTAATTTTTAAATTAGGTACTACAAATGTAGCCTAAAATGCTTTGAGTAACATGCAACAATTGCAACATGGTGGCAACAGTGCTGTGTGTGACTATATAACTATAGAGTCCTGCGATGATCGAACTATTTAAACACCTATAAGTATGTTTTTATTTATATTATTAATTTACGTTCAAATGTAATTATTTATAAATAGCAGTTAGTTATTGCTTACCTTCAATATAAGCAGGTATCTATTATATCACTAGTTATCCTACGCATTTATTTAATTATTGTCATCATTATCCTACCCAATCTTTTTATTACATTACACTGTCACCATTTTTTTACGTTTAATTGTGCATTTAGATGCGCGGCACTCACCCCGGCAACCAGCCCGAGAAGCAGCTAGATTTGGCAACTGCCGCAACATACAGGATCGTATCTGCTTATAGCATCCTTAAAAGGAGAGCAATTTGAAGTTTAATTTTGACCCACAACCGGGACTAATAATAATTATATTATTATTAGTCGCGATTTTTTTCTACCTAATGAAATTTAAATTATATAATATAGTTTTCAAGATATTACACATTCGATTATAAACCGTGTCACCAATCTTAAAGGTTCATTTCCGTGCATCGCGGCCGATCGCGAGCCGCGAGCGGCTTACGACAAGCGTCTGACGCGCGCGGCCGATGCGACAATATTCACAGTGCGCGCGCAGCTTACGACAGTCGTCGGCTGCGCGCGTCTGTCGCTTACCTCGGAAACTGCACCATACATTCTTATACTTTGACTATTGTCGCATCGGTCGCGCGCGTCAGTCGTTCGTCGTAAGCCGCGTGCGGCTCGCGATCGGCCGCGATGCACGGAAATGAACCTTAAGGGTACAACATTTATAGGACCAAGTATTTGTGCAGTTCTAACTGCAAATACTTGATACTGATAGAATTTGCTGGATGCAGATGGAAATCAACCAAATTAACATCAGTGCATGTTGGGCCACGCACAATTTAGGGTTCCATATATATATAGCAAGAAACGTTTTTATTTGCTCCTAATTTAAAATTGAATAATAACAGTTCAAATAAGCATTTAACAAGTTTAATGTACACCAAATATAGTCACTAGTTGTCACCTACCAGGCTGAGTGTTATCTCCAATAACTAAACTCAGTCGCGCGTGAGCGTTTGCACAGTTAACACACGTTCGTACGTCTCTCTGCATCCTCACCAGAGCTAGTCAACCTTTTTCTTGGTTCTTGCGTATCCCTTCGTCATGTTGAAGTGTAGTGCGTGTAACAACCAGTTTAACGATGGAGTACAATGCAGCTCCTGTGGGAAGCATCTTGACTTCTCATGTGCTGGCATCACTGAGCTAGGGTGGAGAAGATTAGGAAACGATCGCAAAGCAGTTTGGAAATGTGCTTCATGTCGCGGTTCGTCCCCAACACCGTCGTCACTACAACCAACACAAATGGACCCACTATCGCTGGAAGTAATTGTTAAGGAGATCCGAGACCTTAAACAGCAACTATCGGGCTTACCTGCTCTTATTACTGAGATGAAAAGCTTGAGAGGTGAGTTACAGGAAATAAAGTCCTCCTGTGACTTTGTAAGTGCCAAGCTGGACGATTATAATGGAAGATTGAATTTATTTGAAAACAGACTCATCGAACTGGAAAGAGTGAAAGAATCGGTCAACTCCCTTCATTCCGATGTTACAAATATAAAGAAAGAGTTTGCCAGCGTAGATCAGAAGTCTAGACTCAATAACGTGGAGATCCGAGGAATACCCGAAAAGAAGGATGAGAATCTCTTTAAAATTATCGACTCTATTGGTAATGTAGTAAATTACGATGTACCAAAGCTGCAAATCAACTACATCTCGAGAGTTCCTACATACAACTCCAAGGAAAAAAACATAATTGTTAGCTTTATCAACCGGTACGTAAAGGAAGAGTTTATTGCCGCTGCACGAGCAAAAAAGAGTTTATCCACAAATGATCTGGGTTATCAAGCTGTACAACGCATTTATGTTAATGATCATCTTAACGCAGAGTCGAAAAAGCTTTTAAACTCCACTAAGAAGATGGCGAAGGAGAAACATTATAGCTTTGTATGGGTTAAATACGGAAAAATACATGTTCGAAAAAGTGTGGAATCGCATACTGTTATTGTAAATAAGGATAGCGATTTAAACAAAATTATGTAGACTGGTTCCGTGAGTTCAATTTACTATTATTATTTCTTCTATTTATTTTTAAGTGTATCTATGATCTCACTAGCACAATTACTTATTTATATTTACTTTTAATAATCTACGTATTAATGATGAAACTGCTATTACAACGTAAAATGTTTAAAATCTCTGCATGCACTAAAGCTATCCCACCTCGCTCTTGTTTAAAACCGGTCCTCTACCGTATAGCTTATCGCTCTGTTCAAGTCGGAGACGCCTTGCGCTTGTATTATATCTCGCTCCCACTAGTGACATTCATAGTCTATTGCTCGCTCGCTCTTGCACTCATTAGTTATTTTTTGGTAAACTACTTATGCTTACCCTCACTAACCGATACCTTGGTTGTTAATGTTGTATTTATTGCACTCTTTTGCACATTTTTATTTTATCACAAATTTATCATTAAAACATTTGAACAAAATGGATAAAGCAAGTTCAAATTTGAGGATCTATTACCAAAACGTTAGAGGCTTACGAACTAAATCCTTTCAACTGTTTCGGAGTATCTCTCTTAATTCTTATGATGTTGTCGTTTTGACGGAAACGTGGCTTGTGGAGAGTATATCCAGTAGTGAACTCTTTGACAATCGGTACTCAGTTTGGCGACGAGACCGGGATTATGATGCTACAGGGCAATCCCTAGGAGGCGGAGTACTTATTGCAGTGCGTAGTGATATTTCTATATTACCCCAACCTCATCTGCACTCATCGGCAGAAGACTTGTGGATTACATTAAGAACAGGAAACATTAAATTACACCTTTGCGTTATTTATCTGTGTAAGCAAAATCGTGGGCTTAGTTTCTCGCAGCAGTTAAATAACTTTTTATCGAAACTAAATGATGCGTTTTTGCTACACCCATTGGATAATTACATGATAATAGGTGATTTTAATATGAGTAGCATATCGTGGGAACCTAATTGCGACGGCTCCTTATCACCTACGAATATACGTAGCCCCGATGAGCAGTCACTTATTGACGAACTTCAAATGCATAATCTATTCCAATTTAATGGAGTACTCAATAAGCACAACAAAATTCTCGATTTGGTTATATCTAATATTTCAAATATTGTGATGCAGTGTGATGACCCTCTGTTGCCAATTGACCCCCATCATGGAGCTCTTGTAATTAGTACGACTACTATCGTTATACCAAACCTTAAGTCCAAGGCGCACGCTAAATATTGTTACGATAGAGGTGACTATACCTCAATAAATAATTCAATAGCCGCAATCAATTGGAATGAACAGCTTAGTAACAAATCAATGGAGGAATCTATCGATTATTTTTATTCAAATATCAATGATCTGATTAAAAAATATATTCCATCTAAAATAGTTCGTAACGAAATTTACCCAAAATGGTACTCAATTTCACTGAGAAAACTCTTGAAAGAAAAATCTAAATATCTTTCAAAATATAAAGTCTACAAGAATAGATCGGACTGGGAGACTTTTAAACTGCTTCGTGATAGGGCCAAACATTTAGAAAAACAGTGTTTTGACTCATATATAAACGCTACAGAAGAGTCAATCGTAAATAACCCTAAGAGATTTTGGGCATTTATTAAATCACGTAACAAAAATAATTCAATTCCTTGCAATCTCAAATATCGTGACACTGTAGTCTCGAATGGAGTTGATATCTGTAACGCATTCTCTACCTATTTCCTTTCTACGTTCATCGAACCTGATTCCTCGGAGGACACATATGTCTCTAACGCTACCCCACCCAATAATATAGCAGATATTACTAGTATAGAAATAGATAGCTTAGAAGTTATAAAACTCTTATCTCAACTAGATCCTTGCAAATCTGCTGGACCGGATAAAGTTCCCCCTCGATTACTTATCGAATGTGCAACCACCATAGCTCTTCCTATAACTATTTTGTTTAAGAAATCGCTTACAGAAAATGTTTACCCGCAGTTGTGGAAAATGGCATATATTACACCAGTTCATAAGAAAGGATCTAAGAGTGAAATCACGAACTATAGACCGATCTCAAAGTTGTGCACTATTTCTAAAGTACTTGAGAGGATTGTTTATAATCAGGTGTACTCTGCCTTGAAAAGCTGTTTTAGCCAGTCACAACATGGATTTCTTAAAGGCCGATCCACCGTATCAAACCTCATTATCCTTAATGATTACTTAACTGAAAACATGGATGCTGGTAAGCAAATTGACGTAGTGTACACCGATTACAGCAAATGTTTCGATCGTATTAATCATAATATACTGCTAAAAAAGCTACAAGCCTTGGGGATAAGGGGCGACTTGCTTAGGTGGTTTTATTCATATATTATTAACAGAACACAGGCAGTAGTTATAAATAATTATATCTCAAGCTGGGTTTCCATTCCAAGCGGCATCCCACAAGGATCTCTGATGGCACCTCTCCTATTTACTATATTCGTCAATGACATAGACACGTGCTTCCATAATTCCAATTTACTCTCATTCGCGGACGACATGAAAATATATGCTGCTATCGCCTCGCCTAGCGACACACTTTTACTGCAGGCGGACCTCCTGCGCCTCGATCACTACTGCCACAGTAACAAACTTGACCTTAACCCCTTGAAGTGTGCAGTGGTAACATTCTCTCGTAAAAAAGCGGTTGTAATAGCACATTATTCAATTAAGGACCAACCTCTGCCTAGAAGCGATGCTACGCGTGATTTGGGTGTCATCCATGATTCCAAATTAATTTTTGATCAACATGTTGATGACATTGTATCAAAGGCATACAGGGCTCTGGGCTTTATTATGCGATCCTCGACTTGCTTCAGTAGCGCTAAAACTTGGAAAGTCCTGTACTGTAGTTTCGTTAGGAGTATTTTGGAATACGCCTCGCAAATATGGAACCCTCGTTACGACACATACATCACGAGAATTGAGAGAATCCAAATCAAATTCATGAAGTACATGTGCTATCGTTTGAGAATCCCGTTTAAATCATCAGACTACCTACTGCTTTGCAGAAAATTCCATCTAATGACTCTTGTCGATAGAAGGCATATAGCTGACGTGTGTTACATAATTAAAATTGCCACAAACGTCATAGATTGTCCTGAAATCTTAGCGAAACTTAATTTCAATGCACCATCCAAGCTTCTCAGGTCTATAAAACCTTTGCATATACCCCTCTCTTCTTCCAATTATCGGCAAAATTCTTTCCTCAACAGAGCGAGCAACAGCTTCAATACAATAGCGTCAGATATAAATTTGGATCTATTTAACACAAGCTTCCCAGTAGCAAGACGGCGAATGAGCGAAAAGTTTTTCTCATAATTTTGATTTCCATTATTATTTAATGTTTTTTACTTATACACTGACGGACTTATAAACTGCATCAAAGTAATAGACGACTTTGAAATAAATATTTTAACCAAGTATGCAAACTTTCTATACAGATTTAAATTGAAACCTCTAGATTGGTTCGTGAACTTTAAAACAGCGTAGGATCATATCTTTAAGTTTAAGTTTATGTACTGGAAAGGACCTTAAGACCTTTTTTGAAGAAAAAACAGAAGTTTAAGGAAAAATTGTTTAATTAAAAAATTGGTTTTAACAATAGACACAAACTTTATGCAAGGGTTTATTTGTGTTTTAATAAGGTGTATTACCCCCACGTGCCCTTATTACGGATTCTAATCGGTTCCGCATAGATTTTATAAGGGTTTTTAAAAGATCTTGCGGAATATTGTCCCATTCTTCTGAAAGTGCTGTTCTTAGTGCTGCCACTGTCGTAGGCGAAGGGTTTCTCGCATATACAGCTCTTTTTAAATTGTCCCAAACATGCTCGATGGGATTAAGATCCGGGCTGCGTGCTGGCCAATTCATTGTACGTATCCCAACCTCTTCGCAATAATGTTGAACTTGTGCAGCTGCATGCGGCCGGGCATTATCCTGCATTAAAGTAAAATTTTCGCCTATGAATCCCATGTAAGGCACCACGTGATCTTCTAATATCTCTGTTATGTAGCGATGTGCTGTCAAACCCCCTCTATTACCGTTTTGACGGACCATGTCTATGAACACAAGTTCTGTTCGCCCGTTCATCGATATGCCACCCCAGACCATACATGAACCGCCTCCAAAAGGAACACGCTCCTCAATGCAACTTTGAGCATATCGCTCCCCACGTCGACGATAGACTCTTCTGCGACCATCTGCACCATATAAACATGTCCTACACTCGTCCGTGAACAATACAGAGGCCCACTGCTCTTCTGTCCAATTCAGGTGATGACGCGCAAATCTTAAGCGAGCTTGTCTGTGAGCTGCAGACAACTTTGGACCATTTGCTGGTCTAAAAGGGGTGATAGCCGCTTCCTTTAACCTTCTTCTTATTGTTCGTGCACACACGTTTTTTCCACGCACTTCATTAAGCTCGGTTTTGATGTTAACTGACGTGAGGAAACGATTTCGCAGGGAAGTTGTAACAATAAATCGGTCATCACGACCTGTGGTTGCTCGAGTTCTGCCTGTACCACGTCTCCTCCTGTAAGAACCTGTCTCTACAAACCTTCTGTATATTCTACAAACCGTAGACTGGTTTAAATTTAAATTTCTACCAATCGTTCGTTGATCCAAGCCCTCCCGCACCAATGCTACAATTTGTGCCGCTTGTTCGGACGAAGTATCCATATTATGGTTCAAAAACTCTCGATGTGTTAAAAAACTAACCCAACAATTATGCTGGTAACAATAATTCAATTGACCAAACAAAAAAAATCAATGAGAATTAATTTAAAACTTTGCTATAAATAACACGCAAATCTGATACTACGAGTAAATTTTCTTTTCCCGGCTATATTCATTTGTTTTACCGCAGTTCTATTTTTAAATTTAATTTTTTTTTAAGATTAAGAGCCAGTCTTTCCATATTTATAGATATAATTTAATCTAAAAAGTTTGCATACTTATTATAAAAAAATCCTTTTAGAGTAAACCTGAACTTTGATGCAGTTTATGAGTCCGTCAGTGTATGTAGGTACAGATGAAATTTAAATACTTGATCTAACTTTTAATGTTAGGATATGATTATATGTATATTGTAGATTATAATATGTGTGTTTTTATAAATGAGTTGCAAACTGCTGTAAAAATTGTTAAATTTAGTTTTATGTTACTATACGCGAGGTCCTGTAATTGGCTCTCTGATGTTTATTTTGTAATATCTTTTTAAAATAGAATAAGCTGTTGGACCTCCATAATATAAATAAATAAATAAATAAATAAACACTTGAAACTTTATTTAAACAACTTGACACAATCATGGAATCAATGCAGGAGTCTTTTGCCAGCCTAAGATCTATGTTTATAGACGGAATCACAAGCTTTGAGTCCAGATTGCAAAAGGCTACCAATGTGCAAACATTCACTGACAGCAATAACTTGACAGCAGACTTCAATATGTTCAAGACCTTTGCGCTGCAATCTCTGAATTTACTGCAACGCCAAATGGAGAAGCTGGCACAACAAATTGACAGTATTGAGATGCGTGGTCGTCGTAAAATACTCCTTCTTCATGGTGTAGCAGAGCACAAGACGGAGGACACAGTTGCAGTAGTTACCAAAACTGTCAAGCAGCATTTTAATATGGACAGTTTTGCAGTTTCTGATGTAAGGCGATGTCACAGGATGGGGCGATCTTCCAGCGAACACAAACCGAGGCCTATTCTCATTAAGTTCCTAGATGTTGCATTGCGGGACAAGATTTGGTTCTCTAAGACAAAACTGAAGGGCTCAGGTGTGACCTTGTCTGAGTTTTTAACGAAGCCACGACAGGATGCGTTTATGACTGCGCGAGAAAAGTACGGGATCAATAAGTGCTGGACCCGAGATGGTTACATTCATATCATTGGTCCCGATGGCGCACGACATCGTATAGCCTCTCCACAAGAACTAGACAATATCCCGAGCTCAGAGGCTGCAAAGCAGACACAAGCACCCAAAAATGTCCAAAGGCCTCGTCGAACAGCGGCCGGCAGAAAGTTGTAACATAGTTCTGTTGTTTTTAATGCTCTGCACAATTGCAGGATCCGGGTAATATGTTTACATGTTATACAATTTCACCGTCTTTTTAAGTGTAACGTTTCCTACCCTCTTATTTACACTTTAATCTAAATTTATCTTTGTTAACTTAATACTTATTATTATTTCTGTTGATAAAAACTTGTGAACACACTTTTGATTTTGCTTGCATGACATAAACTTTCACACATGTTTTTTTGACACATGACATATCAGTCTGTCTAGGCTTTGGATATGAGTCTTTTGGCACGTCAAGTAATTCAATTATGTTTTTAGTACCGGACCCTGCTAATTGTTTTCTTTATTTTATTTTGTGGTTAGGTGTTAATTAAGAGTTTTTTTTTTCCTTTATAATTTAATTTAATTGTGTTGTATAGATTTCGTTTCTCTAACACTCAACTGGTGGGTGGATAGGACTGCTTTTTGTCTTTTTTTGTAGTTTTATTCTACATTCTTACTTACACTCTCCGTAGACTCAACCAACCCCCAGACTCTCTCACGTTATTAGCACACTCTTGTCCTCTACCATGCTCCGCACCTTGCTCCTGCCCTAGCCTGGAACGTACTAATACTATAAAATATCTTGGAGTAACACTTGATGACAGATTGACCTTTATACCGCACGTTGAACTGCTGGCAAAGAGAACAAGAAAACTGATATTTATTTTTAAGCATCTTCGTCACGTGGCAGAACCTCAAATCCTCAGAACTACCTACTTCGCACTCTGTCAGTCTCTACTATGCTATTGCGTTTCAGTTTGGGGAGGAGCACCCAAAACAGCCATGCTCAAACTTGAACGTGCACAAAGAGCAGTTCTGAAAGTTGCTACTTTTCGACCCATTCTCTTTCCTACTACAGTTTTGTATAAAAATTGTGAAGAACTGACGGTCAGGCAATTGTTTATATTAAATGTAGTACTCCATCAACATCAAAAAACACCCTTTCAAGTACTTGCCAAAAGACGCAAGGACAAAGTATGCCAACCATACCCCAGTCGGTTCACCACAACACAAAGGCTACTTTGTTTCCAAGGACCACATCTTTACAATAATTTAAATAAAACATTAAGTTTATACTCACTTACCAGTTCTGCGGTAAAACTCAAATTAATAAAATGGTTGCTAACTATTGATTATAATGACACGGAAAAATTATTACATATGGGACTCGCACTCACATAGTATACATACTCTCACATTCACAGCATACACACACCCACACCCACCCACACAAACACACACACACACACACACACACACACACACACTTACATATTTGTCACAAATAGGAAATTAAGTTTAAGTATAAGTTTTAATTTAATCGAAACACCCCTGTACGCTTCTTTGTTTCTTAATAATCATGTACAAAACAACAAAACAAAATAAATGTAATAAAATATAATATTAAATGGATCTCTCCCAGGGAAGGGCCCAACACCTTTAATACAAGTTGCTGTAGCAACTTAGCAAGGGTATTGGGAACAACACACAATTTGTACCTAAGTTATATTTCTATGAGGTTGTTCTAGTGTGTAAAATGTATACGTGTTTTTGATAATAAATAAATTGAATTGAAATTGAATTGAATTGAATTCTTAGTTGTATAAGTATAATATATTTTTATAATTATCATATTTATTTATATTTATTTATTTTATTTTACATGAATTATGATTTTATCTGATGATGATTCTTCATTTCACTCTGCCAATGATTCTTCTGGATCTTCTGCCAATGAAAGTTTTTCTTCGGTTACTGATACCCTTGGTGATACTTTGCGTCAACGCTTTGGGTCACAATCAGGCAAACTCCTAAATGTGTGTCACATAAATGCCCAAAGTGTTCCATCACATTACAGTGATCTCCTTAATACTTTTCCAGGTACCAACGTTCATGCCATTCTGATTTCGGAGAGCTGGCTCAAACCTCATTTACCTTCCACCACTTACCCCCCTCCCTGGTTTTATCTTGATCCGAAACGATCGGGTTGATAAGCGTGGAGGTGGGGTTGCTATTTATCTTCGTAGCGATTTTCCCTTTAAAATTATTGCTTCATCTCCTTCTAACTACGCAACGTCGGCTGAGTTTCTCTTTCTAGAGGTTTGGGTCAAGAGAGTTAAAACCATTATAGGCGTGGTCTACTGTCCTCCTTCTGTGGACTATTACAATAACTTAGAGTCCGTTTTAGAATCTTTGGGGTCCGAATATGAGCATTACATCATCATGGGTGATTTCAACACAGACCTCCTTGCACGCACTTCTCCTCGCTCTACTAAATTTCGCAACATCGTGGAATCCGCCAGTCTCCATATACTCCCACTTCAAGCCACTCATCATAACATCAACGGAATTGACACCTGGCTGGATATTATGCTTACTTCTTCTCCTTCTCTTGTTTCTTCTCACGGCCAACTTTCTGCTCCCGGTTTCTCTCTTCATGATCTTATCTTCCTGACTTATATTTTAAACCCTCCCAAACTTAAACCAAAACTTTTACTCATGCGTTGTTTAGCTCAGATGGACGTTGATAGGCTGCGTGAGGCTGCTTCTGCTGTCGATTGGGGGGACCTAGTGATGTCGAGTTCAGTAGATGATAAGGTTCGCATTTTTAATGAACTCATTACGAATGTATACAACGTCCACGCGCCTATTAACACAATTAAAGTAAAAAGGCCTCCGGCGCCCTGGATGTCAAAAGTTATTCAGATTGCTATTAGACGCCGTGATCGGGCTTTTAGGAGGTTTAAGACAAATCGATCTGATGTCAACTGGTCGTCATATAAAGCTGCAAGGAATCGGTGTAATCAATTGATACGTAACGCCAAACGCCGACATATTCTTGATAATATTTCTTCATCATCTCCTGCCAATATCTGGAAGTTCCTAGGAACCCTAGGTATCGGTAAAGAGCAACAATCCGATTTGCCTGCTACAGTTGGTTTAGATGTTCTAAATGACCACTTTGTCACGTCTGTTTCGATAGATTATCTAACCAGATGTCGTACAATTAACTATATATCAAGCTTATCTAAAGTCACTTATGATCCTTTTTATTTTTCTCATGTTGCACCCGATGAGATCAAGAGAATTATACTGTCCATCAAGTCGAAGGCTGTAGGTTGTGACGGCATCAGCCGCCGTATGATCATTACCATCCTTGACCAGCTTCTTCCTGGAATTACGGATATTATTAACTTTTCTTTACAATCAGGACGTTTTCCCGACTTATGGAGTAAAGCATACGTGCGACCTCTGCCTAAGATCTCAAACCCTTCTCTTCCTAATCATTTCCGTCCAATATCTATTCTTCCTTTTCTGTCTAAAGTCCTTGAAGCCTGTGTACACCGACAATTATCCGCATTTGTACAGCTTAATGGCATCTTATGTCCTTTCCAATCTGGTTTTAGGCCTGGACATAGTACTATCTCCGCATTGCTAAAAGTAACTGGCGATATCAGAGCCGGTGTGGAGGATGGAAAAGTTTCTGTCTTGGTGTTGGTGGACTTCTCAAACGCCTTTAATACAGTTAGCCACGATATACTTCTATCAATACTCTCGTATTATAATATTTCATCGGGTGCATTGGAATGGTTTTCTTCATATCTTCAGGGGCGCCAGCAGTCGGTTCGCATCGATGATACATTCTCTAGTTGGCGTGATCTCGTTGCGGGCGTTCCTCAAGGCGGTATTCTATCTCCTCTGCTTTTCTCCTTGTTTATCAATTATTTTTTGTTGCAGTTTTTTTGTTGCATTCATAGCGTATTAGATTATCGTACAGATGGTTCAGTTAGATACGCTAATCTCAAATTTCAACGAAAATGTGAAAGGGTTTTCTTAATCTGACGATGTTTTTTTTTTATTTTGCGGCTTGTCCGAATCGCAATTCATTTGAATGGGAGCTTCTTATGGGTCTACTTAACAGTCCCCGTTTCATGCAAAAGAGTTTTTTTTTTATTAAGACCTGGAGCCGCCAACTCCCTTTCCCACTATTAAAAGGATATACATCCTTAATTTTTTTTCTTCGCATCATATTAATCTTCAAAATCAAATAGGTCTCCACGACGCTCGAGTAAATCCAAGATAGCTCAGCACTTGGGCTCCCCAGCCAAAAGGTCGAAGTTCAATGTTGGTTAATTCATAAAATAGTTGATTCCATTCATATTGTACCATTGTTGCGTGACCTCTTCTTTTAAAGGTAAAAGGTAACATATCCTCTAAAAGATTCTTTGTCAGTGGCCCGCGCGGATCTATTTGACCTCGTTTATGTACCCTTGAACTGTTACAATACCAATGTTATAATTCTGAGACTGACATTGGGAATATGTAGGGTTGTTTACAATAACAGTAACTATACTTTAAAATGTTATGCAGTGTTGTAGTACTTCAAATTCAAATATGTACTAGCTTTAAAAGGTACACCAAGCAAGAGGTGTTTTATGTGTCTGACACAAAATCAGTCCTAGTTTGTAGATAGATAGAGTCATCAGCTTCACACATTTGACTGCTGGATTCAGATGCTATATAGTATTTTATGATTCGAGTAAATAATAATGGAAAAGAATATACCTATACTGTGTATTTTCTGTGAAAATCAATTGGGCTGTTCTTTTTCGAAGATTTTAGAAAAGTTATGTTGATTTTAGCTGCGATATTATTTTCAGCTAGAACTTAAATAGATACACTATTATTAAACTATAGTGAACGTTTATTTAACTTTAAAAAATACAGAACTAGATTTATTATGACTTACTTATAGTTATTAGGGTAGATAACTGTTAAATCAAATCAGTATCTTTTAAACAAACGTCAAAACGATACTAATGACTCCGTAGGTACTAATTTATATGAAATACAAATCACAGAAGTCATTATTTCCTATAGTCATGTCATTTAGCATAAGTGTTGGTTTTTATATTTATAAATTAACTAGCCTCGCGGTTTCACCCGTGTAGTTCCCGTTCCCGTGGGAATACAGGGATAAAATATAGGCTATGTAACCCGGGGTTAGTCTAGCTTCACAACTATGAAAGAATTTTTCAAATCCGTCCAGTAGTTTCGGAGCCTATTCAATACAAACAAACACTTCCTCTTTATAACATTAGTATAGAAGTGTATATATATATATAGATATAGATGTAGATGACCATGTTAAAGCGGACATACAATGTTTTAGAACATTTTAGCAAATGCTATTTCATTATTAGTGCAATATAATATTATTGTTATTGTAATAGAAATTGACCTAATTCTTTTTCTTATCATTTTCACCTAATTTTTTTCTTATAGTTTCGCCATGTGCGTCCGTTCGTTCGTCCGCCCGCAACTTAGCTCAGAGACTATTAGTGCTAGAAGGCTGTGATTTTGCATGGGTACACATATGACAAAGTGAAATAATAAAATCTTAAAAACATTTTTATTAAGCTTTAAAGTGCAAATTTTTGTTAGAGTCAAGTGTCCCCCCCCCCCTGCCAGCTAAATGGTTGATGTTGAGTATGTGAAACAAAACGCGGTAGTTGTATATATTGTAAAATTAAAAGGAAAACTATCACAGCTTAGTAGGCTTTACATGTTTACGAATAACAGGTGATCAAATGAGAAATTAAAAAATATTCGTGCAAATTCCATTGAGAATTATTATGTACTAGGTATAACATTGTAAGTAAGATACAAAAACATAATATAAATCTAGTTCTGTATTTTTTAAAGTTAAATAAACGTTCACTATAGTTTAATAATAGTGTATCTATTTAAGTTCTAGCTGAAAATAATATCGCAGCTAAAATCAACATAACTTTTCTAAAATCTTCGAAAAAGAACAGCCCAATTGATTTTCACAGAAAATACACAGTATAGGTATATTCTTTTCCATTATTATTTACTCGAATCATAAAATACTATATAGCATCTGAATCCAGCAGTCAAATGTGTGAAGCTGATGACTCTATCTATCTACAAACTAGGACTGATTTTGTGTCAGACACATAAAACACCTCTTGCTTGGTGTACCTTTTAAAGCTAGTACATATTTGAATTTGAAGTACTACAACACTGCATAACATTTTAAAGTATAGTTACTGTTATTGTAAACAACCCTACATATTCCCAATGTCAGTCTCAGAATTATAACATTGGTATTGTAACAGTTCAAGGGTACATAAACGAGGTCAAATAGATCCGCGCGGGCCACTGACAAAGAATCTTTTAGAGGATATGTTACCTTTTACCTTTAAAAGAAGAGGTCACGCAACAATGGTACAATATGAATGGAATCAACTATTTTATGAATTAACCAACATTGAACTTCGACCTTTTGGCTGGGGAGCCCAAGTGCTGAGCTATCTTGGATTTACTCGAGCGTCGTGGAGACCTATTTGATTTTGAAGATTAATATGATGCGAAGAAAAAAAATTAAGGATGTATATCCTTTTAATAGTGGGAAAGGGAGTTGGCGGCTCCAGGTCTTAATAAAAAAAAAACTCTTTTGCATGAAACGGGGACTGTTAAGTAGACCCATAAGAAGCTCCCATTCAAATGAATTGCGATTCGGACAAGCCGCAAAATAAAAAAAAAACATCGTCAGATTAAGAAAACCCTTTCACATTTTCGTTGAAATTTGAGATTAGCGTATCTAACTGAACCATCTGTACGATAATCTAATACGCTATGAATGCAACAAAAATGATAAAGAAAGACTAGGTCTCTCTTTATCACGGTCTTCATGTAGGTCTCCACACGGTAGTAGCTGATTTGACTTTCTTGGGAGGTCCGTAGCTACTACGTGAGCCGGTACTGACAGGGAACCGGTCTAATTCCTTGTTAACAGATATGTTGAAGCGTAACAATCATATAATGGTAAAATATAATGTCAAATATGTCAAGAAAAATCATCTCTATTGATATTTTATAATATTTTTGACGTAATAATTTAGTTTTATTATTTGATGACGAAATGCACGCACGAAAATGTGTCACATAGCAACGGTCACGTTATTAATTGGTTGCTAAGCAGTCATGTTATTGATTGATTGCCAAGCAACTGCGAATGGCGTTTGTAGCGACATGCGATAAAATTGGAACGATAAAAGCGCGAATGGCGATATGTCATCAATGTTTTTTTCTTATCACATAAAATTATCGTCCGTAAACCGACTTTAAAGACTAACAATTTTTAAAAAAATATTTTGATCGATTGCCTAAGAGCGCGTCACTATATAAAGAGTTAATATTCAGTAGGAGTACTCACCAGGGTACGAAGCATCCCCCTTAAGTTAATCTGCCGCTCTCGAGGAAACCCAAGTTAGCTACTTGAGCTCCCCATGGATTGAAACTGAGTCACAACTATGCCTACGACTCTATGCAAATAGAAAGAAATTATATTGAAGAAAAGTTGTAAAGGTTATTTTTATAAAACAAAAATAATTTATTTATAATAATTTTCTGTTTGGTATTATGTACTTATAATATCGTCCGTAACTTCCTTTTCAACGTATAATTATTAATGTAGATATTTAAATAAAAACCTACCTTAAAACAATATTTCACAAAAAATAATTTGTTTTTATTGCAGTCCTACTGAGTTGTACAGTGACAGTGATGTGACATATGACAACTAAGTTCAAGAGCACAACGCAAACAGACAACACATCATTTTCTCATTCGCCTACTTCTGTCACAGCCTATCTTTAGTGTCACGATGTTCATCGCATGACGTGCCCATTGGATAGAATAATATTCTCTACCTACACATCTTTTCAATCTGAAAAATAATTACAATAATACCATTTTGATACCTGGCTTATTTTCACATTATTCAATAATAATATAATATTTAATTAATATAGCACATGTATCAACCAAATGATGTCCTACAGCTGGGCACGGGTTTCCCCAGTAGAACCTACTAGATCTTGGAGGTAATTGCCATAATTGCCACGCTTGGCGAGCGGGTTGGCGATCAAAGTAAGGCTTTCAAATACGCAGAGGACGCTACTGCCCGTCCTCTGAGCTGCGCAGGGACATCCCATAGTCGCCTTCACGACGCCCACGGGAAGAAATGGGGTGATACTAATCTTATGCCGGTACCACACATAAATTAACGTGTTTTTTTACCAAAAGACACATTAAGGTTACCAACACAGACAGGTTAGACACATTAAGGACCAAAAGACACAAAAGGTGTTGCCTTCTCGTCTTTTTTTTTTTGTTTTGTGAGTAAAGTAAAAGAGTAAAAGTGTGGTGCCGGCTTAAGAATAGTACCACCCCATCTCCTCCCGTGGGTGTCGTCAAGGCGACTAAGGGATTTCACTCCGGAGGACGGGCAGCAGCGTCCTCTGCGTACTTAAAGCCTTACTGCGATCGCCAACCCGCTCGCCTAGCGTGGCGATTATGGCAATTACCCCCAGGATCTACTGGGGAGACCCGTGCCCAGCAGTGGGCCATCATATGGGTTGATATGAGTAAAAGTGAAGGTTATATAGAAACGCAAATAGATCTGTCATATATCTCATGTACATATCGTAAACTTATATTATTGTTGAAACATACTAGTAGTCACAACAGTTTTATGGTTTCCTAATTAATCAAGCGATGGTTCGTACGTTTTGTCCTTACAATATGTAAATTATTTCAAGCCTACGTAAGTGCGTCGCGTCGTCGTCATACGAGTGACACTCAGAACCATTCGATAATATCGACTATCACATAAACATCTTATCTTATTGAATACGAAACATGTGATGCATCACTCTCATATTTATTGACATGCTGTAAAATTCAATTTAAATTTTTACGTTGCTTCTGCAATAAAATATGAGCATCTTGTGTTTATAACACAATTAAGGGTCAACGACACTGCACTCATGCATCAAGAAAATAAGAAACATTTCAGATATCTACGCATCCCTAAATATTCAAATATTTTACAAACTATTAGGTTTTTGTTCAATTTTAAAAAATATGGAAGAGAAAACATTAATTAACGATTTAAATATATCCACTTCTTATCATAATACAACTTTGGAAAAAATATTTTGTATAAGGTCGAGTGCAGTGTCGTTGACCCTTAATTGTGTTATAAACACAAGATGCTCATATTTTATTGCAGAAGCAACCCTACCTATAATATTACATAGCTCCCGTGCACGCGACGCCTACACAGAAACAAAAAATCAAATATTTTGAAATATAAAATAAATATGATCTAGAGGGCTCGTACACTAACCAGCTATCTTGGCGGTGAATCAGAAGAAACGAGAATTCAAAAATAATTTTCATACTTAGCTTCGATTTATGTGAATAAACATCTAAGATTTAAAAACAAGCGTCATTTTGAGACGCTATCGTCTACAGCATTCTCTCTATTAATTTGTAAAAGGTTGCTAATGTCAACTGCAGGCGACTGACGGTTCTCGGAAACGAAATAGCTATCGAAAGCTTCCTACAAACTTATTAGCTTCGGCATTAATAGACGAAGGACTCAGAAAATTATGTCGACACGATATTTATATATCATATCTCTCGTAAATTTATAAATCATACAGTTTATAAATCAATTTAGATATTAATGTTACTCGTTAGGTAACATCTTATTATTAAATGATTATGATTATACATAATTTTACCGATATCTTATTTTTCCGAGCACTCCCGGGGTAATCTCGGCCAATGCCAAATAACTTGGCAAGTATTTATTTGTCTAGTTTAATGTGACAATAAGTATATTGTTGGATTGTTATTATGTGTACCTAATAATACACAAAATCTATCTAGTATCTTTATTAAAAAAAGCTTTTTCATTTAGTCAGCCGGTGACAAAAGACATTTCATGCCAAACTAAAATACTTCAAAAGCAATTCAATCAAGGTACCATAAAAGTAATAGCGTATTAATTTTGACAGACGAGTGAGCCGGTGCGCGGTGCGCGGTGCGCGGCCTCATTTGTGTAAATAGTCTCGAGGGGTTTATTGATACCTCGGGTGTTCGCAACTTTCTTTAGCCGAAGACAAAGAAAATCAGATTAATATAGTCTAAGTAAGACTAGTCGACTCAAAAGGAAAGAGATGAGCACCAACGACTCATCGTAAGTATTGCTTAAGCAATAATGATAAGTTGTTGAGACAATTGACATGAGTACAATTATTTTATTGATACATTTGGGCCAAATATACATATAATTTCACGTGTCTTTAAATGGCCGAACATAGTGAATAAAAAGATGGTTGTATGTAAAGTTGGTTTAGGGACGATAATTTTACGTGATAACGACATAAGAAAACATTTTTTTTAAAGATTACTAGCAATCTTGTTAATCTCTTAGGAGTTATCTGTTAGGAGTGGGTTCACGTAATTTTTTTTAAATTTATTTTTTTAGTTTTTTTTATTTTCAAATTATATCGCATGTCGCTGCAATTGCCAAAACATTGATGACATCGTAATAAACAACAATGCCTGTGACAGCTTTAGTGGACCCTTTCTTCTTTTTCTAAAAGTTTAATAATTATTTTTATCGACTAAAATTTATTCACTTTGGTTTTAAATTGTCATAGTAATTGATCACTTTAATTAAGTAGGTCTAGAGACCTACCTAGAAGAAGATATACCTACCTACCATAGGGAAGGTAGGTATATCTTCTATACGCATAATCAATTATGTCATTAAAATAAAGAATGAAATTACAAATTATTTAAATTACGTTTTATTAAATTATGAACGAACGAGCTCCAAAGTTGAAGAAGCTCATCGCAAATTTTGCGTGTAAAGGTAACATGGAAATATGCTGTAGTTTTTGCAGTACTTTTAAATGGAGTAAAGAACCTGATGATATTTGTTGCTTAAGCGGTAAGGTTCGAATTAATAGATTTCATGAGCTACTTGAGCCTCTTAAATCATAATTAACAGCAATAATGTGCAGTCAAAACACTTTTGGAGATTGGAGAGGCCTATGTCCAGCAGTGGACTGCGATAGGCTGATGATGGAAAACACTTTTTAGAAAATATTCGTTCTTATAACAGTGCATTTTAAATTACATCTTTCGGGAATAAAATTTCAAAAGGATCATTAATGCCGTCTTTCAAGATGCAAGGGCAAGTCTACCATTTAATCGGATCTTTGTTACCCCAAAATGACCCGAAATTCGCACAGATTTATTTTGTTTCTGATTACTGTACAATGAACAGGCTAATATTCGCAATAATAACTTCCCACAACTCAATAGGCATATCACAACAGTCCGTACGTGAAGAGCTTATAAACTGCCTTACAATCAATCTCTCAAGAGCTAATAAATAACTAGAACCTGAAACCAAGCTTTGCTTGTTTTTTTTTAACGACGTTTTCTAAAAATGTCATTCAAATTGACATACACCTTAAAGGCGGACAAATTGTATTTTGATCCCCAAAATGTTAACGAAAGATTGGCTAACCCCAGGCAAATAGGGAAACCAAAGTTAGCAGATTCTGCACAATTATGGCATAAAAGCCAAAATTACCTTTGTCAAGGCTACATAAAACAATTACGCTAAAATAATGATGGTGAAGTTCTCGGGCCATTAAGAGAAAATTGTTTAAATAGATGTTTATTGGCGATTTAAGAGAAGATGACAAGTACAGGTGGTAAATCTCTCACCTATTATGGCTTACCCGTACTCCTAGCTGAAGATACCGACCGTATAAACAGGATATACTCTTTTTATAGACTTGGAGCACACCGAAAGCCTGGTGTGTAATATTTCAAGAAATGAAGAATGTAGTTTAATAAACGCGAATGTAGTTTAAGGTAGTAGAAGCAGTAGAAAGAAAGTAGCGGGATATAAGATATAATGATATATGCCATATGAATTGATGCCACCCATTGACCTATCATTATGTACCCCAAAAACCCTAGTTTTTTGTGAAGATTTTAGATACATTCTTGCCAGAATTAACTCGTTCCGTATATGATGATCCAACAGAAATGACAAATCAAACTGGTTCATGGTTGTATCAACGAGCTATTTTGACTGCTCGAAACGACCAAGAGATGGCCATAAATTCACGGATATTGGGACATCTTAACGGTGAAAGTGGGAAATACACTTCTATCGATAGGGTGTATCTGCACACAATATTTATGATAACCGATTGAATTCTAAGGTCTCTCTTTTTGAGTGCGGTCTGTCAATATATTTCGATAGTTGTATTAAGGGCATTTCCTTACTACTTCAATCGTGGTGATTCACAGATCGAGGGTGGGTGGTGAGATCCCTCCCTTAAAATCTACTCACAATATTTATTTAAAAGTGGTTGATCCAATAATGTTGCTTCAAAATCCTAAGCTTTGTAATGGAACTCGACTAAACGTAACAAATTTGCAACAAAATGTAATCGAATCCGAAATTTTATCAGGTTGTGTTGCTGGCGATATTATATTTATTTCCAGAATCTCCGTAATTCCAAATAATTTATCCTTTAATTTTAAACGTGTTCAGTTCCCAGCCACTTTATGCAACGCTATGACAAGAAATAAAGCACAGGGGCAAACATTACGCGTTGCAGGCGTGGACCTAAGCACAGACTGTTTTGCACATGGTCAATTACTATTGCTAACGCGAGACAGAGCAAGATACTTCTTGCTCTGTCTCGCGTTAGCAACCCCCTAAATCTTTACGTGTACTCTCCCAATAGGTCTACTTCCAACATCATATAAACAGAAGTTTTATCGTATATTTATTTTAAATCACAATACACATAATGTGAACATTAACTATAATAATTGAAACCGGACATTCACGAGAACGAAGTCGCGGGCACAGCTAGTGTCAAATGAAAGAGGACAAGGCAACTCCATTTTTTTATAAATAGCCAATTTTCATATTTTTTTCTATTCAATTACCAAAATGCAGACTACATGATCACATTCTGGACTGCGAAAATATGAATGTAATTTTTATTTGCCGTCAAAAGATAGAAAAAATAATTATCTCATACTTTTAAAAACTTAGCTTAACTTAAAGTATGCTCATTTTCAAGAAGTTCTTGAAATTTCAGTTCTAGACTCAGTAAAAACATTGTTTTGATAAATTATCTTTTCCTTTCTCAATACAATGTTATTACAAACGTTCTGAATGTTCCCATTACTAAGTCGAAACTTTTAAACAAAATGAGTTTAGTACGAGAGATTAGTACGGGGAATTTAGACGTGATATCGCATGTATCAAAGCACTCTCATCGAAATCTACTCATGAGGTAGTCGAAAAGTTGCATTATTAACGTGATAAATTGTAAGATCTAATGTAGGTAAATTAGAGCTAAATAAGGTACCCAGAACACGAGCGCTACATAATTAATTTCAACGCTAAATTATAATGCTAATAGAGCCTTAGAGTAAAAGCGTATAATTCGATTAGTGAAAGGGACCGAAACCAGACCCCGGCATAGTGGCAAGTACCGAAGTTAACAATGATTTATCGTGTGAATAGGGACTTTGATGTGCTCTGAAACAATGCCCTTTCAAATAGGTTTAGTACGTGCTCGCCAATTTTGAATGAAGGCGTGGAGAGTAGATACCATGGAAAATATAAATAAACGTTAGCTTTCGTCATTGGTCCTTATGGATATACACCATCAGCTATGCATAGCTACCTTTTTGAAATAAGTTATTTCAGAAATGTCAAATGATCACGGCACATTAACGTGGTTGTTTAGTAACTTTGGATCGGACCCGTTTACCGCTCTCTATTTTCGAATAAAATAAACCTTAATGATTGTGCAAATTGATTTACAAAGCTATTCAAACATGTGAGTTCAGGTTAAATGAACTAAGACAGACAATAAAGACGACACTATATTGCTTACTCTGTATGTAATAATATGTCTATGGAGTTTGCTCAGTCAGTCCGTATATAGTTTTGCTTCGTCATCAGCGACAATACTGTTAACGATCGCCTAACTTTGCCCATTTCCTATGGGTTTTTTATGTATTCCATTCATAGTGGGTACATCGTTACGGTTACGTCCCTCGCTTAATCGCACAACTTGTCCACTGTGCCCCACACATTGCGCGGTGAACTAAATGGTCGCATTACCGACTGGTTGTCTACAAACTATATTCATAAAAGTGTTTACGAAGGGAGATTTATTTGTAATGTTTTATGTGAGGCAGGCATGAAATAGTTTGAAACTAATCTTGATAAAAAGTAATAACCTAAAGATACCTGTAATATTAACAAAAGTCATAAACCTCTTATTACCGTTTGTGTACGATGTATATCGCCCACTGCCTGACTTCAATATTCTTGATGCGTTGTCAACATCAAATTGTACTGCAAAGTATCTTACCTGTGGACAAAGAAAAATACTTTTAAACTTATGCCTTGAAATGAAATGATTATTTATTCGCAAGAGATGTAATTTTACAAAAGGAAGCTTAAATTAAAATTACAGGGCTATGACACAATTCACCCTCAGTAGGCATGCGAAAATTAAATAAATACCTACACATTTTAATTTTTATCTTGTTATTTGATCTGCAATCAGTGTCCTACTATAAGCAGATGTGTTGAGATACTGTAGATTGTAGTGTAATACACAAATTGAGATTAAAATTACGTCATTATAAGTATTTCAGAATCAATTCAATTAATATAGTAATGTCATGACATTACTGTATTAATTGAATATGTGATGAAGTTTGGTAATTTTCATGGCCTATTTAATCCCCGACGTAAAAACGACGGGGTTTATAAGTTTGATGTGTCTCTGTGTGTGTGTGTGTGTGTCTGTCTGTGCCATCATATCTCCCGAACGGATGAACCGATATCGTTTTTTTTGTTTGAAACTTGACTTAGTCGGAAATGTTCTTAGCTATGTTTGATGAAGTGGGTTCAAGATGCCGCTTTTTGCTTATTTAATGAGGATTTTTTTTATTTGCTTTAATACAAAATAGTTAGCTACCGTTACTTAAGCAAATTTCCAAAACCAAGATAAGTGTCCTCAAAACTATTTTGTAATTTACTGTAGTCAGACTTTTTATAAGCTCACCTAAAACTGTATTAAAAATTGAAGAATGGTTTAGTCTTGCAAAGTAAAAATTGATTTTGTAGTTAAACATAAGATAATTGTAACACTAAGTTCTAAAAATGATTTTTGAAGAATACTTTATTCCTTTCTTACATAAATTATTAAGTTAAAAGCAAAAGTACATTTAAACGGAACCTTTATAATAAAATAAAACCAAGTTGAAAGAAGGATGAAGTTGAAAAATTAAAATGATCTGATGGTTTTAATCGCCGTCTTGAAAAATGTAGAAAAACATCAAATAGTGTGCGTTCAAGTGACGCAAACGCTATAGATGAGCCATGTTCGATTCAAATTCAGACCTCAATGACGATACAGATAAGCGGCGGTAGCCTAACGATTAAGGCTTCGGACTTGCAATCGTTAGATCCCGGGTCCGAATCCTACCCATTATACTATCGACATGAATCCACTCCTAATCCAACATAGTAATGTGGGACCAATAATCCCATAGTGATAGTTTGTAATTTAAAAAAAAAGATTGCAAGGAAGAAAATACCGCATAAAATGAGCACGGTACGGTACGTATATCGAAACACACTTTGCCGCTAGAACGTTTTGCCAAAATCACCCTTGATTGACTGATGTTTTAACTAGAAAATAAAACATTTTCTGGTTTTAGGTCGCGACTGAACGTTTCGCCAAAATCATAGTCGACGGCTCGTTTTACGAAATAGTTATTGGTCGTTGGTTGGTTTTACCAATTTATCCCAATAGAATCGTTTTTTTAATAAGCTCACTCGTACATTTAGGATGACAGTTGTCTAATTTACATAGACCTTGAGCAGATATACTGGGTGGCGCAAAAGTAGTGGCACTAAAGAAAATACTTTTTTTTTTTTATATGACATTTTCTGTCATTCTGTTGTTGAAAATTGTGTAGTGAACAAATGTAAAATACACTGAAAATAAACATGGACCGTTTTACTCCCCAAGAACGTGGAATAATTGTGTCAATGTTCTTACGGAATAATTCATCAGTGATAAGAACACAACGTGAATTTCGTCGACGATTTCCCCACCGTCCGGCACCGATTGGTCACACAATTCGACGCTTTGCCACACGCCTTGAAGCAACTGGCTCAACATTGGATAGACCTAAGTCTGGGAGACCAAGAACAGGCCGTTCAGCTGAAAATATCGATGCTGTGCGCGAAGATGTGGAAGAGTGTCCAGAAACATCAACGAGGCGACGTGCCACGCAATTGGGCATTTCCAGACGGACCCTGCAGCGTATTTTGGTGAAAGACTTAAAGATGTTCCCGTATAAAACTCAAATGACTCATCAGCTGCTGCCTGCTGACCACCGAGCTCGTCTAGATTACTGCCAGCGCGTCATAAACCTCAACCTTGAAGAGGATGATTTTCCTTCAAAATTGGTTATGAGTGACGAAGCGCATTTCCATCTCTCAGGGCATGTCAATAAGCAGAATACTCGGTTCTGGGGCACTGATAATCCGCGCATTATTCAAGAAACACCTCTACACCCACTAAAAGTTACTGTATGGTGTGGCATCTGTGTTGATAGAGTAATCGGACCCTATTTTTTCGAAGACGCTGGAGGCAATGCGATAACTGTCACTGGAGAACGCTACAGAACCATGTTACGTGAGTTTTTGATACCCAGTTTGGACGAATTGGGGCTGGAGCACATCTGGTTTCAACAAGACGGCGTTACGGCACACACAGCGCGCGACACTATGGACTTAGTGAGGGACGCTTTTCCAGGCCGAGTTATCTCTCGTTTTGGCGATTTGCCTTGGCCTGCAAGATCACCCGATCTGACCAGTCCAGACTTCTTTCTTTGGGGTTTTTTGAAATCTCGGGTGTATGTGAACAAGCCACAGACTCTCGCAGCTCTAAAAGAAAACATTCGTCAAGAAATAACGAACATATCGCAGGAAGTGTTACGGCAAGTTATGCAAAATGTCATAAATAGGGCTCAAATGTGTATCAACTCTGGAGGTCACCATTTAAAAGACATCATCTTTAAATCCTAATGGTACGAAATTTAATGGCACAAATATACATTTAAAAAAATCTAAATCTAGTTTTCTAATTTAGAAAAAATGTTATAGCTGAACCAAATAGGGTCTTTACTTTTGCGCCACCCAGTATAATGTTCACAAAAGTGACGTTTGTACAAAAGCTGCATTAAATAATTCGGGATTTTTAATAAAAACACGGTTATTCTCAAAGTCGCCGATATTATTTATGTATTTGAAAGATAGTTTCTTGCTCTGCAATTTCCGAAAGATTTAATGATATCATTTATAAGTTTTATTTTTCCTAGAAAACTATGTAAAAAAAATACAATAAGCTATATAAGTAATAGTTATATAAGAATAATGAATATAAAAAAATATTTTTTTTATATTCATTATTCTTTAAATAATGGTGAATGATAGAAGTATGTACCGGTTGTATCATTTTAAGTCATAATACCTTCATATTTGTTTTTTTTTAATATTTCACTTAAAAAACATCTATCAGAAACGAAACACATTTTATGACATATCACAAGATAAACCTTTTTTGACGAACTTCTTGTCACGAAAAAAATATTCTAAATTCTCTTTGGTATTCTACTTATTTAGTCTATGACGCTACTCTTAAAATGTAACAAAAATAACAAAGAGTAAACTAATACTACGGAAAAAGAGGGCCCTCTTGCAGTGTAAAAAGGCAAACCGTTTTGATTTTGATAGACGATAATTCGCCATCTGAATTTTGTTTGACAGTTGTCTAAAGATAACTTTTTCAAGTACCATAAACAAACCGGACTCTTACTATAGAGGTTAGTGTTATTTAGTAGTGACAAACAACATTATTTAAAGATAAAGCATTTTAAAGACCATTA
Organism: Herminia tarsipennalis; assembly: GCA_945859575.2. Lineage (NCBI taxonomy): Eukaryota > Metazoa > Arthropoda > Insecta > Lepidoptera > Erebidae > Herminia > Herminia tarsipennalis. The sequence goes on from OX243840.2 coordinate 27,475,644, forward strand.
TTTTATAAAACAAATATAAAAGTACTGTTTCATTAATTACCTAAAACAAAATAAAACCTAAAACTTAGTTCAAAATATTAACGCCGTTTATTGAACTTAAAGGTAATTAAAATATAAATATTTTCGCAAACAAAATACAGATGCCGACTTTTACTTAAACGACATTGTCCCCCCCCCCCCCCTCCTGTTAAATATGCATAAATACATACTAATCTATGAATGTAACAAAATAAAATATTCCTCGTTTATCGTATGTGGCGATTATAATGTTATTTTTTTAACAATTTATACTTTAATAGAGGTTAATTTTACGTTAAGTGGTACATCAATTTCATCACAAGCGAATTTTCACAGCAATGACATATTAGTATGCATAAAGCTCAGCAAAGTGATAGTGGGCAATAAGATGCCGAGATCCACACGCTGGGCGAGTGGCATTGGGACTGACGTTTGGGCCAACATGTGAAGCCGGCTAAAGGCTTTCCACTGCTACTTGGGTATACCACTAGGACCAATTTCAAATCCAAGATTTTTTATTATTAAAACGAATTATTTATTAGTTCCGATTCAATTAAGTGTTGACTCTCAACACGGATAAGTCGAAGTTGCATATTTTGTAAAAAATCTCTAAAAAATATAAAATAAACAACAAAATTTAAAATTTTGAAAAAAACTTCTACGGACGTGAAAAAGAAACGGAAGGAGAGGATTTTCTTCGGTTGCTTACCTCCTGTTAGTTTTTACATCTGTCGGATTTTTCAAAATTAATAATTTTATTTCCATAATTCGGACCGGACGATGCAAAGTGAAAACCGATCGAACTGAATAGCTACATAAGTTATTTCCATACTATAATGCAATAAAAATCAGATAAAGGTTAAATAGCGATCTATCCTTTGAGCAAATTTGACATAAAACAACAATCGTTGATCGATCACACATCCTAATACGAGAAAAATCTACATTTTATACGTAGCGTCGTCGTCACCTAAACATGACAGTAGGTAGACACTATAAAACCACACGATATTTCACTTTATCTTATTATTCACTTACCGAGTTTAGGCTGTAATCAAAATTTTACATTCATTTTTTTTCCTGTCACGTTTCGAGATATGAAACAAATTTTATTCAGCAATATTGTTTTTGCGGCTTTGCGATCTAGCGACTTTAATCATGGTTGATTTGGCATTTATAGAGTTCGTTTAGTTTGTTCGTAAAGTTTCGTTGTCTGTCTCCGAAATTCATTAACAGACTTTTACGAAATTTATTTACATTTCGGAATAAACTTATTTCGAACAAAAAATAATTTTGAAAATCCGTCGTTATGACGAAGTTTTGCCAGAACATATATCATACAAACATCCGAATTGAGAACCTCCTCCTTTTTGAGAGTCGGTTTAAATTAACATTTGAATGCTTAAAAATATTTACTGATTTGTGTAGGACTAGCTGACCCGCGCAACTTCTGCGTATTTTTTCCCCGTTTTTTTTCTACCCTACCTACGAATTCTACCCTACCTACCTACAAGTACAGTACACTTCTTTATATTTTCTTGTTTTAAAAATAATAAACATCATTTGTTTGAGTAGTGCTATTGTATAATAATATATAGTGACACAATAGTGAACATACAAGTATAGTACAGTGTCAGGGCAAATTAATAACTAAATTAAACTTAAAATAAACTCCACTAAAGCTTAAGTGATTACAGAATACCCGAAATTAAAAATAATTGAACGAATACAATTAAAATTGCCTGATTTCTCTTTGGTCTAGTGCAGGTTGTAAAGTGTAGTGTGCAGTGACAATAAGCTTCACTAAATTGACACTGAAAAATAATTTCATAGCCTTATTACGGCCTGCAAAGTTTTCTTTGGAACAGCGCCATCTAGTGAGGGGCCGACCTGCTCGCCATCTACTGTCGACTTATTGTACTACGACCTAATCAATAATGTCAAAGAATTGTGGTCGATGCCATCGCTTTCTGTCGCAGACTGAGTCCGCCAGATGTCAGGAGTGCAGTGTTTATTTTCATCGACGTTGCGCTGCCTTACCTCCTGCAGGGAGCATTTCTCCCTCCTGGCAGTGTCCTGGATGCATAAAAAATAAAGGTAATGGAAACAGGGCCTTGACGCCTACAGAGCTCGACTTACCTGTACAACGCAGTTCTAAAGACAAACAGAATGCAAATCACCCAGTGAGTTCAGCAGAGTCGACCCAAGATCTTGCTATAGAAATTACGGACGAGCTGAGAACGTTCAGGAATCACTTGCGCTCTATAAATAAGGATTTGCAACTCTTTAGAGACGAGTTGGCGGAAATTAGGGCGACGGTAAATGCATGTCAGGAAAAAGTAAAGAACGTAGAGGATAGGGTGAGCGCCCTTGAAGAGCGGCAACCATTGCGGTCCGACAATCTGGGCGAAACTATTACGCAGCTGCGTCAGGACCTTAACGACCGGGATCAAGAGTTGCTGGCGAACGACATTGAGATCGCCAACTTTCCCGAGAGCAACGGAGAGAATCCTGTGCACGTGGTCATGCAGATCGCCGTGAAGCTCGGCATGAGCATTGAGGAGCGCGACGTTGTGAGTGCCGAGCGCGTCGGCGGCCGCCACCTCGTGGCGACAGACGCTGAGGGCCCCGAGGCGCGACCGCGCCCGATGGCTGTGCGTTTGGCACGTCGCGATGTGCGTGACGACATGCTTCGCAATGCGCGAGTGCGGCGCGGAGTGACGTCAGAAGGTTGCGGACTACCGGGTACTCCGAGGCGCTTCTACATCAATGAACGTCTCACTAAGTCGAACCGCCAGTTGTTTCGATTGGCGAGAGACGCCGGCCAATCTCGAGGATGGAGGTTTGTGTGGGTTGCGCGAGGTCGCATCCTCGCTCGCAACAAACCAGGAGACCGAGCCTATTCGATCCGATGCGAAGCCGACATCGACCAGGTTTTTAGCCGTAGTTAGTTATAAGCTCTCTTTGGTAAAATTGTTAATTATACATAACCTTAAAATTTATATAAAAATATGTTATTTTGGTAAAATGATCTGGCTACTAAATTCTATTGACTATTTACAATATAAATATAATATTTACATTATATACAAATATAAAAACTTATATATTAATAATATACAGCACCTCACTTATAATTTTATATTATACAAAAAAATACATTTATTCAATATATTTTGGCTCTTAGTTCTACATGGTACAAGTAAATACTTGCAATATAAAAACAATATATACAATATGTACAAATCTGTAATTAATTTAATATTACCTTATCTCACATATAATACCAATTATTTTTTACATAAAGCACTACATACAATAATTATATACAAAGAGTTTATACATTTTTATCTATATTCTACAAAATTTAAACACAAAAAGAGCATACCACTATCCTGCACAAATGGTTAAGACTAAATATTTGAAGGTAGGTTTATTTAACGCTGGGTCGCTAGGAACACGCCACGACGAATTCTTATTAATGATGGAAGAGCTTGCTCTGGATATTTTAGCTATTAATGAAACGTGGCTGCGAGTAGGTGAAGAGGGCCGCGCACCGATAGTCCCTAATTATCGGCTGCGACATATTCCAAGACCGCAGGCCGTGCGGGGAGGCCGAGGGGGAGGTGTCGGCTTCTATGTGAGGCGGGATCTCGTGGTTCGTACCCTTAAACATCCGGTGACGCCTAATGTAGAACAAATGTGGCTAAAACTCACTATTAACAACATACACTTAGCTATAGGCACAGCATACAGACCGCCATGGTTGGACGCAAATATCTTTTTGGATGCTATCACAGACACTCTGACTTCCTTCACAGGGATTGACAAAACTATACTTCTGGGTGATTTCAATATCGATTGTTTAAGCACCACAAACAAGAATACGGCTTTACTTAATAACTTTTTGCACTACTGTAGCCTTAACCAGGTTGTACATCAGCCTACTCATTTTTTAGCCCAGAGTGAGACACTAATAGATGTTGTTTGCACTGATGCCTGGATTAATGACCTCTCTGTTCTGCACAAGCCTGACCTAGGAAATCATGCCATTATATCTGTGCAGTTTAAATTTAAAATAAGTAAACCTGATCCACAGTGGATCTGTTTCAGACCGTTTAAGGACATAATTTCGGATCTATTTCATAAAGACCTTTGCAGCCTGGACTGGGCTTACATACTGGGCGGGGAGAATGTAAATGGCATGGTGGCTATGCTGAATACATTTATAAACACTCTTTTCAATTTACATGCACCTATCACTAAAATCCTAATTAAAGAAAAGCCCTACCCATGGATCACAGATACTATCAAAGAAATGGTTAAATTACGTGACAGTTATCACTCACGTTTCAAATTAACAAGATCTGAATCACATAAAAAAACTTACAAAGATCTGAAATATATTGTAACAACAGCAATTGATAACGAAAAAAGAGCATTTTTTGACACACACATAAACAGACATATTCAAAACCCTAAAAAACTATGGAACAACTTAAAATCAACCATTGCAATTGGTAAACAAAAAAAACATACATTACCAAACATATTTAATAACCCGGAAGAACTAAATAAACATTTCCTGAATGTACCGGGCCTTGACACTGTAAATCTCTCTGACTTGATTTATTTCGAGTCCAACAGGTTCCACAATAACACCTTCACTCTGGAGCCTGTCACTGAGGATGTAGTTCGTTCGCATATCTACAGTCTCAAATCAAATGCTCTTGGTATAGATGGTATTTCATTACAGATGATATTGATGACCCTTCCTCAAAGTCTCCCGTCTGTCACTGCAATTATAAATAAATCAATTATTACATCAACCTTCCCAGATATATGGAAAGTCGCAATTGTTAAGCCTATACCCAAAATCCCTAACCCTACAGTTGCCAAAGACCTTAGACCAATTAACTTACTCCCTTGTCTGTCCAAGGTCTTGGAGAGGGTGGTGTGTACCCAGTTGAGGAAATACTTGGAGAGGTATAACATCTTACCTGTAAGACAGTCTGGTTTCCGTCGGGGACATAGCACTGCGACGGCTCTCCATGATGTTGTTGACAATATTCTGGAGGCTAGGGACCAGGGTATGGGTACTGTGCTGGTTTTGCTTGATTTTTCCCGTGCATTTGAGACTATTAATGTTTCTCTTCTTCTTGCTAAGCTCTCTTACTACGGGTGTAACTCTACAACAGTGAAGTGGTTCCATAGCTATCTGACTGACAGATCTCAATTCGTCCAAATGGATAATGATGCAGACGGCAATACAACCAGGTCGTCCTGTTGTCGGGTAAACCGTGGTGTTCCTCAGGGATCTATCCTCGGCCCCCTCTTATTTATACTTTACAGTGCCGATGCTACTAACCATATACTAAACACCCAATTTCACATGTATGCAGATGACCTCCAAATATATTTATCGTGTTATCCGGAAGACTGTCATGAGGCAATAAACAAAATCAACCTTGACTTAGACAGAGTATCTGCTTGGGCAAAAAGTAATTCCTTAGTCCTTAACCCTGATAAATCCAAATTTTTGATATTGGGCTCAAAGGATTGCATCAAAAAGATAAAAGCCTCACACCCTGTGGTAATGGTTGATGGTTGCCCAATAGAGCAAGTATCTGAGGCTCGTAATCTGGGTTTGATAATGGATGGTGAGCTTCACTTTGAGACGCATGTGCTTGAAGCTGTTCGAAACTGTTTTTACCGTCTCAAACTGTTGTATCGGATTCGTCAGCATCTCAGTATCGATTTGCGAATTACCCTTTGTGAAACTCTAATTTTATCTAAATTAAATTACGTTGACACAGTGTATGGTGCATGTATCTTGAAAAGAACACAAAATGTGATACAGAGAGTACAGAACGCATGTGCTCGGTTTTGTTTTAATGTGCCGCCTCGTTCACATGTCACTCCATTCCTTAATTGCGGGAATCTCATGAAGATGGCTGCTCGCAGGCATCTTCATTTAGCTTCCCTGCTCTTTGGCGTTATTTTAAACGGTAAACCTGATTATTTGTATAGTAGGTTGACTTGGTCAAGGGATCTTAACCAGTACACGACAAGGGCGTCATCGCATCTGCTAATCACCTCAAGGCATAGAACGACCGCTTTCAGGGGGAGTTTTAGATATACCGCTACGAAATGCTGGAACGACCTTGACCCTCCACTGAAAAATCTGAAAACACGATATTCCTTTCAAACAAAACTGAAACAAATTTTATTAAATAAACAAAAACTAGGAATTATAAATTAGATGTCTGAGTTAGGTACTTACCGGTGGTAGCTTTGAAACGTTTTAGTTGTACTCATCATATCGTAGTTTTTAATTGTAATAATATACATTTATATTTATATCCTTAGTCACATATACAGTACATGATGATAATATTTATTAAGTTTCCCCGTAATAGTGTTTAATATTGTTTATTTAGTATTATATTGTAGTCTTTGTTTAAACTTTTCCAACTTTCTATCTCTATAGCTATTTGGGCTTTTGAGGATGCCAAAGAACAAAAGGAAATACATACCCTCGAAAACCGTTACCCACCTTCTGCTACAATTGGGTAAAAATACATGTGTCTGAATAAAAGTAATAAAACACTATCACGCTTGAAAATAGGAATCAGTGAGGGTCAAGGAAGAAAATGTTACTTAGGTACTTCTTTGGACGTGGTGTTCAATAGGTACGAAGAAACCGCTGCATCTACTTATACTAAACTTAATCCTAAACCTCACTTGAAGTCGTTGAAGGATTCAATAAACAAACTGTACAATCTGTGGACTTATTAATGACCCTTATAGGATGACTGAGACAAAAATCTATACTAGTCCTACAAACGATTTGTAAAAAAACTATTTGCTCAAGGAAACATTTTATAAGTATCATTTAGTAAACCTGAAAGTTAGTTATGATCATTTCTAAAGTATGACTTGTAATTATCGTATATATAATGAATTTATCGCAATTTCGAAGAAACAAATTTTATTAAATAAACAAAAACTAGGAATTATAAATTAGATGTCTGAGTTAGGTACTTACCGGTGGTAGCTTTGAAACGTTTTAGTTGTACTCATCATATCGTAGTTTTTAATTGTAATAATATACATTTATATTTATATCCTTAGTCACATATACAGTACATGATGATAATATTTATTAAGTTTCCCCGTAATAGTGTTTAATATTGTTTATTTAGTATTATATTGTAGTCTTTGTTTAAACTTTTCCAACTTTCCAAGACTTTTCCTCTAGTCGAACAGTCAAAACTCAAACCAATCAACTGAAAGCGTACCTAGCGACGCTGCTGATTGGTTGATCGCTTTTACAGAGGGAGGTTGAATGAACGTTCGGAAACTGGTTCGGAAATTTATATTTTGTGTTTTTTTCGGTTGTTTTATTTTAATTATTTTAATTTTTCTGTATGTTTTATTTTAGAAACAATTATTTATTTATTTATTTATTATAATCATTTATGGTATAATATTTTTATGTATCTATAGTTTGGTAGCCGGGACCTACGAGAATACCAGCGTTGCGGTCACAGACCGCAACATTAGCTGACGTAGGTACCTATTTGCTCTCGTACATACTTATTGTTAATTAGATGTAATGTTTATAATATTATTCACATTTGTGTATTCTGTATTATTTTATAAGTATGTATGGAAGGTCAAATAAATGTTTTTTCTTTCTTTCTTCTTTCTTTCAATATTTTTCATTGCTGCTCCGCTCTTATTGGTGAAAGCGTGATGTTATATGGCCTGTAGCCTTCCTCGATAAATAGGCTATACAACAGTAAAAGAACTAGTAATTCCTGAGATTCATATCAACCCATATGATGGCCCACTGCTGGGCACGGGTCTCCCCAGTAGAACCTACTGGTATGTAGATCCTGGGGGTAATTGCCATAATCGCCACGCTTGGCGAGCGGGTTGGCGATCGCAGTAAGGCTTTAAGTACGCAGAGGACGCTGCTGCCCGTCCTCCGGAGTGAAATCCCTTAGTCGCCTTGACGACACCCACAGGAAGAGATGGGGTGGTACTATTCTTAAGCCGGCACCTGAGATTATGGCGTTCAAATAAACAAACTCTTCAGCTTTATAATATTAGTGTAGATATGTCACTCCCACCATTGCACCACATGATGAAATATCTATATAGATAAGCTATTTGGGCTTTTGAGGATGCCAAAGAACAAAAGGAAATACATACCCTCGAAAACCGTTACCCACCTTCTGCTACAATTGGGTAAAAATACATGTGTCTGAATAAAAGTAATAAAACACTATCACGCTTGAAAATAGGAATCAGTGAGGGTCAAGGAAGAAAATGTTACTTAGGTACTTCTTTGGACGTGGTGTTCAATAGGTACGAAGAAACCGCTGCATCTACTTATACTAAACTTAATCCTAAACCTCACTTGAAGTCGTTGAAGGATTCAATAAACAAACTGTACAATCTGTGGACTTATTAATGACCCTTATAGGATGACTGAGACAAAAATCTATACTAGTCCTACAAACGATTTGTAAAAAAACTATTTGCTCAAGGAAACATTTTATAAGTATCATTTAGTAAACCTGAAAGTTAGTTATGATCATTTCTAAAGTATGACTTGTAATTATCGTATATATAATGAATTTATCGCAATTTCAGTACAAGCACTTACGAATAAACGAACTGCTTAGAATATATTTGAATAAAGAGCCAACCCTACCAAAATCCGACTGTTGAACTTTGCAACGATCAGTTTGTGACCTATATGTATATTATTAGCACAGCCCTTTGAGATTGAACTCGGCCTTCACTCCTTCAATTCTGAAAAGAGGCTCGTGCCTAGCCTTGGTACAAATAATGTGCTTAATAATATTATATTGTACATTTTCCCTTCCACAAATGAAGGTGTGTCTGCTCTACGCAAATCAAAGCGAGCGTACTCCAAGCGTGACAAACCTACGCTGCGCGCTGTTGTACCAAGTCATGTGTCTATTCGACTAATAACAAAAATAAAATGAGAAATTTGTTTGTACTCGATTGTAAAACTAACCTTCAATCGTACTTGTATCGCCAAATTACATATATTCAAAAATTAAAGAATAATTTTGAATGAAGTAAAACAATAAAGTATGAATGAAGAGTTCATAACAATTATTCAAACTCCGACATTTTCCAAAATGACGCCCACGCAATCTGGGAAACCCCTAGAATGGTTAATTGTGAACTGGCCTGCAGGTCACGGGCCCGCCCACGCAGCGTACACCCCCAACCTTGACTCTTTACTATTAACGTTTTTACCCCCAGTTTACTACAACGTAAAAATATCTTCTTTCTGATCCCCCTCCCGCACAGCCCACCTCCGCCGACGCACGAGGGATTTTCCTACCATACACACAGACATACAGCCAGGCACATTGCCCGCTGCTTCACTCAACATTGAACAATCCTTTTTTTGCTCTGTTTTACATAATAACCTCAACAGACCGCCTACGCATTTGCCAAAAAGGCAAAAGTTGAGAGGGAGATATTTTCCAAAATGGTCCAACAAGTACGAGTAGGTAAGCAGCTGCTTAGACCTGTACTCCGTTATGTAAATGAATTAATAAATATTTATAGCAATATCAAAAGGCAGATGGTAACAAAACTGAAAATGAAATAAGAGTGAGTGTTGGCACGTGTATAGGTAATGTCAAAAAATAATGTTTACGCGTAACTTGACCGACAGGACTATACGCACGTGTTCTGAACGTTATCTACGAAAAAGCCATTTAGGTCGTCCCGTGCCTCCTACAGAAGTTCAATATCTGCGTAATATGGAAACAAAGTTTATTATGTAACTTTAAGATAATAAAATGTTGTCTATCTATAAATTAATTTACTAAAATTATATTTTAATGCTAATTGTTTTTAGAGGAAAATAATGTACATACCTATTTGGTTTTTATCACAAGGTACTTTTTAATATTCGCTTTTAGTAAGCTATTTAGAATTACGGTTGAGTGGACTATTTCTTCAGTAAATAACTACGAAATAAATTTCAATTGGATGTCCAAGTGGAAATAATTGAGCTAAATCGACTGGAATTTTGATTAAAATATGAATAGAGTCAAGTACTACGATATTACTTGCTTTTTTTTAATATTAAATTATTCAAGCGTAATTCAAATATTGCCAAAATAGATATTATAAAATGAAAATATTTTAGGATAATATTAAATTAAAATAAACTGACGCAAGTTGGAAACAATAATTGAATTTTTAATCCTATATCTTAACAACTTACAGTTTCATTCGCCAAAATATTTTTTTATTTATAAAAAAAACCTATTTAGGTCAGAAAAAGTATCTCGTTAAAACCATCTTTTGATCATCGCACAATGGTGCCCCTAGAATCGCAATCGTTTCGTAATACAATTTATACGAAAAAAAATATAAATATTTGTGTAAAATATATTTCACTCAAAATACTTTCATGCAAATTGACGCCAAGGCGAGTAGGTAATATTGTAACCACTTTAAAAAAAGTTATCAGATCTTATGGCAAGCACCTAACTCTATTACCAGTATAGATTTCAGTCATTCTGATCCGAATTTTCTATGACTTCTGAAAGTAGCCTAAGATCCTTTTCAAACAATTAGGTTTCAATCCAGGGCCGGCTATCCGGCGCGAAGTGTATGGCGATGTACCGTAGCTATCACACTTTCCGGCATTTGTCCGTTCCGGTCACTATACATTCGCCGCCGGGTTGCCGGCGACCGGATATCCGTCACCGCATTGAAACCGGCACGTGTGAAAAGGACCTAACGGTTTTTCTTATAATCAGTGAGTCAGGGACAAAATCTGGGTATGGTAGATATAAATCTATACTTATATTAAAAGTTTGTTAGCTAGCTAAAGAGTTTGTTTGTTATCTCAGGAACTACTGATCCGAATTAAACCATTCTATCACTGTTGGATAGCCCATTTATCGAGGAAGACTATATGCATATAACATCACGCTACGACCAATAGGAGCGGAGCAGCAATGAGAAATGTTGCAAAAACAGGGAAAATTTATAGAGGTACAAAATGATGTCAGTTGTTCAACACAATTCCTAGTAGCACTCGGTCCCGGCTTTAGGCCCACGGCTTGCGGCTTCACGGCGCCACCTTCTATCCGACCCCTTTTTGATTCCGGCGGTTACGTGTATGTCATTTTACTTTTTGTTGATAAACTTTCGCGATTTGTACACATTATTAAAATATTATATATATTACGGGACTTAATCGCGTGAATAATTTAAGGTAAAATACCTTGTTTATTGCCCGACGTTTCGACCGTATTGCAACGGCCGTGGTCACGGGTAGTTCCAATACGTCAGTCAGTCTACCCGTGACCACGGCCGTTGCAATACGATTTTTTAAGGTATTTTACCTAATTTTAATAATTTTACTTTTTGTTACAATTTATTAAGTTAAATACTGAAACTTTGATACTAATATCCGAGCTTTATTACAAAACCTCTTTACGGCTGAGTGACCCTGCACTGTGTCGGCCGCGCATCAGCCCCATCTATAACTGTCATTATGGACATTAATCTGTGAAATACACAGAAATCTTCATAAAACATACACTGGCGTGGTTGAAATCTCTCAGCGAACAATCCGTCATGTTATTAATGTTTAGATGTATTTTTAGATGAAAAGGCCGAAAATAATCTCCAATGTGAAGCGTCTGTTGTGTGCAGGTGTGTTCTGTAAAAACTCTGATAAAATCTTAACGCTCTTCAGAAGAGTGATTTTAAGCACTTTTACAGGTTTAGCAGCTTGCTAAATCTTGAAAATCTCTTAAGCAGCTTGCTTAACAGATTTTTCAACAAATAGAGTTCAATAAATTCAATGGAACTCAAAATTGATGAAGTCGATGGTGTTTCATATTGATTAATTCTTTGATAGCCTAGCACTTAGTATCAGGTATTTTTTGCACTCGCATATTTATAGGATTTATGAGCATGGCTTAACCACGTATTGTACATAAGTTCCGTGTATTATTATGTATAAACGAACTACGTTCTAGAGGTATAATTATTTAATTAAAAGTAACACAATATATCACATTGTAAGTGAACAGTAAGATCTTATATGAATACAAAATTGTTAACTTAATTCAAAACCCTAACTGTGGTCTTCTATAAGGCGAAGGTACCGCCATAACCAGGGTACCTAATGAGCTCATAAAAATCTAGATTTAAGGTGTCGGAGCGTGGGGGTCAGTAGTATGTGTATGCCCAGAGGAAACAGGCTTGACCTTTCATTATTCCTATACATAATAAATATATAATGTAGATAACACAACTAATATGTGCCTGCCTCTGTGGCGCGGTGGGAGTGTATCCGACTGCTACGCAAGAGGTCGTGGGTTCGATCCCCACCCAGGATAAAACTTTGTGTGATGAGCACGATGGTTTATTCTGTGTCTGAGTGTTATTTATCTATAATATGTATGTATTTAGAATATATAAGTATGTTTATCAGTTGTCTGGTTTCCATAGTGCAAGCTTTGCTTAGTTTGGGATCAGATAGCGTTGTGTGAGTTGTCCCAAGATATTATTATTATTATTATAAATATTATTATTATAAATACTGTAGCTACTTAATTACGACTTTGATCATATTATAACCTGAGTCATACATAATGTATAGATATAACATGATTTCCTCCAATCTTATATATATTATTATTAGACATATATAATAATAATAAATATAAGATTATGGTACCTACATGTTTTCACAGTAAGCGAGCTCCAATCATTTACAAATATATATTAGTACGAACATGTTTAGACTAGCTCCTAGGTGTGCTTCATAAATCCTCGTGTATTGTAAATTTAGTATCAATATTTGTGCTCTCGATATACGATCGTTTTAATCTATCGATGTTTTCATTATAAATAATACTTCTTATTTCTTATGCCGTAGCACTACTCTAGCAGAATCTTATTTAAATATAACAGTACTATACTGCAGTTACTCGTAAAGATAGATTTTAAATCAATATAATTATAGTAATACCCCGTTTACCTAAATTGCTATATAGTGGTTCTGGAATTTATTTTATTGTAACCGAGATGATTGTGTCAGTGCATACGACTACTGTAAAGCGTTAGATTTTATAGATTTGATCTTCAGGTGGGACAAAACCATATAGGTATGCTTGTGGCTAATCTGGCTGTAAGCTGCGTTCCTTTCTTGTGTAAAGTCCCACGTGATACGGCGGTTGTATCATACATAGTAAAAACTTATCCTAAAAGAATCCTTTACATATTTAGATCCAGTTAGCTTATAAAATTGTATCAAGTTCATTGACGGCATTTTTGGAATTATGTCCTTAATTGACGCATGTAAGAAGGAAATAACTTCAGAATTCATCGGCCCTGGGCAAGAGGGCACAGTCCGTGTATCATACAAACATCCGTTTACTCGTCACCTCTCAGCTTATTAAAACGGGATCGCAGATTAAAGCATTCGTACCCAAAGAGGCTTATTTGTACTTAATTAAAAATTCTTTGAGTGAACCCCGGGCGTGCGCATGCGCGAAAGCTGATCTCGTACAATTTCAGATGTAGATGTTTGTTCTGTGAGATATCGAATAGTTAATAGATTTATGCGAGAAGCTTTCAAACTTGTATTCAACTCTGCTAGTTATGATCTGTTGAGATTGTTTTTGACGTGATAATGTCTTATAAATTGATGACCGGGTGCACGCAGGAAAAAGTGTCACGGTCCGTCACGTTCCACCTGCTGATAGGCTGAAGTATTGTGGCCGTCGGGCCCATGCGCCCGGGTCACTAAAGCTGTCAAGGGCATAGTTGCTTTTAAACAAACAAAAATGTCATGTTTTCTTATCGCGTAAAATTATCGTCCGTAAACCGGCTTTACAGACAACCATTTTTTATGTTAAATACATTACTCCAAATGTTTTTGTTTGTTAACTACTTAGACAGAACCGTGTCGCTCCGAATATTACCTAATCGTATTATATTTTAATATGACTTGTTATTGGTACGATATTCATTCAAATTATACATTATTATGTAAATCGCTTGAACTTTGAATTGTTATATTCTCCCTTCTAACAACAAAACAAATCATGTCCGTCTACAGTACATTAGCATTAATATCAACTCATATTTGTGAATACAACACGAGTCGCCTCTCCACTTGATCTCGGTCACAAGAACAAGTGGTGTTTCACAATATTACAACTTTTAATTGGCTTACTTCTCGTAGGTACTCGCCCTCCGCCAGCGTGACGCACTCTAGCGCTTGACCGGTCAATATACCTACCACTACTATAAATATACGAGTATATAACACTAGGATTTACCCGCCATATCTGTAATTTAAAAATTTTCTTTATATTTTGTGATTTGTGGTGTTTATATCTACCTACCTACCGAGTTTCGTTATAGGTAAATAAAATATATCAAACACAACAAAATGTTTAAAAAGATCACGTGAATGTAAAATGATGCATGTCTAGGGACATATTTTAGAGTTCGTACGTTTATTTTGACCGAAAGACGTCCACTGCTGAACATAGGGCTCCCCCAAGGATCGCCACAACACGATCAGTCCGGCGCTACCCGCATCCAGTGGTTTTCTAAGTTCCGTAATATAACCATGATTCATGCTTCTTGAATGTATTCAGAAGCAAATATTACATAATGGCTACAGCTTTAGTACAAAAGACGCGATGATTAGCAGTATTCTAATTTAATAACCTAAGCCTTAAAGCCTTAATATTAGAGGTCCGTAGACGCCGCTGTGGTATGCACAATAGTTCGAAGCGTGTCGCTCAGGACCCGAACTATTGTCTCGAATGATGAATTAATCTATTTCGTCGAGAGTCCCGACGCTCGTCTGACGGAGACAGATAGGGTTGTTGCGTGATCTTGATGTGAATTATATTTTCCAGACATTTAAATGAGGCCTTTGAGTTCTGTTCACCTGCAGAAATGTGCGTAAGAACTGAGCCAGACGATTAAGCGAATTCCTTTACCTTTAAAAAGTTTGTTTATTTGTTTTTTATTAATGTATACGTTTCTACAATAGTATATAATAGTAAGTAGTTAGTTTGTTTGTTTTTTATTAATGTATACGTTTCTACAATAAAATCCCTAGCGACATTCAAAAATTAAGTCGTAATAAATTTAAGTGTACCATTAAGAAAAAATTGTGTATGAAAAGTTACTACTCAATAATTGATTATATGGAAGACAAAAACGCTTGGGATTGAACTGCTTTCTCTCACAGGCTATTAAAATGTACTTTATGATTATATGTATATATACATATTTACTTTGTAAGAAGTGAAGTATTGTGTTTGCTGAATACGTTTATATATACTCATTTTAGAGTTACTAATAGTATTATTATTTAGTTATCCTTATTTTATAAACGATTACACTCACCAGACACACTGGTTCATTCAGTAAAATTTATTTTTGTAAAGAAAAAAATTGATGATTTTAAAAGAGTGGCACATGAGTTTCTTGGCAGCTTCTTCTCATGAGCTTTACACTTGGAACTGCCACCTAACCTCATTTTGTTTTTTTTTTTTCAAACATTCATAATTTTATAAAATTTTTAGTATGTTTTAATTTGACGTTTTCAAATAATCATTAACCTGATTTTACGAAATAAAGATATTTGACTTTGACTTTGACTTTGACTATGCCATTCCCCAGATCGTGACAACTTACAGATAGTAGTTCTGTCATGTACGTCATACAAACCACTATCGTCAGCTATTATAACAAGCTAACAAAAGTCGCTCGGGGTTATAACTCCAGGTACACATAATAAGTAATCTGTCACTCTTGAGAAGGCTTCATTATTATTTTCTTTATTTCCATAACTATATGAAAGGAAGAATTAATTTTAATTTTTTTTTTTTTTAATTAATTGCCAAAAATATTACAAAGGTTGTATGATGCAGCCCTACGACGTGGCGAAGATAACATTAAACGATTGAAAGGGCTTACTGCTTTATAAATGAAGATTCTATTGTATTATGCTAAGGCCTAGTCTGCAAGCTATTAATTTTAATTTGGGTCCTATCATCTTACGTAAAAGGAAAATTTTGATTTATTCATTCCAGTCTCATAATATTTTTGTCCTGTACACTAGTTTAAGGTATTTATTTAATTGGTACTATTACAATCGTTCAAGGAAATTTGCAGTTACGTGTTACTAAGCTTGAGTTTTTGTCAACATAATAACAGTGAGCTTCTGGCTTATGCACAGCTAGAGCTCACTGCTGTGCCAAATCTATCAACATTGACAAACCTACCAACCACAAGCTAAAAATAAAAAAATACTCTATTTCGATCCTCAATACTGTTTATTGTTCAATAAACACAAAGTATGCCAAAAGATATTTTCACGACCAGTTCACATGCGACCACGGCTGATGCAATTTAGCCCAAAACGATCGTCTTTAAGTTTAAAATATTGACACGAAATGGACTACTTGTTTTGTCGACATGACCTATCTATCAACTGATTCATTTTAATACCGTTTCCTCGATCATAAACTTTTCACAACTTGCTGGATACCAATAAACGTACCATACACAGCTAGATTAAACGTCTGCAGTATATAATTTACCTGTTAACATGTGAGCAAAGATTTGTATGGGCTCACATTTTGTTATGCTTTTGTATGTGTGCCGTTTTATGCGATATAATAAGTCCTCGTAACGTATATTAATCAGGATTTATTATACAATAAGACGTAATCCAATAATAACAATATATCGAACTTATAAGAAGCTAAGTAGGTACGCGTGTAGTTCTCTTCAATATTACACAAGGAAAATATTAGTACGTGATATGAAATATGACCTGATTATGTTTAGGGTCATTGAACGAAGGACACAATGAGAGTCTTTGTTCAAATTGAGCAGAGCATCTCGTTTGGAAGATAATCATTGATAATTAATAACTTGATATTGATGTATAGAAAAATAGTAAGCAAAATGTTTACAGTATACCTAGACTGTCTTACAGAGCATTCACCGCACAGTTACTTCTTCCAATTGATACAATAATATTATCTACATAAATGTGTAAAAGAACGAAGACGGTTTTGTTGACGTTTTCTACTGAACAGCAATAGTGAATTTGTGACCTGAGATAAAAAAGTGAGTACCGTAAATGCAATAATTGTTATGTTAGTCAGTACGCAACGCAAGCTGCACAACTCGGCTCATCGATAAATTTTGGTCGTAACATCAAAACATCCATCTGTTTGCAAACAGCTGACGGCCGTTTTGTTTCACGTAAACTGGTTTATAGAACATGTACTTAGAACGATGATATTATTAGTCGTTTCAATTTTGTTCATTCCACTTCGTATTTTTTAGTAAATGATAGAATAATTACTTAATTCTGGTTATAAAGAAATACCAAATAAAAGTGGACATTCCTCGATTCTAACGCAAAAAATTAACTTGCAACAATAGAAAAGTTAAATTGAAGGTAGGAAACTAATTGCCTCGGATATGGATTGCCGATAAAGTATTTATATTAATTATTTAATAAAAATCATTACGATTTTATTTTTTGTAATAGTGTTACCACCATTAAAAATAACTTCAAACGAAAAAAAAGGAAATAAATAAACTAAAAGACTAATATTTGCATCTCAAAATATTCCGGCAAATGTGAGACTCCATATCATTATATAATAACGTTATAATTAGAAACAAGAATTATACATTTAATCAACTTGTGGCACAACGTAAATACTAGCGATACTGCTGGTGGGCATTTTATTTTTTTATTTTATTTTAATTAAAATTAAATAAATCAAATCTAGAGTATGTAGTGTGTGTGTGTGTGTGTGTGTGTGTGTGTGTGTGTGTGTGTGTGCGTGTGTGTGCGTGTGTGTAAATAAATGTGACGTTAAGTAATATTATCAACTGGTTGACATCAAATAATTTAAATCCATACTAATATTATAAATGTGAAAGTAACTCTGTCTGTCTGTCTGTCTGTCTGTCTATCTGTTACGCTTTCACGCTCAAACAGCTGAACCGATTTAGATGAAATTTTGTATGGAGATAGTTTGAGTCCCGAGGAAGGACATAGGATAGTTTTTATCGCGATAACCGACATCCATGCGGGCGGAGCCGCGGGCGAAAGCTAGTATGAATATAAATAAAACTCATCTTATGAAATTTAGAAATAGGGTAAATAAATTGACAAATATGGACATCCAGTATAGTGATCAAAGCATTAGTGAGGTAGAAGTTACGAAATTTTTAGGTCTTAATATTGATAACAATTTAAATTGGAAGCATCATATAGAATCTTTATGTAATAAGTTAAACACATATTCATATGCGCTTTATAGATTAAGAAAAAGAGCAAGTGTCACAACTGTATTAACCGCATATGGAATTATGTTCTGGGGAAACTCTGCAGACTGCATTTAAGGCACAAAAGAGATGCATACGGGCAATTTTAAAATTAAACCCATGGATAGCTGTAAACCATACTTTAAATTTTTGAATTCTGACATTGCTGTGCATATATATATTGGAAAGTGTGTTATTTGTTCACAAAAATATCCATTTATTTAAGAAACCACATAGTAAGAGACGAAATTGGGATATAGGTATGTATGCTTGGAAATAAAACAGCAATATCCAATAAAAGTATACTCTGCATGGCTGTCCGATTGTACAATCGTTTGCCTAAAATAATACTTGAAACGTCTGATAACATGTTATTATATCATAAATTATTATTTAACTGACAATAGTAGTTAATTGTGTATATCCATTATTTAAGTTCGGTTTATTTTAGTTTGATTATTTCAGATTGAATATTTTAGATTGAGTATTTTAGAACAACAAACTGTCATTTTTTATTATATTTTTTTTATTAATTTTTTTTTTTTTTAGAAATTAATCATTACACTGAATTTATTTAATAATTTTGCATGCTGCTGTGCCAGCAGAATATGACGAAACAATGTTAAAACTTTTTTAACAACCCATACCTACTCATGTTTCGAAAAATAAAGATATGATTTGATTTCAAAGATTTAAGCGTTTGAAAATGGCATTATAATAAAAGGTGCTCTATTATAACGAGGTTTGAGAAATTCAAAAAGTCAAAGCGATATTTGAAAATGTGGTATATTAACTCTCAATACGCAAAATTGATCAATTTTAAACAGGAATTTAATAGTGTAAAAGTCTTTATATTATATATTTGTTTTCTTTCTTTTCCATAACATGGTAAATTAAGCGCTAGAAAATTCAGATTTCTCGCAAATGGAGGTGAATCCCTTTTAAGCTCTTTTTGGTTATTGAGCGCAAAACAAAACCGCCTGATAATGTTTGGAAATCAAGACCATGATCAAATTATACTAAAATCCGATGCCGTTTCTCGGGTGTTAAGTCATTATAGCACGTACTGTTTAAAGACAACAAACAGACTAACTCAAAACATCTGCTCTCTAACTTGTAGCAGGTTCGTTAAGTACACATTCATAACAAGTTTGACCGCAGGGTCAAGGTGACTGTGGGCTCGTACTGGCTGTGTTTACAAGCTTGCTATACATATTAGTTAAACTCCACAAACATCAATGTACTGAACTATACATGCACATATGGCGATTTAAATATATCTACATAAAACCTGGATAGGTATTCAAAATAAAGTCACCGACACAGGAGAAGTTTCAATCAGAAAAGCGTGGAATACGTAAACTGTACGTAAGGTATAGTTATTTTGATATGAAAGACAACTCTTATTGTAGAGTACAACTGTACAAGCCATGTGTCGCGGGGGACTTCACAAACCTTCATACAAATTGACGGACACAAACTTGGAACTACAATTTGTGGATTACTTAAAGTAGTGCCCGTAAAGGAATCGAACCCACGACCTCTGGCTTAGCAGTCGAGGTCACTAACCACTTGACTACCAGTCAAAGAGATTATCTCCATTAGAAATTATATTCATAATTATAAACTCAACGATCTACGAGAGAAAAACAGACTGATACTCAATGTTACCAAAATCTTAGTAAATAAATTTGTATATCTGTTTTTAGTTTTATTGTTGAAAATAAAATTAATGTAAAAATACTTTTATGTTTATGTCAAAACCGCATGGCCCACTCATATCCAACACCCGAACATATAAAAGTTAATAAAAAGCGCATTCGACTCGTTCCGTCTGCAGCTCACCTCGCTGTATGCAATAAAACTTTACGCCATTTAAAAACTGGAGCAAGTGCAATAAACGAAGCGAACCAACGGTGAGAGCCGATCTTATTTTTGCTTTTATTTCTTTGCAAGTGTGACTAACTTTTGTTATACTTATCAGCTTGCACAAATCTGCTCCTGAGAATAATACTTGCAGAACTATGCATATGTGTGAGTGTGTTCCTGAAAGAGAATTCTTGTACAGAAATATTAGGCTTTTATAGATAAACTCTACTATCAGTGAATGGTGTTTTGAAAGTAAAGAAAAGTATGTCGTAGTTAAGGAATTCGATCCCGGGATCCGGGATTTTCGGAACTAAAATCCCTGTATTACATTTGTGAAATCCCGTGATTTTCAAAAGGGATTTAAAAATATAAAATAAATGTCTAATACTGCAGCATGCAGGTCCTTCATCACGAAAGTCGGCACGTTTTTGAATGTTTTTTTTTATTATAAGATAACTAGCAAAGTGGGTTTTACGTCCCACATTACTAGCAATCCTGTTAACCCCTCCAGCTAAGCTCAATAGCTTGTGTTAGGAATGGGTTCACGTCGGTAGTATAATGGGTAGGATTCGAACCCGCGACCTCACGATTGCGAGACCGATGCCTTAGCCATTAGGCTACCGCCGCTTCTGTCTCCTTTAGGACTTTAATAATGTCCTGGAGACACCCCTCTCCGTTTTCACCCCTCCTACAGGACGGCATTCGGTCGGTCATTTAAACCAACTAATACAACAGCGCTGTAGCTCTGCGTATTTCTTCCTCCCCGAAGTTTGAAGTACAGATCTGCACGACGCTGACTTCATCCATAATGTCCATTTGTTATTGCAGAAATGCCAGGACTTCGTTCGTCACGAGAGTTTGCGAACCCATGATGAAATTTAATCATACGCGCCATTTGCCAATTGGCAACTTATAATTCGTCAACACTGTACGGCACGTCTTAGTACGAACGTATCCGGGTACCTTACTGTGTACCGTGAACGTAGCATCCGTTCACGGTACACAGTAAGGTACCCCTTTGCGCGTGAGCCGACTGACAACGTTTCAGTAAAACGATTATCGGACCGAGTGCAGGCCATTTCAGCTGTCATCTGCTGGAAGAGGCCGCACTTATATACTAATGATAGATATATATATACATATATATATATTTGACACTTGACTCTAACAAAAAAAATGCACTTTTATAGCTTACTAAGATATTTGACTGAAGTCAAGTCTGAATTATTTTAAGAAACGTCAAAAACTAATCGCTCCGTATAAGTTTCTATGAAATGCAAGCATGTGACGTCATGTTTTCTATGGGCAAAACATTTTCTTATGTATTCTTTTTTATGAATTAATAAATAAGTTAAAATTATAGATGGACATATTTTTTCAAAACACTGTATGACCTATAAATACGAAACTTTTATCTGAGTTTAGAAGTTTGAATTTCGTCTTACACAGTGTGAAATGCGCTGCGCTCCTGCGTCGTCTGGTTGGTGGACATCGTACATTACACGGGTTCCTTCAATAGGGTATTTTACTTTATGTTCGCTATAATAATCGACTTAAATGCTAATCGAATATGGCGCTTCGTTTCCAAAAGTCGCATCACTAGCAGTAAACTTTTGTGTGTGACTCTAAACAGAGAAATATTTAGATAATTGTGCATTTTGTGAACTATACGTGAAAAAGACAATGGTGGTTCACTGTGATCGAGTGATTTGTACCTGAAGCCAGCACTCCACGCCAAGGTCAAGGGTATGCGATTGGTTCTCACTTTTCTCTTGAGGCCTCTACGGTTAGGTAGAATAATTGCTATAGCCCCGGTGTAATAGAAGCCGTCACAGGCTCTATTACACAGGTCACAGTAAGTGGTTTGATAGTAGTTTTATTTTAGTACTAGCTGTGCTCGCGCGTGAAAGTCGGGTTTAAATTAAAGAAGTTTATGTTACGAAATAAATTCTGTGTAAATATTTTGGACACAGTCCTGTCGGGTGAGCCGCGATATGATTCAGCAGCGGAGAATCGTCAAATACTTCATCTATTGATGGCTTCAACACCCAAAAGCTTTGTGAAAATAAATAAGTACCTACCAAATACAGACTCTTTAGGTATTCGTTTACTGTGTTTTTCTGTTTTTTTTTTATCTTCTTTTTATGACTTTTCCTCTTAAATTATAATAATGTCTATGTGTCTTCTGTGTACTAAATAAAAATCTTTCTAATAAAATTTTGTTACTTCCCATTTGATCAGATGTTTATCGTAAACTTGTTAAGCCTAAGTACTTAACTGTGATAGTTTTCCTTATAAATTTAGTATATATATTACTACCGTGATTTTTGTCACATACCTAACATCAACCATAGACTCCTAAAAAAAAATTCATTATAAAACTTAATATTTCACAAAGGAATCCTTAAATCTAAAAATAGTCTTCACAGAGTAGGTGAGAAAAAAATCACATCCCCACTTTACATATACACCCTTAAAAAAATGATTTTCAAGATTTTATTCTTTCACTTTATGGGCGTAAGTAGGTAATATGCGTATCCATGCAAAGTTGTAGCCTTCTAGCACTAATAGCCTCTGAGCTAAGCTGTGGACAGACGGACATAAGGGAACTATAACTCTGCGGAGTGTTTTATATGTTTTCTTACGTTACAATGATGGATGTAATAAAAAAAAGGCATCTACAACCCCTTCCGCCAGGCTCATGAATTTTCAAGCCTTCGCCATACATTTGGTCCGCGTTGACAAACAATGACCCCTATCCCCCACCTCCCGTCGCCCGAACTACTCATACTTGGCCAATGTTAAATCATTTATTATCGTTGAATTGATGAACATTTGATTCATAGATGGCGCTACTTTTTTTTTTACGAATGTAATGTCTTTTTTTTAGCAACGAACACATCAATTCTGGAAAATGTCGAATACTTTTTAATTGTAATGTCATATTGATTTCCATTACTACTACGATTAATTCATTACTCTTAGCAGTGCATGCAATACTGTAATGAAACACGTGAATGTCGCAAACATAGACTAAATTTTATTTCTGGTTTTTAGGTTATACACAGATAATACAATATAACCTTTACATGGTACAAGAGATGGCGCTACTAGCCATATAAAATAATTATTTTGATACATTATTATGACA
This sequence comes from Herminia tarsipennalis, assembly GCA_945859575.2. Classification (NCBI taxonomy): domain Eukaryota; kingdom Metazoa; phylum Arthropoda; class Insecta; order Lepidoptera; family Erebidae; genus Herminia; species Herminia tarsipennalis. Next base: position 27,499,096 of record OX243840.2, read on the forward strand.
CCCCCACTTATCAAAATAAACAAATAAAGTTATTTTGGTACAATACCCAATTTAAGCAGTAACTTATAATGTTTAATAGGACATAGTCCTTTAGTGAAAATATCGGCTGTCATTTCTTCAGTACACAAATACAAAACCTTCACACATCCATACTTAACAACATCTCTTATATAATGATATTTCACATCAATATGTTTAGATCTATTGTGACTTTGATTGCTTACTGACAATTTTAATGCACTTTGATTATCACAATAGACCTCAATCACATAAAAACTACCTATAATTTCATGAAGAAGGTTTCTAAGATACATTGCTTCCCGAGCTGCCTCAGAGAGAGCAGTATATTCTGCCTCTGTACTGGAAAGGGATACCGTCCTTTGCTTCCTGCTTTGCCATGAGATAGCAGATCCAGACATGGTGAAGCAAAAGCCTGTATATGACTTCCTGTCCAAGACGTCACTAGCCCAGTCACTATCTACAAAACCCTGTAATTTGCTATCATCCTTACAAAATCTTAAACAATAGGTTTTTGTATATAACAGATATTTTAAAATACGTTTAGCGTAATGCCAATGTGTCTGATTGTAGCAACTATTAAACTGGCTCAGATAACTAACAGAATAGGAAATGTCTGGCCTAGTTAGTACTGCCAAATACATCAATGATCCAATCAACTTTTGATACGGAAGATCAGACACACATTCATCAGCTTTCTTAACATTTAATTTACATTCAATTGGGGTTTTATATGTTTTACAATCTGACATATTGAATCTAGAAGCTAACTGTTCAATATATTGCTGTTGATCTATTGTTATTACATTTTTATTTTTATCCACATTTATTCTGATGCCTAAATATTGTCTTACAGGTCCCAAATCTTTCAATTTAAATTCTGCACCTAAAACACGTTTCAAATAATCAGTTTCAATAGAATTATTAGAAAAAATTAAAAAATCGTCAACATTTTTTTTTTTTTTTTTTTTTTTTCCTCTGTAAAGAGTAAAAGCTTTACTCTTTAAAATATTACAATCTAACATTGGAGCTAATAAGTAATTTTATGTTAACTTAAACTGCTAAAATACTTAATCTAAGAAATTATCCATTGATTTTTCTTAGTGTCTGATAAATTGATAACACTTTGTTCTTGTGTTTTAAATGTGAAGCACTGTCACTGTCACTATTTTTCTCACTTAACACTACACTAACTCAAATGGCTTAGTTCTTTTGAGTCTTCGTTTTAAGTCCGTACAATCGAGGAGTTGGATAGCCTCAAGATTGACATGGCTATGAAGTCTTTTGTCATGAGCTTCTGCGAATTTTCGAATCACTTGATCTACGAATTCCACTTGTAGGTCCCGGTGAAGATCGTTATTGCGGATATACCAAGGTGCACTTACAATGTCTCTTAGCACTTTGTTTTGAAAGCGTTGGATTATATTTCTGTTACTCTGTTTGGTACAGCCCCAAAGCTGTACTCCATAAGTCCATATGGGCATAAGGACTTGTTTATATATTAAAAGTTTGTTAGGGATTGACAAATTGGAAGTCCTTCCGATTAGCCAATACATCTGTTTGTAGAGAATATCTAGTTGTTCTCGTTTCTTTTTGACGTGAGCTTTCCAACGTAGTTTCACGTCAAGAGTCATACCGAGATACTTAGCCGTATTAGCATATGGGATAGTCTGGTTATTAATATATATTGGATGGTATTGCGGTTTCCTGTTGGTAAAATCGATATGAATCGATTTTGATTCATTTAGTTTAATGTGCCACTTTTGGGTCCAGTTATACACTTTTCTAACAGCTGTTTGGACATTTTCTACAGCTTCCTTATGAGAATTACCTACAGACATTATGGCCGTGTCGTCAGCGAAGGTTGCAATAGTGTTGTTTTCTAATTCTGGGATATCAGAGGTGTATAATAGGTACAGGACCGGCCCTAGCACACTTCCCTGCGGTACCCCAGCTTTTATTTCCTTAAGTTCGGAGTAGGCATTTTCCTGTCTGATCCTGAACATTCTGTTTGATATATAAGACTCTAATATATCGGCAAACTGTTTGGGCAGCATGACGTTTAGTTTATATATCAACCCTTTGTGCCACACTTTATCAAAAGCTTGCGCAACATCTAAGAAGACAGCAGAGCAAACCTTTTTCTCTTCTAAACTTTTTTCTATAACGTTTACGATTCGGTGTATCTGGTCTATTGTCGAATGTTTCGCCCTGAAGCCGAATTGATGGTCAGGTATTAGGTTCCGTTCCTCAATTAATGGCTTAAGTCTTTTCAGCAAGAGCTTTTCAAATAATTTTGACATAACAGGCAATAAGGAAATAGGCCTGTAGGATGTCGTTTCCTCAGGGGGTTTCCCAGGTTTTACGATCATAATTACTTCTGCTACTTTCCAGATTGAAGGTACATGCTTTAGCCTGAAAGTTGCATTGATGATATTTGTTAGTTTAACTAGAGCTTTCCGGGGCAGGTTTTGAAGGATTATTCCTGTGATAAGGTCATAACCTGGAGCTTTTCTAGTATTAATATTTAACCTTATTTCATTTTCAACTTCCTTCGGTGTTACAAATTTAATTTCTAGTTGGTTGTGCTGAAGATTATGATGGGTTATATCTTCAGTGAGTCCTTCATTGGGTTGAAATATCGATTGTAAATGTTGCGCAAATCTTTTAGCTTTTTGCTCATTGTTGGTGGCACACTTCCCATTTTCTTCCCTTATTGGAGGGAGTGAAGGAATTGGGCGTTTCAATTTCTTGGTTGCTTTCCAGAGTGAGTAATTGGTATTACGGTCATTGGCCAGAGCATCCAAATATTTTTTTGTCGAGTCATTTTTGAACTCTTGAATTTTTCGTGTCAGTAGTTTCGTGAGATAGTTTAGAGTCTTTTTATCGTTCGGTGATCTTGTCTGTTGCCATTTTTTTCGCTGTTTTCTTTTATCCCTCAATAGGGTTACAATATATCGGGGATATTGATTTTCTTGTAATTTCTTAGCGATTTCGGGTGTGTTTTGCCATGCTGACTGTTGAATATCTGAAGTAAATTTCTCTGTTTCAAAATCAAGTTGTTCAGCATTTCGAATGGGTACTTTAAGATTTATTTTTGATTCTAAATCTATTCGAAAGCTTTCCCAATCTGTTTTGATATTTACAAGGCTAGGGTTGTTTTCTTTTAGCAATATATTTTCACTGAGTGTCAGAATTATAGGTGAGTGATCGGAACTCATATCAAAACCTTCTTTGATACTCACATGGTTGCGTGAGATATTTTTGAAAATAAAAAAATCTACTAGATCTGGTATTTTCTTTGGGTCCGTCGGCCAATATGTTGGTTTTCCTGTAGATAGTACGTCACATTTAGTTTCTGTCATAGCACTTAGTAGTGCTCGACCCTTTGGATTGTTTAATCTAGAGCCCCAATGCGTGTTTTTGGCATTGAAGTCGCCTCCAAGAATAAACCGATTTCCCAGTTTTTGTAGAAAATTAATGTATTGTTCTTTTTTTATAGAATACCTTGGTGGACAATATATTGCTGAAACAGTGATGGTTGCATAGCGTTTGGTTTCGATTTGTATTGAAACAGCTTGTATTTCATGTTCTTCCCATATCATGCTTTGATAATGTGAAATATTTTCTTTTATGATCACGGAGCTGCCTCCCCTTGCACAGTTGTTAGGGTGAATAGCGTGATATATCTTGTAGCCTTTTAGCCTGATAAAAGATTGTTTTGTGAAGTGAGATTCAGAAATCAGACACACGTCGATGTTTTCTCTATCTAAGACAACTTGCAACTCATGCTGATGTTGAAGTAGTCCATTTGAATTCCAGTTCATAATTTTTAGAAAGATATTCATGACCGCTGTTTAGGCATAGCATCTGTAGCGCTATGTTCTATTTTCTTAAGGCGTTCATCAAATAATGACATAAACTTAAGTATTTTGTTTATGTTTTGTTGCAAGTCTGAGTCATTGTTTACACTGTTCGTGGATTTAGACACTGTTTGTGCATATGTTTTATCGGACCTCGTTTTGCTAGACTGGCATGGTTGCAGTGCGACCGTGACCTTCCTTGGTTGCGTAGTGCTTGTGTCAGCATTCTTATTATTACTATTATGCTGTATGATTTTTTTCTTTAAGTTTTTATTTTTAAAACTTTGCAGCTCTTTGGCTACTACACAGCCTCTGTAATTTGCGGGATGTTGTTCACCACAATGTATACACTTAGGTTTGTCTGTTGCCGGTTTTTGGCAGTCTTTTGTAAGGTGCTTGCCGACACACTTAACACACCTCGGCTCTTTCGAGCAATATTTCTGCGTATGCCCGTACGCCTGGCATCGTTTACATTGGGGAATTAATTTTGGGGTTTTTAGGGGCTGGATTTCAACTTTACATCCTAAAATATTTTGAATACTATAGATTTTATTTATATCCTGGTTATTTTTGAATGTAAGTATGAATAAATTCAGAGGCTCTTTATTTTTCCACTTAAGTTTATTAACTGCGGATTCTATTTCATAGCCTTTTTTCTGTAGATCCTCAATAATCCTTTCAGGCTTGCATGTGAAATGTAGTTTTTTAGCAACTACTCTAATGGGCCGATCCTGCTTATTCTCATAAGAATGCCACAAACAGTTATTGGAAGACAGGTGTTTGGTAATCAGCCTGTATGCTTCCTCGTTGTTGGCATTCACTTTAACGCTGTCTCCATGCAGCATTTTTACGGTGAAAGGATCACCTGACAATCCCGCTACAAGAAAGTCGTAAAACTTTTGGTAGTTTTCGATACCGTCCACTATAACGGGGGGAGGCCGGGGACTCTTTTTTATTTTATTTTCTTGGGTGTCCTCACATGTTAGTGAAGATTTCGAAGCGGGTGATGGTGTTGAGTTGAGTTTTCTTTTCTTTCGATTTTTAACTCGCACCCACTCCGTTTCCTTGGCTAGTTCTTCTTCATCAGTGCAATATTCAGCACGTTCTGAAGAAGTATTGGTTACTTCTTTCACGGAAGATTGTTTGAGTTGCTGATTTTCTTGCAACAGTTGCCCAACCTGTTGTTGAATAATGTTCAGTTGGTCTTGCAATTCTTGGACCTGAAGTTTCAGTTCTTCTTTAGCGATTTTTTCTTGTTGGTAATAGTTGTACAATAAACGTTCATTTTCAGATTTGAGCGTAATGTTTAGCTTAGCAGGGGATGTACCACTAGCCATTTTGATTGAAAGTTTTTTATAATTTACCTATCAAATAAATTAAATCATCTAACTAATAACACCGTGATACGCGGAAGTAGGTCATCGCGACGCGCACTACCGACCGTGGGCGCACGGCAGCGAGCGCGGGCGCTGCTGCGTATGCACTTTATCTAGAGCACGAGAGCGTTGCAATCGACACGTTCGCTCTGATTCTCTGTCTCTGTATTTTTGTGTAAAAAATCGTCAACATACAAGGCAACAATAATTTTAGTTTCACCCTTTGTTTTTGTGAACAAACAAGGCTCATAATGACTATTTTTGAAATCTAAGTTACAAAGCAAATCTTTAACTCTGTCATACCACGCAAGAGAAGACTGTTTTAATCCATAGATTGCCTTTTTTAACTTCAAGACCTTTCCCCCACTTTTGTTCACAAAACCTTCAGGTAACGACATGTAAATAGTTTCTTTCAAAAAACCGTTTAAAAAGGCTGTAGTTACATCTAAGTGATCAATACTCATATTTAACTTAACACTGAGAGCAAATAATAACCTAAGTGTGGAATGTCTTACCACTGGCGAGAAAGTGTCGGTATAGTCAATTCCAGGTTTTTGTGAAAAACCTTTAGCCACAAGTCTAGCCCGGTACCGCACATTATTTTCCACATCTAACTTTTTATTGAGCACCCACCTACACTTCACAATAGTCACATCACCTGGATTGTCAACGAGCTCCCAAGCATCGTTGTCTTCAAAAGACTGCAGCTCATCGGCCATGGCGCATTTCCACTGCTCACTCTCAGGCCCATTGAGAGCCTCTGAAAACACAATCTCCTCTGATGCTGGAACAGAACCGGAAAGACACATATAGCCATACCTATCAGGTTGTTTTCTGATTCGCCTGCTAGACAATCCTGGCTCCTGCTCTGTTGTTTGTGTCATCTGGACTTCTTGTACTAATTCATCAGTAGTTGAAGTTTTCGTCAATGATTCATTCCCATCCTCATACACAGATGAATCTGAAAGGCAGTCTTCGGAGTCTAAAACATTCTGCGATGCTTCCCCCACTGAATCTGCATTCACCTCTTCCTGTAGGACAACTGCAGGTGTTTCTTCGATAGGAATCCAGATAGCTGAATCCTGAATTTTTTCTTCAGTACCTAATTCTTCTTCCATAAAGATAACATCTCTGCTGGTAATAAGATTATTCTTAACAGGATTGTATAGTCTGTAGCCCTTAACATTTTCACCATAGCCAACTAATATGTGCTTCGCAGACTTCTTATCCCACTTCAAACGACGCTCCTTAGGGACATGTACCATCACTTTACATCCAAACAAACGTATGTGGCTTAGATCAGGTTTACTCCCATACCACAATTCATATGGGGTTTTCTCAAGCCCTGATGCAATGGATCTATTTTTCAAATAGACAGCTGTATTTGCTGCTTCCGCCCAAAATCTTTTATCCAGCTTTGCATCATACAGTAGGCATCTAGCCTTCTCAACTACGGTACGGTTGGCTCGTTCACATACACCATTCTGTTCAGGAGTATAATTATTTGATCTTTGTTGAATTATACCTTCTTGCTTTAGATAATTCTCAAACTCTTTATTGGTGTACTCAAGTCCATTGTCTGACCTTAGTATTTTAATATTTTTGTTAAATTGATTTTCTACCATTGTTTTAAATATTTTGAAATATGCAAATGCTTCATTTTTCTTTCTAAGAAAATATATAAACGTCATTCTACTAAAATCATCAACAAACAGTATAAAATATCGTGCCCCATTCAATGAACTTGTTTCCATCGGTCCACAAAGGTCTGTATGGATTTTATGTAGTGTTTCTGTACTTTTTTCACCCACATGCGAAAAGGGTAATCTTTCTTGCTTTCCTTCGCAGCAAGTTGTACACTGAGATTTGGTTATGTCACAATTGTTTTCGTATGACAAACCAATCACCATATTTCTCATTTTATTCATATCCTGACTATTAATGTGTGCCAGCCTTCTGTGCCATAGTTTACCACTTACCGCTGTTGCAGCCAATATACAATTCTGTGTGTTTAACCTCAGCTTATATACACCATCCGATAAATCAGCTGTGGCTACCAAAACATTGTTTTTGTTTCGTATATAGCAGTGTTTTTCATCAAAACTGACACTATTGCCATTTTTAATAAGTTCACTTACAGATAATAAGTTTGTTGTTAAACTAGGCACGCATAGCACATCTTTCACAGTAATGTCAAATTTTAAGTCAGTAACAATGTCGATGTCTCCGGAACAAACAACTGGCACTTTTGATTCGTTTGCTACCACAATTTCAGGTAAACACGGTGTGTAGTTCATGTTCTTAATCCAAGATTCGTTCGCCGTCATATGTGCGCTTGCACCTGAATCCACGTACCACTCTGTTTTGTTAAATTTTCCATTCAGGAAAACGACATTAAATACGCATTTGTTATTATTTTTTTTTAATAACGGGCATTGATTTCGATAATGACCATCTTCTTTACATTTATAGCATGTTATTATTTTCGCAGATGAATCTGGCATTGCTGTCACTGTTTTCTTGTTTGACGTTGAGGAACCGCCATACTTCTTTGGCTTAGTGTTGCCAGAGTAGAATTTATTTCGCGCGGCAAATGCAGCTCCGGAGTCCGGTTCCCGCGCTGTCTTATCACTGGTCATTTCCATATCAAGTAATTTCGACTTTATGACATCTGCAGTTATCGAAATACCCGAGTGTTCTATTGCCATGATCATGGGAGCATAATGATCTGACAAATTCGCTAATAATAATGAGCCAACCCATTCGTCTGTTATTGTAAAACCCGTGCTATTTAACCGCTGTGCTGTCTCGACCATTTGAGTCACATAAGTCTCCATAGAATCACAGTTTTCTAGTCGTATGGATATCAAATGTCGCAGCAAAGTTATTTTTCTTGAGAAACCGGAATCATCATACATAGACTTCAATGTAGTCCATAATTCTGCTGAGTTCTTGGCTTTCTTTATATGCACGTACAATGACGGGTCAATAGTTAATATTAGCTTTGCCTTCGTTTTTGCGTCGTCCACTGGCTTAACTTCAAAATCTGTTGTCGGTTTGATGTACTTGTCCATCCCTTCGAGCACCAACAGATTTTCAGCCGCGAAGCTCCACTCATCATAATTCTGTCTTCCTTTTAGTTTAGGAACACTGGCAATATAGTTCGTAGTCATGTTTCCGCGATCTAACTTTCACTAATTATCTATTTTAAACAAAATAACTGATAATTTCGGGATAAGCCCATAACCTGTAATGAAACACGTGAATGTCGCAAACATAGACTAAATTTTATTTCTGGTTTTTAGGTTATACACAGATAATACAATATAACCTTTACATGGTACAAGAGATGGCGCTACTAGCCATATAAAATAATTATTTTGATACATTATTATGACAAATACCTATAAAAATCTTACCTAGGTGCATATTTCACTTGATTTTTAATATAAAAAATGAATAACCAAAATAAATAAGTTACCTACGGTCGAAAAAATAACTATAACATTCAGAAAAATATTAAAAAAAGACTAAGACAATTTAAAAAAATACAAAAATAACATATTCAAACATGAGGCGTGACTGCCTCCGTGGCGCGGTGGGAGTTTATCCGACTGCTACGCAAGAGGTCGTGGGTTCGATCCCCACCCAGGATAAAACTTTGTGTGATGAACACGATGGTTTATTCTGTGTCTGGGTGTTATTTTATCACTGGGACTTCGACGTCGAAACCGCTAGCATAGCTTCGAGGCTTCGAGGCTATACTGTTCGCTACTTTGTATGTCAAAATAACTATTCTTACGAAGCTTAAAAATGTTGTGTTTAGCTCCTTAAAGTTTTAGCGTGAAGTTATGTGTTACCATTATAATGTCTAATTGTGGAAAATTTTGTGATAAACCATTACTGTGCGACAAAAAATACGTTACTGCTCGTTCCCCATAGGCGTTAGCGTAATGATTCATAGTGTAAATAATGTCTTATAGTATTTACTATAAACCTGCAAATTTTCATAAAGATCCGTCAAGTAATTATTGTTTTATAATGAAAAATAGATACAGACATTATCCCTTACTGCTTAGCTCCTATGAGAAAAAGCGTGATATTTTATAGCCTAAATGTTAATCCGCATCTATTAAATTACACGTGCAAAATTTCAACCGAATCTATCCGGTAGTTTTTGCGTGATGCGTGTTCAAACAGACAGACAGACAGACATTTTTAAAAATGCAGCAAAGTGTTCAAATACTCTTTTCGAACATTTCCTAATATATTTTTCACTAAGTTCGGCCATGTACGTGAAATTTACAATTTTATTATATGTATAGATATAAGTATTTCATAATAGCTTTGAAAACAAGGCTGGTCGGCTATCTTTGGTACACTCTGGTGAGACGAACTCTGTCTAATTCCTGACCAGGGTGAACCTGTAATCTGTATTATAACACCATGAAATAGTAGCCGCCATGTTATTACGTCATACTGCTGTGTAAACTAAAAAGTGTCAACTGTCAACTGATCGGCGTAATTGTCATACAAAACGTCAGCACATGTATTTACACAGCCAACTGACGTCCACTGCGTCCAGCGTTTTCGACAAATTACGCGGGAAATTTGAAAATGTAAAATTTTAATGCATTTTTATGACATTTATCGATTGAATAAAAAACAAACTTTTTTTTTAAATGGCTAATTACCACAACAGAATTTAATTGAAACACTTTTCAAAAACGGATGTAATACCCCATTGTATTTTAGAATGTTTACTATCATAATTATACGATCGTCTCATATGATTATATCAAAAGTGCCTGAAAATAAGCCTTGGGTATTCGTAAAATTAATTATGAAAGAGTCAAGAAACGCACTTACTATATAATAATAGTAATTAATCGTATTCGCTCGTGTAAGTTCCGTACGCCTTCAGCGTAGATAGTATTGATAGAATTAACATAATGCTTTCATTAGTTCCCTCTCATAGAACTTATGATGATCATAAGTAATGAGAAGAGAATAATGATGGAATTTATAGTCACCTGGCAATTAGGCCTGACGGATATTCAGGCTTTGTGGTATGAGCATGTAAGTTTACGAGCTGTGTTATACTGTAGTTACATTACAATAATATGTAACACTATCGTAATGTTTAGAGAAGGCACGGCTTTATATGGTGTATTTAAAAACAGATAATGGATCCTAGCGAGCGAGAGAGTTGCTTCACAATTGTATCACTATCGGACAAATAGTGATAAAGTTGCTTAAGCTCGCTGATATCTCGATCTGTTCGCCACTAAGTCATAGACCCTTCAATCGTTCTTCTTAGTACATAATTATTCAACGTTGCGCTTCTACTAGACGTATATCATCACGTAGGCGGTATATTTACCAGCACCTTTTACTTTTATAAATTAATAACTTGCGTATCACAGAAGCCTAAATTTAATATCACCGGAACGAAAATAGCGCAGACAACCTTGTGCCGCAATGTATACAGTAACTGAAAAGCTAGACAAAAAGAAAAACAGCTCGCTATTTTACTTAACGTACAGAAACAGGCAACGTTTCAAACTTTTACATGAGCAAACACTCAGGTGGAGAGTACTCCAGCCTCTCTGTATCAATATTATTATGAAATTCCGTCGTCAAACGGTTCCCGTTCACATTTTATAGAAGCTCTTTAGAAACATGACACTTTGAGCGCCTCTCGTCAAGCTTAATGATTCAGATTATTTTTCTTTTAAATTTAACGTTACAGGCTTTTTTGGATATCTTGAGAGCCGGCTTCAGTTCCCTGAACCGTATTTTATTTTATTTATTAAGATCAGCAAACAGCTACATTATACAATATAAAAGTACATAGTTTTACAACTGTAAATAGTCAATAATGTAACCCACGTGGCAACGTGTGATTCTTTATTATCTAGTTTACAAAAGTAAGAGGGGGGAAATATCTATACTTAATATTATAAAGGGGAAAGATTTGATTGTTTGTTTGTATTGAATAGGCTCAAAAACTACTGGCCGGATTTGAAAAAATCTTTTATCGTTATGAAGCTACACTAACCCCAAGTGACATAGGCTATTTTTTATCCCTGTATTCCCACGGGAACGGGAACTACGCGGGTGAAACCGCGAGGCGTCGGCTAGTATATTATAAATATAAACATTCAAATAGTGACTTGAGCATAGGACTCTTGAACTTTTTTTTTAAGGAAACTAGCAATGTGGGATTGGGGTCCCACATTATTAGCAATCCTGTTAAACCCTCCAGCTAAGTTCAACAGCTTGTGTTAGGAGTGTATTCACGTCGGTAGTAGGTATAATGGTTATTATTCGAACCCGCGACCTCACTATTGCGAGACCGATGCCTTAGCCGTTAGGCTACCGCCACTTTGAACTGACCCATAGAAGCGGCGAAAATATCGACGTGTTCGAATAATTTATTGTAGATGTCAACCACACGACACATTAATGAGCGCAGACCCGAGTTAGATCGGCAAAGGCCCACACCAAGTTATTTACCCGCTCATAGCTTACGTCTGTGGATAGTTCTAGGTACTGTGTAGCATAGCTAGATAGTCAAGTCTGTACAGTTATACTTGTTTCTTGTCTTGTCTCAAGGTTTTCCCGGCTATCGGCTAAAGGTAAGCTTGTACCTACTAAGTAGCTGGTCATACGGTAGATAATATCCCTGGCACCTATACTGTATTTTCAAGTGATCATCAAATTGCCGTTTAAAGCCCTGTTTTTGTATTTCACTTGTTGTGAATCTTTGTATTAAGTGCGCACACATTGACAAGCTAGTGGAATAGTATACAGTATAAATTACTTATACCTTTACTGTTAGCAAAACATACAGTTAGTAACTTGTTAAGAATATTTTCTTTCAGTCTAAAGTTTTTGAATGTATTTTATATATGTGTTTACCCACTAATATTATATTTTACTTGTAAAAAGTTTTAACGTTGACTCCACCCACAGCTTCATTATTTTTCGCATAACTTCTAACAAAAATATTGTTTTAAAGAAAAATATTATTACCATAATCTTAAGATTTAGTAATTGTTCGCTTCGCTGGTCGTACAAAAACAGGTCTTAATAAAGTGGTTGGTATTTGATTTCGCTTTGGTAATGAAAAATATGATCAGTATGATTGATGACAGGCAAAGCTAGGACTGTAGTAATTAATCAAATAAACAAAAAAAGTGTACTTTTATTAACAACATTAATAAAGGCGCACATAGAATAGCCGATGACATTAAATAAAAGCAAAAATTCTAGTGATTTTATGATGACAAAATATTATCGCGCATTCGGCTACGAAGCTCTTCGTAGCCAAATGCCGTAAATGTAGAGAACTCAGCTACAGATCGTAGACCCGTAGACAAATATGTAGCAGTACAAATCTTTATAAGCTCCGTAATGCAATCACAGCCGTGGTTCATCGAAACTAGTCAAATGAGATCAACCGAAAATAAACAAGTTACATAGACATTCTGGCTCCATCATCACGTCACCTCGATGGCATTAAAAAATTACATTTTCGTGCTTGAAATGTTTGATATTGGCCATTAGAAGGTCAAATTCTCTTCCTGAATTATAATGGTAATAAAATAGGAGCTTTCAAAGAACAAAAAAGAAAGATTATTTTATGAAACACAATTATATCCCAACAAAAGGAAAACGTTCTGTACCCAGAACACAATTTAGATATCTTCTTAAAAAATAAGGGTTCATCTGCCTCTGTACGTTGGGTGTGAATCTTCGTATGAGATTCGAAGGGCGGGTGGTGTCCCATAATGAAGTCTCATTACGGAACAAAACATCCTTTGAGGGTACACGTGAGCAGGTCCGCGTTTATTGCATTTTTTTATTAGGAATCATCTACTTAATAAATTTGTGCTTAAGACACATAAAAACCGGGCGAGTGCGTATCGGACCACGCACAATGTAGGGTTACGTAGTCCTTCCCCCCTCCCATCCATCCGAATAATGTGGTTTAAGAAGTGGGTTTACTGTTGTTTAATTGAATTTGTATGAAAAATTTTGTTACTTCTCATTTGATCAGTTGTTACTCGTAAACTCGTTGCAAAGCCTACTTAGCTGTGATAGTTTTCTTTTTAATTTCACTTTTTTAATATATACAACTACTGGGATTTACACATGATTTTTCACATACCCTACATCAACTATTTAGCTGGCAGGGGGACACACACTTGACTTTAACAAAAAGTTATCTCTTTAAAGCTTAATATTTCACAAACTATCTAACTATTGAAAATACCTATCTAATGACAAAGAAAATCACATCCCCTCTTAACATATAGGGGAGGTACGCTTAAAAAAATGTTTGTCAAGATTTTATTCATTCACTTTGTCGGCGTAAGTAATATGTGTGGATGCACATTACTTACGCCGACAAAGTGTACAATTATAACTTTTAAAAAAAGGCCTTTTGTTTAAATCTTAAGTGCTGATAGTATTTGACATTATAATACATCGCATACTTGGATTATAACTGATGGAACTCATAAATGTCTTTTCCTTATCGCCAGATTTCCCTTTTAGAATTCCAAGATAGCGTTTTACTAATTAATTAGGTACAATAAATAAGTGAGGATTGCACTTGTTACGAGATTAGGACCCGTAGCTTATAAATTCTTCGCAATAGTTTACGTACTTACATATGATTACCCATATGTTACATTATCAGATAATGACTTAAAAAAACAAAATTAAAACTTTTGAAAAAAACCCCGACGGACTACAAAAAGAATCAAACAAAATTTAAAAACCCCGTGACTAACAGGAGCAGCTATTTACTGCCCTGCATTGAACTAAACTATTTTTATTAAGCATGTGACTGGTTAGCGAAAGGCAGACCTGGACGGATTTTTTTCGGTTTCTTACCTCCTGTTAGTCGGTGGTTATAATTTAAAACCTTTTAGAGATTTTTTATGAAATATGCAAGTTTGACTTATCTGTGTTGAGAGTAAACGTTTAATTGCACCGCAACTAATATATAATCCGTTTTAATAATACAAAAAATGTAATTCGCCATTTTGTTGTGTTGGATTTGAAATTATTTTTTAAATCAGTGCACCATTCTTTAAAGATATTTTATAATCATTATACTCTCACAAGAATGAAGACAGATTAAAAAGCTTCACATTTCTGAAGTCGTTAAAAACTGAGAGGTATCATGTTTAAACGCGAACATTTGTCATACGAGGCGAAAGGTATCAATTATATGGTCCATTACGCGTAATGAACCATCCTCCTAGTTTACAGCACAGTGCCGCCTGCGCTGTAATGATCCCCAAATTAACGGAACGGCCTATTACGTTGATTAAACTGTAATTACTGTACAGCTAAACATCAAGTAATGTGTGTTATGGTGATTCCGCTGAGAATCTATCGCCTGGTGTTCTGTCTACAGAATCACAACGATTCCCGATGGGCCATTCTAATGAACGGCACTGGCAAGTGTCTCAATACATAGTATACCATTATGCCGTAGGATTAAGTAGACGCACTAACAAACGAAGGGTGTGGGCAGAAACCATATAATAAGTCCTACCATATAAATGGTTGTTGTTGGTTTAAGTCGTAGTGAAAAAAAATAAGGTAGTTGCAGGTGTATATGACGACATGAAAAGGAAAACTATCGCAACTAAGTAGGATTTACAGGTTTACGAGTAATAGCCGACCAAGTGAGAAGTAACAATAATTGTTGTACAAATTCCGTTATAAATTACTTTGTTAATACAATAATTGCCTGTTTTATTGGGTTTTTAATTACTTTGTATCGGGTGTGATGAGTGTTACAGTGATGAGCAACTACGGGCCCTACATTGTGCGCATACAGCCTTGTGCGTGTCCCGACATGCACTTGTTTCAATATCAGAACGTTAAAGCAGGGTAACGCTATAAAAGCCTGCTTATATGTTATATTAAAGCTATTGTTTTATTATACAATCGCTTTCAGGCAGACCAACATACTCATGTACTCAGTAAAAGAATGTATCTAGTAATAATAAATTTGTTTTACTATATAAGATAATATTTATATTATCTCTGATGATGCTTCATGCTTTTGTTTTCGCTACTAAAAACAAAACTTGTGTATATGTATCTAAATATATATATTTAGACGGTTTTTACATTTGAAAAAAATTGATGGAATATAAATAAAGTATAATATTATTATGTTCTTAATTCTTTGTACAACAATGTTATTTTTTTGTAAAATATAACATCACAGAACATTGTTACCTACTACCATTAGTAAATTATTATTAACTAATATTAGTAAAACTCGACGAATGTCTTCAAGTATCGCTCTGTGTGTTTTGTAACATTAAAGTTCTCATTCACTTACCTACAATATTAGTGAAATTGTTGTTGCTACAGAACCTTACGAAAAATATATATTGTGAGTCAAGATCAAACCAAAATGATAGAAGGTACAATTTGCTAATGTAATACATACATCATATGTATAAGAGAACTAAGTACTTTTCTACGTAACCGTGACATAATATAACTGGAAGTCGCGTCTTTGATGTTGAACCGTCTTTGAGTACGCAAGTAAGTGATTTGCAGTATTCGTTGTTGGTTTACAGACTGCATGGTTGAGTGACGCAATAATAACTGGTAATTCTTAACCTGGGTCAACTCAACTCGTAAGATTTGAGTTTAATTCCCAAAATAGATTTTACAACTGCCTTACATTTGTACAAGAATATCATAAATATAAAGATAATAAATAGTTATAATACTAACGCTCAGTTTATTTGAAGAATCAAGTAGATGAGAGCATAAGCCATTCTTTTCTTTCTTCTGCAAAACATTTATAGGTACCTACTTATTCATAAACTACCTTTCGAACGCGGCTTCGCCCGCGTGGCTGATTTTACCCCCTTAAGGGTTGATTTTCACTTTTGAAACACTGAAACACGTGTTTTTTTATTTTAAACCAAAAAGTTAAAAACGAAATTTCACAGATATTCATTGACGGAGAACTTCAAAATTGATGGAGTTCCATACAAACTGGCAACTCCTATTTCATCCTCATAAAGGTTGATTTCCCAAAAACACTGAAAGATGTTTTCTTTATTTAAAAAAAAAACAAATACGAAATTTTATAGATCTAATTTCAATATTGGCGCAATTTGATAAAAACTTGCAACCCCTATTTTACCTTCTTAGGGGATGATTTTCAAAAACGCTGACATATGTATATCTTTATTTTAATAGAAAAAAAATTCACCGATCTGACTTGAAAACTGACGGAGTTTCATACAAACATGCAAGCCCTTTTTTATTCACTTAGGGGATGAATTTAATCTAAAAATCTTTCTTAGTGAATGTCCACAACATAAAAGGCATCAACTGCAAAAAAATTAGGCTTGTAACCCCAGCGGTTAGGGTTATGCGTTGATGAATCAATCGGTCAGTCAGTCAGTCAGGACAAGAGATTACGTGTTTTTTTTATTTTATGTCAAAAAGCCGAGTACGAAATTCACAGATCTAACTTCAAAATTACAGAGTACCATACAAACTTGAGATCCCTATTGTACCTCTGAGGGGTTGATTTTCTAAAAACGAATAAAGCATGTGTTTTTTTATTTTAAACGAAAAAGCCCAATATGAAATTTCACCAATCTAATTTCAAAACTGACGAAGTTTCATACAAACTTGCAACCCCCATATTACTCCCTTAGAGGACGAATTTTTAAATGCCTACGACATAAAAGGCATCAGCTGCCAACATTTCAGGTTTGTTACTGATGAAGTTATGTGTTAAGTGATGAAGTTATTCATTTTGTTGATTCGACGGTTTTTTTGGGAATTACACTGACGGACTCATAAACTGCATCAAAGTTCAGGTTTACTCTAAAAGGATTTTTTTATAATAAGTATGCAAACTTTTTAGATTAAATTATATAAATATGGAAAGACTGGCTCTTAATCTTAAAAAAAAATTAAATTTAAAAATAGAACTGCGGTAAAACAAATGAATATAGCCGGGAAAAGAAAATTTACTCGTAGTATCAGATTTGCGTGTTATTTATAGCAAAGTTTCAAATTAATTCTCATTGATTTTTTTTGTTTGGTCAATTGAATTATTGTTACCAGCATAATTGTTGGGTTAGTTTTTTAACACATCGAGAGTTTTTGAACCATAATATGGATACTTCGTCCGAACAAGCGGCACAAATTGTAGCATTGGTGCGGGAGGGCTTGGATCAACGAACGATTGGTAGAAATTTAAATTTAAACCAGTCTACGGTTTGTAGAATATACAGAAGGTTTGTAGAGACAGGTTCTTACAGGAGGAGACGTGGTACAGGCAGAACTCGAGCAACCACAGGTCGTGATGACCGATTTATTGTTACAACTTCCCTGCGAAATCGTTTCCTCACGTCAGTTAACATCAAAACCGAGCTCAATGAAGTGCGTGGAAAAAACGTGTGTGCACGAACAATAAGAAGAAGGTTAAAGGAAGCGGCTATCACCCCTTTTAGACCAGCAAATGGTCCAAAGTTGTCTGCAGCTCACAGACAAGCTCGCTTAAGATTTGCGCGTCATCCCCTGAATTGGACAGAAGAGCAGTGGGCCTCTGTATTGTTCACGGACGAGTGTAGGACATGTTTATATGGTGCAGATGGTCGCAGAAGAGTCTATCGTCGACGTGGGGAGCGATATGCTCAAAGTTGCATTGAGGAGCGTGTTCCTTTTGGAGGCGGTTCATGTATGGTCTGGGGTGGCATATCGATGAACGGGCGAACAGAACTTGTGTTCATAGACATGGTCCGTCAAAACGGTAATAGAGGGGGTTTGACAGCACATCGCTACATAACAGAGATATTAGAAGATCACGTGGTGCCTTACATGGGATTCATAGGCGAAAATTTTACTTTAATGCAGGATAATGCCCGGCCGCATGCAGCTGCACAAGTTCAACATTATTGCGAAGAGGTTGGGATACGTACAATGAATTGGCCAGCACGCAGCCCGGATCTTAATCCCATCGAGCATGTTTGGGACAATTTAAAAAGAGCTGTATATGCGAGAAACCCTTCGCCTACGACAGTGGCAGCACTAAGAACAGCACTTTCAGAAGAATGGGACAATATTCCGCAAGATCTTTTAAAAACCCTTATAAAATCTATGCGGAACCGATTAGAATCCGTAATAAGGGCACGTGGGGGTAATACACCTTATTAAAACACAAATAAACCCTTGCATAAAGTTTGTGTCTATTGTTAAAACCAATTTTTTAATTAAACAATTTTTCCTTAAACTTCTGTTTTTTCTTCAAAAAAGGTCTTAAGGTCCTTTCCAGTACATAAACTTAAACTTAAAGATATGATCCTACGCTGTTTTAAAGTTCACGAACCAATCTAGAGGTTTCAATTTAAATCTGTATAGAAAGTTTGCATACTTGGTTAAAATATTTATTTCAAAGTCGTCTATTACTTTGATGCAGTTTATAAGTCCGTCAGTGTACTTTAGATAGTAGGTTACAGTGGGGCGCCCAAATATCATGTCTCGCAGGGATACTCAGTTCTGCAGCATATGCTGTCAGCAAAGTCAGACAGCTTACGAAAGTAGAAACAGCTCGACTAGTATATTTTGGTTATTTTCACAGCGTCATGTCCTACGGCATATTGCTTTGGGGCAAGGCGGCTGATATATAAACTATTTTTATTCTTCAAAAACGTGCAGTGCGTGCGATATATCAACTAGGAGCACGAGTTTGCCTTAGAGAAAAGTTTAAAGAGATAGGCATTATGACAGTTGCATCACAATATATATATGCAAACGTCATGTTTGTAAAACAAAACTTACATTTATATAACAAAAATAGTGATATTCACTCTGTGAATACAAGAAATAAGCACAAATTGGTAGGACAATATCTTGCATCAGTACTCTAATATGGTGTATAATATAATGGTGGGAGCACCTTACCTGCATATACAGTTTATAAACAGAGAAACATTGTAAACATTGGCAATTTGAAAAGAGTGGCCACGAGTTTTTATTGCCTGTTCTTTTCTCGGGCTTTACCTATTGTTTGCGAACAGGCATTACCAGTAAATGTAGAATCGACTTTTCACAAGTGTAGTATTTTGCTTCCTAAGTGAATAAATCATTTTTTTTTTTTTTTTTTTTTTTTACTCTAGCGGTTAAGGCTCTGCGTTGATGAATCAGTCAGTCAGTCAGTCAGGACAAGTGATTATATGTATGGATTAGCACAAATACATTGTAAGTGGATGTTCCCACTATGTTTTACCCATTGAGGTTGATATAGTAAACATGTTGCCTTTTTTAAATATTTTTATCTCTTGTTTTTGCATCAGTTCTCTAATATGGTGTATTATAATGTAATGGTGGCAGAAGCAAAGCAAAGAGTCGCCGCGAGTTTTAATTGCCTCGTTATTTTCTCCGGCTTTACCAATGATTTGCGAACAGGCATTACAGGTACATGTAGAATCGACTTTCACAAGTGTAGTATTTCGCTTCCTAAGTGAATAAATATTTTTTTGATGTTGATGTATAATTAGTAACATTACATAGTTAACACTTTATTCATCTTGTGACCATTAACCGTACCAATCGTACAACCGCTGATAGTTTAACACTTAAGTAATACCACAACACATTCTAATAAGATAAAGTACAATCTAACCACAAATAGCGTGAAGCAAACAATTTACCACTAAACCATTTGCTACAATCTCGTATCGTCTACTTGGCTCTTACACAAATTCCTACCCAGTTAGGCTCTTGATAGCAGTAAATACAGCAACCCTGCCACTATTTCACGCTAAGTGGCAATCGTTGCACTAGATATACAACATCGTGTCGCACGATAAGGTTTTGTGCATACACAAATTTAAGACAATTTATTAGGCCGTATGCTTCGCCTAGTCTCTTTTTAATTGACATTTAAATCCGATTACCAAACGAATTGCTCTCAAGCTGACTTTATTGGCGTTTTAATTAATTTTCTTACTGTAACAGCTAGAGAGAGAGAATATATACGTGGTATCGTGCTACAGTTTTTATACTACTTTAACTTTTATACTAGCAACTAGCTTCAGAATTGCAAGATAATAGTTTAAATTAAATAGTTAGCATTGCAGTACCTACCTTGTTTATTAACACAAACAAAATCAGGTGCAAGAGTAGGGCGCCTACCCGGTAAAACTTGGTATTTAAGTATTTTCCATATATAACCATTTCTTCCACCCATATTCAATTTATACCGGGGAAAAATAAAAATTGACTCAAATCCAAATTACATAATCACCTTTTTATTGACTGCCTTTGTGGCGCGGTGGGAGTGTTTCCGACTGCTACGCATGAGGTCGTGGGTTCGATCCCCACCCAGGAGAAAACTTTGTGTGATGAGCACGATGGTTTATTCTGTGTCTGGGTGTTATTTATCTATAACATGTATGTATTTAGAAATATATATATATATATATAAGTATGTTTAACAGTTGTTTGATATCCATAGTTTGGGATCAGATAGCGTTGTGTGAGTTGTCCCAAGATATATTATATTATTGTTATAATTTGACGGATTTAGTGGACCGGGTTTTTTTTTATATATTTCAAAGTTGGCTACAATACGTTTAACACTTGACAGATTCGCAAATACAGCTGTTCGATTTGAGCAATTATGTTTTAATTTGAGGATACAAAATTAAAAATTATTTAAATGTAATGTTACTTTTTGGAATTGTTGGTATTCACCATCGTTGAAGGTATGTAAAATACTAAACAATTCAACACTTTTTCATCACTTATGTTTTCGTATTTTAAATGGATTCGTTTGTTTTATTCAGACTAATCATGGTCAAAAAAGAACAAAAAAGTGCGACGTAATTTGGAGGAACTATTATTTGGTCCTTAAATCAGCAATTTTCAAGTACTGTGATCACAAGTATAAAATTGCCATTGTGAACAATATGTACAACATTTACTAAAACATGACAAGTGTCTGGCTATAGTGAAAAGTCAAATAAAAACTGAAAGTGGCGGAAATATTTCGAAAACTGTACAATTAAAGACAATTTATTAGGACAGTTTTTAAGGAATTAATTAGTATAGTGGCAACATTAATAACAGTAACGGTCTATGTCTGCCGTCAACTTCAACCTCGGATAATAATCAACAGTCCTTCGAAGTCGACAAGCTTAATTAAAATAATAAATAAAAAATAGTGCCGGTTAGATGGTTTGATTCCGGCCCTGGTTTGGCATACGGAAGTCTCGGGTTCGATTCCATAGTCTGGACTTCATTTTTTTCTATATTTCAAAAATGCAATTATTGTATTAAATATATTATTATTTTTTGAGTAAATTTCAGAGATGTACAAGAAATTGATATTGATGATATATATATTAATTGTGATTTTAAACTTATTAGTTAAAAATCAATCATTTCACTATTGTTAGAGACTTGAAAACAAAAATGTTTGTTGATTGTACCTAATGTTAGTCAAAGTTGGTAACGTTGTAATCAGAGCTCATATTTAACAGGCTGATACTAAAATCTTAATGTTTTACTGCCAAATAAGTTTAAATACCTTCATATTTATAAACACTTAATATAATTTTATTTTTACTTTATTTTTATTCACAATAAATTAACAGATGTTCTAACACCATTTTAATTAGTAAATGTTTGTTTTCTTTAATTAAATTTTGAAAATGGCATGAAATACAAAGGCAAACCATTCGCTTGTAAAAATTGTATTAAAACATTTGCTAATTTATTGCGAATATGGGAGTTAGGATTAGAAAAAAATAACTAGATAATCTAAAATTTGTACTGTGATTTTTAAAAACTAATAGTTCGAAAGACTGATTAAATAATAATTTAAGTATGTTGTAATGTTAGTAAAACATGGTTTGTTTTTAGAGGTTTATATTACTTACTAGCTTTTACTCGCACCTTTACCCGCGTTATGTTTGATGTTTTATATTCTATGTACTATTCTGATGTAAAAACATTTCATCATTTTGTTCTGTAGTTATTGAGTGACTAGGCTGCTAACGGCATGGTTTGGCATGGATAAATAAGCATAAAGATACACCTACATCAGAAATATCAAACAAAGCTGTTGTAATACTTATTTCAACTGTATTTTTTTTAACCAATACATGCCTAGAGAGACAATTGAACAATTATTCATTTAAGTTGACTGTGATATTAATAAATGTTTTAGCGTTTTAGATTTAAAAGGTTATTAAAAAACAATGATACATGTTAATCTGCTGCTTTGTAATGAGTAATGTACATTTATGATACAGTATATGTTTGATTTGGTAAAAAGTAACTATAAGGCTATTTCATGTCAATTTTACTGAAATTGATAAAACTGTTATGTTATTTTTACCCGGTATCAATTACATTCCCGGTAAAACTGGAAACAACGCCCATCTCTCGTGTACCATTTAAAATTAGATAAACTTACCAAAATTTATTTAATTTTAAATCTCATGATTTTACTACGAGTAAAAAGCCAGAGTAAATACAAGCAGACATTTTATTTAGACTTGTTAAAAATGTTACAAATTTTTCTTTTTGAAATTAGGTACAAAAAGACCTTTAATTTGTGAAATTACATTTTTCCCATTTCAGACATATTTTGTACATAATTATTTGTACTAAACACAACAAAAAAAATATGATATACCCAGCTTTATTGAGCTGTAGCTTCAATAGTCACGTCATTTGTACGTGTTCTTACAAATACTGTGGACAGATTGGAACAGACTAGTGGCCCAATTTCCGCACTGTGGTGACGCTAGCTGCGGTCTTGACTCGGCCGCAGCGACAAACAATACATCCGGGACCCCGCGCGCTCCGCCCCAAACCCCTCACCCCCTCTCCCCCTGAACCCCACCATTGTTTCACTTGTAATTAAAAAGTTAGGAACAACCTCAACACCTCCTTATTCAGGCTGAAGAAATGAAAATATAAAAGTGTTTTAATAAAGTTTGATGCCGATACAGAATGCCAAGGAGTCGCCTTTTGTTATTTAAAAAATATGTTAATTTTATGCTAGTTAATTCACTTTATTCGCTCTTACATTATTATCAACTCGAAATGCACACTGAATATTGATTGGAAAAAGCATTGCTGCGCATAAAATTAAACATATTTTAAATTGGTATAGCATGTAATTAATACCGAAGCATGCGATTAATATTCAATATTAAAGAAATATATTTTATTGAGTTTATTAACTTTATTTCATTCTCGAAGAAGCTACACAGGTACACGAGTCATAGTCGTGTGGATAGCCATCCATAGTCTGATGTCCACGCTGCATCAATTCAGTCAATCATCCAGCAATATTTGCACCAAAGAGATCGATAACAAATTAATGTTAAGACGAATGATTACTCATGTCCGAATGATTGACGAGCTTGTTATCTATACATGTTATTTATTTATTAAAGTTCATTAAATCTGCTCAGTCAACTTTCGCAAAAGTAGTCATCCAAGCAAAAAGCTACATAGCGTTTCGTAGTACATTTATGTTCTGAAAAAGATAATTTATTACATTCTGTGACATGTTAGTGGAAAAATAAATGAGAATCCGTAATAACTTGCGAGCTGTCAAAGATACTTATCAAATATAGTGTAACAGAAATAGCAGTACAAATACAAATCTTTTATTTGCATAAAACAGGTGGGTTCAAGCTGGTAGAGGAAAATATAAAGAAGCCCTGTATTATTATTATTACCATATAGGGGTGTGTAATTTTTTCATGAAATAATGGTAAGGTACTTACATAAAACATTTATCGTTCAGCAAGTTCCTTAATTTTATTTTATATATATTGACCACAGATATTATAATACTAATATTGACATTACTTTCCATTACATACCTATATCTTTGGAGCCAATGCAAACACACTGTTGTGCATAAGGGCAGTATTTGTCTTGCACAATCGGCTTCTGTCTTTTTGTGTTCGACTGTTCGTGTCAGACGCCGGTACAAATAAGTTGAGGTTAGTTTTCACAAAAACCGCTACCTCAAAGATGTAAATTGAAAACAAAAGATACCTAGAACGCCTAAGGCACCTGTCCCACCAACGGCGAGAAATCGAGAAGCGAGTAGCGATATTATTATGATCAATAATAATAAACAATGTTAACAAAAGAGCCAATACAGGAATGTCTTTTTCAGGAATGTCTTATGTTTCAATGTAAATTATAGAACTGAGCTGAGGGGTTATGCGGTGGATCAGATAGTCATTTAAGTTGTCAACAAATTTATAAAGGTCCGCAAGTATAACTATCATACCGATGTTATTGATTCCTGATTTTCTAAACATAGTTCCATCGTAACATAAGTTACTATTTGAGTCCAATATATAGGCATAATCATGGGTTAAATTATCCAAGTGTAGTTACTGATAAAACATATTAACTCTTGAGTTATGAAACTTAGCATAGAGGATTTTAAATATTAGTAAGGTAATATTAATGTTAGTCTGATTGTTAGCTGTTAATATATTTCTCATGTTACTCAAGAGTTTATAGAAGTTTCTTGACACCCGGAAGTCATACTCACCTATTATTATCCTCTATACTAATATTATAAAAAGGAAAGATTTATAGTTTTGTGTTTTTGTATGTAACGAAAAACTTAAATACTATTGAACTGATTTCAAAATTTCTTTTACAAAATATTCAAGATGTTTATTATTTAATTATTTTTCATCAAAGTATTGTTTAGCCAGTGACAATATGTTATACAAACCGGCGGTAGGACAGGTGGTTAAGGCATCGTTTAAACTGATTTTCAAAGCTATCTGAGTAGAACGTGAAATAAAACGTTAGAAAGAGATAGCAACAAAACGTAGTAAAAACGTAAGAGGACTTAAAGTACAACTACCTAGTAGTTTTTTCTAGTCGCTTCAATGTAATATCTTCCTCTAGTAACACAAAAACAACTTTAATAATAACAACAAACATATCGAGCGAATGTACATACCTACCTCTCCTGGTTTGTTACTCAATGTTTTGATGGTTCATCGTAGTCAATTACCAGGTTCTTATCAACTCGTCATGAACGTCTGAACACTTTCATACACGTGTATTGAGCACTTCCTTACTTTTGACTAAACGTAGCAATGGTAACTTACTGCGTACAACTACTTATTCAAGAGAATTTATGAATCAAATACATATATTGCTAGGAATAAATATACATAAGGCACATAAAGATATGCCACACAACAAAGTACAATATATGTATTTTTTTTCTTTTTTATCACAAGGAATATCTTATATATAATAGGAATATATATGAATAGTATTCGTTTTTCGAACACTTGGTTACCTGCACCGAGAAGTGAATCGGATTAATAGACGAAACTTTAATAGGGCTAACATAATACAGGATTTTGAACATTATCAAATAAGAAAGACTCTTTAGGCAAAGAGTTGGTTGTAGTAACTTTTTTTACCTGAAATTAAGGTGGCATAAAAACCAGTTCTTGGGGATTCTGGTATTCAAAAGCTAATTTGGGTTTGTTTAGGTCACTTAAGATACGGGCGCAAAAACAGGCCAACTAAGAACAATCTTTATCTTGAATGTAATTTGGACTTTTACCAAAAAATGTTGTTAAGGTTTCACTAAAAAAGGAACAGGTAAGTACTAATTAACATTAATTAGACGATAAAAATGTGAGCTCGTCGTGTGATTCCGAGCAAGAGTGACCGTCGCATCGCGGTGGTCTGAAACTGATTTGTTCAATTTAGTACAACAGACGCATAAGCTTTTCGTTACACCGGATCATTGTTTAAAAAAGTTTCAATAATTCATAATAACATTGATTCAATGAATATTTAGATATTAATTTATAAAATTAAAACTGTTTAATACTTCTATACATAGCATTGTTTTTGTTTTAATTACCTACTATAAAAGTAACAAGTAAATGAAGCAAAATACACCCGGCGCCAATTGTCATCAAGACGAAAAAATATACTTTTTAATAAGGAAGTTCAATAGTTGTAAGATAATGACGAGAACTCACTCGTATGCATACTTTAACAAACATTTGCATATGGATCAATACTTCTTCAACATTTGTATGTTCAACATTTTCAATTAAACTAGCAAACATTATTCCGAAGCACCCACTGGCATGTGAATGAAACTAAATGAACTAGCACACACGTATAAAGCCGGCGCACGTTGGAACGCTCCAAACGTACGCCCTTAACACAATTCCGTGCCATTACCGCTCAAACAGACTAACTCCGTTACAGTAACACTCAAATCTGAGATAACGGCATACAACACACTATTACAAAGAACACTTACAGTGAGATGACTCCACATTTATTTCCTTGTTTTATCGTTTATTCGTAACTTAGTGTTTTTTTACAAGTGAAAATAAATTAGATTTTTAACGATAACACTGCGTGGCTCAGCCCTAATTTCTATAAGCGGGCTCATCTGCCGGTTTGGTTAAAAATACATTTTTTTTTCATTTCCAGGCCATTCCGCTTCCAGCGTGATGATGAAAGAATTCATGCTAATTGTTAACCTGTTTGGGTTTTGCCATCAACGGGTCGTAACAACTCATTCCAGCTTTTCCAAGATTGACTATATATATATATGTATTTCGATTTTGTTCATAGTCTCACACTTATAGGGATTATTCGGTATATGCATTTCTAGAATGGTTTGTAGATAAATCAGCGAACTAAGCAATTAAAATTACCATAGTGTGATCACCGAAATGCTCATAAATGGGACGTTGAGTCACCTTTAATCTCCGCCAGGAATAATTGGTGGCATCACACCGTTTCTCGCTAACATATCCATTACGTTCTCTCAGTTGTTAAATTGCGCTGTGGTGCTATCTCCCACGCACCTCGCATCTCGCACACCGTAATGAGTATCACTGTCTCTGTCTAGTGCTAGGACCGTTTAATAAGATTTTGAATACTAACGTGAAGCCATAATTTGATAATTGTTAGTAGCAGCTATATATTAATAGTTTTTAAGTCAACTAACCTTTTTTGCTAGTACACTCAAGCGCAAATTTGAAAATTATGGCGGTATGACTATTAAAAAAAAATATAGAAAAAATTGTAGTCCAGACGTTCTAGCCGATTCTGACGACGATTAATCACAAATAAAGTAAGTGAGGGTGAGTAAGAACTTTGAATTTGTTCCGCCTATAGACTATCTTGGGCTATAATCATCCCAGCTGCCAATCTGGCCGGCCCCCACTGCGTCTTTCGAGTCTTATGCCACTTCCTTACACCACTTCAATAAGTTCAGTTATCCTTACCATACAAATTAACAAGTCAAAATCGCAGTTTGTTAAAACCTATGAAAGCATGTGAATATTCGATATTGGGCCGAAGTCGATGGATGGTTTATTGACGGAGCTACGAGGCCGATGTCATAGCATAAAGACACCGAAAGATAAAAGCTATTTATAGGGCGGACATCGATAACTCTTATATCACACGGTGAAGCGAAGTCAAGTATGAAAACCGATACGTCACGTCGTTTGCGTATATTTTGTCGATGTTGGTTATATCAAAGTAGTGACAGGATTTGCTCCTTTTGGGGCTGTGCTAGGTTTTAATGAAATTTGGGGTGCTGTGTGCCGGAAAACCTCCTCGTGGTGCACCCTGGGCAACGTGTGCCGGTGGATTCGCGGCGTTTCGCGAAACCACTGTCACACGGCTAATGTTCTGGCAGAGTAGGGGGTGGCCCATTCCTGGGCTGCCCAGAGGACGGGCTTGACGTGCACTTACACTGCCGTCGAGCGGGCGGGGAGATCTTCTTTCTGCCACCGTCGGAAACTCATAATCCCTAGTAGGAGTGTCGTAGACATGTCTTACGGCTCTGACCGGGGGCGAGGGTCTTGGCTTGGTCGCCTGGGCCGCGAGGATGACAACCTCTATAAAAAATCCCCGAATCTTGTGTTGCGGAGCGTGACCAGAGGATGCATGGCCGATGGGATGTTCGGTTCCAAGCGCTACCCCCAGCTGGGGCACCTGCGGACCCCCCAGTTGGGATACAAATTTACGCTTACCCGGGTACAGGGGGCACTGCCCGGGTGGACCTTTATTTCCCCCATACTCGTGGGAACAGAATGGATGATAATCAACTTAAAAACATTTTTAATAGGAGGAGGAGCCCAAGGCTCGTGGAAGGAAATAGGGAGGTAGAGACAGTAGAAGTAGACGCAACAAGGAGTGGGGGCAATTTGTCCCGAGAAGTGATCGGACGTTTAAGCGGTTCCAGAACCTCAGTGACGTCTGCGTCACTGGACAGTCTGTTGCGCTCTGGCCGGTTCGGCTCAGAATCCTCGCTAAGCTCAGCGGTTAGCGATATGGACCAGTTGGTGGATGAGTGCCGCGCTCGACAGCAGAAGCGTGGAGCCTCTTCTGGAGACGGTGAGAACCATCCTGAGGTTGACCTTAATGTCCCTAGGAAAGTTCACTCCTCCCAAAGAGGGGGATCTGTGGCTAGGTTTGTTCGGCCACAGACACCCCCTGCAAAGACGGCTGCCAATGTGACGGCGGTGGCTACAACATCCAGCGTTTTCTCTAGGCGGGAGGCCTATAATCGAGGCCGTACAGAAAGGGAACTGGTGGCTGAGGACCAGGTCAAAGAGCTGTTAGGTGGACTCCAATCTACGGGAGGGGCTAATGCACTGAAAACCGCGGAGGAGCTCAAAAACTCGGCAACCGCTTCAATAGCGGTCATCACGGAGGTGGCCTCTAAGAGTAGAAACCTCAAAGGCACCTTCGCCAAGGGACTGAGAGAGTCCGCCTCTGTGCTGACAGAAGTAGTGGCGGCGCTGTTCGAGAACAGCACCCGCATGAAGGTAGAGCTGAAGGCACTCCGCGCTGAGATAGCCCAATTGCGGGCTGATTTTGAGACGATTAGAGCCGGTTCTGCCCCGGCCTCAGTCAGCGCTGTGCCGCCCGCTTCTATCCCGGCTCATAGAGGAGAGCGGCCCCCTGATGACTCCTTTACGGAGGCACAGATGAGGCAGCTCTCACTCCTTTTCGGGGGCCTGCGCCTAGAGGGCATTAACCGGCCACCACTCGCGGCGTTCAGACCCAAGCCCCCTCAGGTGCCCTCGGTGGCACCTAAGGCGCCCACGCCACGTGCAGGCGGACGCGCCGTGGCTCTTGCAGCAGCGGCTGCTTCAGAGCCGGCTGTCTATCGCCCAGCGCCTGCGTCCGCTCCCGCCACTGCCCCCTTTTGTGAGGAATGGCAAACGGCGGGAAGCAGGAAATCGCGGGGCCGGAAGAAACAAAGAGCCGCTGCCGCCTCATCTGTGCAGGAGGTCGCTGCCGCCTCCTCTTCGCGGGAGGCCGCTCCGGTGAAAAGAGGCAGGAAGAAGCCAAAGCTGTCTCCGCCGAAAACGGCAGCTGTCCTTGTGACGGTGTCGCCGGAGGCGGAGAGCAGAGGCGTTACTTACGCCAGCCTCTTTAATAACGCGAAGGCCGCTCTCTTAGCTGCGGGGGGCGTAGAGGTCAGGTTCCGCCGCTCGCAGACCGGGGCTAGACTCCTTGAAGTTCCAGGGGCGGAGGGCACAAAGAAGGCCGACCTGGTGGCGGAAACGCTCAGGCGTCTCGCGGGAGGCGAAGAAGGCGTAAGAGTCGTCAGGCCGATGAAGTGCGCGGAGTTGCGCGTCTCCGGCCTGGACGACTCCGTGACGTCCGAGGAGGTCCGGGAGGCAATAGAGCAGAAGGCTCAGTGCTCTCCCGGAACCGTTAAGGTCGGCGCGATCCGCCCCGGTCCCGGCGGAGTTGGTGCGGCGTGGGCGCGTTGCCCCGTCGCCGCGGCCAAAGCTTTGGGAGAGGCGGGCCGGCTCCTCGTGGGTGTCTCTGCAGCGAGGATCACCATCCTCGAGGCGAGGCCCGCGAGGTGCTTCCGGTGCATGGGCGCAGGGCACTTGCGCCCTCAATGCACCAGCGGCTTTGACTGCAGCGGACTTTGTTTCCGCTGTCAACCAGGGCATACGGCAGCGGGGTGTTCCGCCGCTCCCCACTGCCCCGTATGCACGGCGGGCAACCTGCCCGCCAACCACATAAGCAGGCTGCAAGCCTCCCAAGGCGCACAAGCCGCCCCCGGGGACGGGCCGAGCTGCGGCCGATCCCTGCACCCAGGCTCCGGTGCGGATGGAGGAGGGTGGGGACGAGGTGCCTTCCCATGCCTCTCCACCCTCCACCTAACGGACTCCCTTAGCCGTGCTCGCTCCTCGCCCCTGTCGTCAGTGATAGGGGTACCGGATGTGGTGAGCGGTGGGGGGTCTAGGACGTGGTCGCACCCTCCTGCGAGGACTTCACCTCGTGGGGGGAGGTGGCGGGGCTAGTCTGCCCCGTCGCCGGCGAACCGAGCGACGTCGAGGCGCGGTCGCGCGTAACTGGTTGGGCCGCGCGTGACGGCGTGGTTTGGTGGGGCTGTGGGCGTGATGGACGGTAAAGTTTCCCACGCTCGCGGCCTTTCGCGATGGCGGCGTTCTGTGTGTACCCAGGACGCCGCAGGAGCAGGAATGCCCGATGGGGACTATGCCGCTGGGTGGGTCGCCGAAGAAATAGCAAATTCCGGCGGCCTATCCGTGTGAAGGCGGCGAGGTAGGTACACGGCCGATTTTTTAGTGGGGGCAGATCCCACACTACCTCCAGCGTCTGCCCCGGGTGCTGGAGGTGTGCGTTCAGGCATTTCTTACGGCCATAAAAAAAAAGGTTTTAATTAAATTTGCAACAGAATCTTAAAACGAAAAAATGTGCAGACGAAATCGCAGTAAAAATGTAGTCGAAATTATTTCTATTAATAAAAGATTAATTTTTGTATTTAAAAGATTGACGCTTTGTCTAGTACAAAGCATCAATCTTATAAATACAAAAGAAAGTGCTGTTCGTACAAAATATTAATAATGTAAAAATAATTTGTAGCCTGAACAAAGTATTGCTTAAGGCTAAATTGGTGCAATTAGTTGTTTATTGATTGAATATTTTTTTAATCGTGTTTTCACAAACGATTAGTGAAAGCAATTCATTCACCAACATTTAAATGTTGGTCTTGGGTATTAAAATTGGGATTGTATACATTTTAGCTCATGGTCATAAATACATTCAAGAGTTAAAAAGCCATTATTTATTACTTGTGGTCAGTAAATAGTTACTCGATCCGTTGCTCGATGTTCTGACAAATCCACAATACCCAACCTGGTCGAAATACCAAATACTTAATTCTGTAGTTATTTATGATCCATTTATTCTTGTCTCGTATCGTAGAAGGGCAACAGATTTACGTAAACTACAATTTAGGCAACAGACAGAAAATATCTACTAAATCCATTTATGTCAGTTCGCCTAAAACTTTCATAATAATTCAATTTCCTCGATCACGGCTCAACTCTCTCTCACTGTGTGATAATAATAAAGGTACCAAGTGCCACTTTTAATTCCAAATTAGCGAAGACGTAACAAACAAAGGAGGCTCCTAACTTCTTGATAATTTAAAGTGATCGTTAAAAAGTTTTTACGTAAGCTTTAATAGGAGATTCCCTTTTAAATTCTAAGTAATATTCCAAATCACGTTTTATGAAATCTCATTTCGTTTATCTGTAGTCTCGAACTCGTTTCGTTTAAAGCTTTGGATGGAGGCTTGTGCGGAATTACTAATAATTACGTTAATTGATATTAAATGTGATCAGTAAAGCTTACGCTTACAGATACACTCGGCTCTGAACATCGTAACAGTTATCCACGGGATTAATGTCACAGAAGAGAGAGAGATGAACTTACTTACTCCTTACTCTCCATCAATTAGAAACTACATCTGGGTTATACAATCATGTATGACACCTAGCTACTCTAATAGGAAAATACCTTAAAATCAATATTCACTTTCTGTCACTACCACCTAAATATCCTCATTCTCCAAATATCACAAGTGACACAACCTGCACATATTTGCTCACCTCCGTTTCCGATCACGGGAATAACTAAAGTGTGAGCGTTTTAGAAAAATTGTAACGTGAAAATATTTCAACATATCATACGAAGGGGATGTCAGACTGTAACCCGTTACCACTTTGATATTCCCTCCATCATACCCTAACTTACATAATGTAAGCTCGCTTCAGACTTCAACTTTGTAAACATTCGCTTTCACTCACTTTCCTGAAACAGCGATGTCAGTAAGCTCATGCCATGATGAATCAAACTCGGAAGGTCCCGTTGTCAATAAAAGGCAAAGTTATTTGCATATTCATCGGTTTCGAGAGAAGGCTCTGTTAAACTTACAAGTGATGACTATATATATCTACATGTAACTAAAATACTTAACTAGTCTAGCACATTGCTAGACTAGTTAAGTATTTTACCTATTTTCGGGTGTCAAAATCCCCATAGTTCCTTCTTCATCGAGTGTAACCCGTTTTTTTCCATTTTATATTTACATTGATGGAAATAGTGGGATCGTTTGTCCCACTTCTTCTATTGCAGTTGCGTGAGGCATTTATTGCGCTTAAATTTTAAGTCGACGTGCACACAAGAACTATTTCTTCGTTTCTCTTTATATAAAAACAATTTATGTAAGTGATTATGATTATGCTCTTTATGAAAAATAAAACACCTATACCACCCTTAGCGCACCATAATATGTGTTATTAAAACCCCTCCTACCATAACTCCTCCTACGACAAATCGCAATGTAAATAATGGGATATAATTAGAAAATAAACGCGTGTCCCATTTTGTATTTCCATGAAAATAGTGGGATACACCCACCTCGTCGAGAGCACGACAAAGGTGGTGTAGATGTCGGACTCGAACTATTGCACATATCACATCTAACGACACTTATAAGAATTCTAGCTAAATTTTATTCTAGATAAAACAGGGCTATCAAATCGTTTGTCTACCTACTACTTTTCCCAACGTACATTAAGGTCTCATTATATGTTCTGCTGAACAAATTTCTTACAGATTCAGCACTACGAAAGTAAAAATAACCAATACCTAATCATTAGAGCGAAGTCAGTTCCGTAAATAGGCCATAGTAAACTAAGATTTCAGATAGCGGAATTGTCTATTTGTCCTAAATACCTGACGTGGAGCGAAATTCAATAGGTAGGCACTAAAGACGAGTCCCTGAAGACGTGACTGTACTGAGTGCTTTACTGTGAATTACTTCACGTTACTGAATGTTACCGCGCCTTACCGGTTAGGCTCGGTGGTGGGCTAGCGGCACAGCGGCGCTGGAGGAGGCACGTTACAGCCTTTTGTAATTTAGGAGGCTTGGCTAAAGGTTGTTGTAATTTAGGAGGCTTGGCTTGGTGTTAAGTGAAAAGCTGTTGGGTATGCAACAGCAGAAAGTTCTCCTGGGAACATGGAATTGCATACCCTTTTTTTTAAGATAAGTTGTGGGTGCCATTTTACCAGCAATCCTGTTAACCTCTCCTCCCCCCCCCCTCAGCTAAGCTCAAAGGGTTGTATAGAGGAGTTTAAAATAACCAGAATGTAAATTAATAAAAATAAATCTAAAAATCGATGTTCGTTTACAGATCGATTTATTGTTTATCAACTGCATTTTTAATCTGTGCTAACTGTGACAGCTTCTTGACTTTCAATCTATGATCACTCACTCGTATCGTATTAAATAGTGCGTCTGCGTTTTGAGTGTGTTTCTAGTTGTTTTATTGATATATTCCCCGACCAGTGCTTTCTCTCTACGGACTTCTTTCTTGCTTTGCACGCAACGTTGGTGAACAGTGACTCAACGTCAAAACTCACCATTATGTCTCCCGGTTCGAATTTGAGATTTTCTATAATCTGGACGAAATGGCGCGAATCTTTCACGAAAGACTTTCACCAACGTTTCGATTAAGGAATGTCTGGATGTGGTGAGAGATAGACTGAGTGACAACGAGCTGCCTTTTAATTATATTGATCTGCTGAATCACTGTTTGGAAGGAAACTACTTCCTCTTTCATGGTCAATATTACCTCCAGATAAATGATGTCGCAATGGGAAACCCAATAGCCCCGGCACTAGCTAATCTCTGGATAGAGCATTTTAAAGAGAAGACACTAACTCTGGGTCCACCAATCATCAAACTGTGGAAGAGGTACGTAGATGACGTGTTTGCTGTCGCCAAAGGAAGCCAACATGATGTGGATCAGTATATGGGGCCCCTTAACTCCATTCATCCGAAGATGAAATTTACATGCGGAATGGAGACGGATAGAGCGTTGTCATTCCTGGATATCAAGATAACAGCGCGAGCTGATGGATCGTTATCACACTGTGTACACAGAAAGCCCACACACGCTGACAGATACCTGCATGCTACGTCACATCACCATCCTCGTCACCTACAATCCGGGATGACGTCATTGTAAAACAGAACCTTTGACCTCTGTGACCCTGATCATATGGAGCAAGAGCTAGTCCATGTTCAGGAGGTACTCAAGAAAAACGGATATCAGGTGTACCGAAGAATGAAGCATATCTCAAAACGTGACACACCTCCGGAGGTGAGCAGACAACCTTTTTCTTTGCCCTATGTCAGAGGAGTGACAGACAACATCGCATCAGTTATGAAAAAGTACTCGTTCCGTACGATCTACACAACGGTGGCTAAAGTGGGCAACTTGGTGGGCACTCCGAAGGATATTATACCTCTGCAGACGCCAGGTGTCTACAAAATTGATTGCAGCTGCGGCAGTTCGTACATTGGCCAAACAAAACGAACTATAGAGGAAAGGCTAAAAAAACACATCGCAGCAGTGAAAAACCGGCAAACGAACAAATCGGCAATTGCAGAACACATACTGCAATCGAACACCAATCACTGGATTGAGTTTCATCGTCCACAAACCCTCTCCACAGACCGCCATTTTTATTCACGAATTGTGCGTGAAGCGATTGAAATTAAAAAACATAAAACTTTCAATCGGGAAGAGGGCTTCAAACTATCCGTGACGTGGATTCCAGTGATTCGTAAAACACAACCTCGTATTAGTTCGCAGTCGGTTAACATGAACACAATCAGTGTAGTGTGCAGTGAGCCTAACTTTTCGTGAAACAAAAAAGTGAGGGTAGATGAAGATCCATCGGCCTGACAGAGTCTTAACATCGCTGCGACAGTCCGCTTGTGACCACGGCCGGTGCAACCTGGTCGAAACGTCAAGCAATTTTTAAGGTAAACTTTAATTCCGTTAATTCCCGTATAATAAATAGTTATACTCTGAGGTTTCGTTAAAATAAATATAGAGTTTGTTTCCTAACGCCTAAACTCTTGTTATGTACACAGCAAGATAGCAGTTAACACTTGCAAATTCTCCTGAAATATTTTACCATAACAATCATATATAACTCGCACTCAAACTCGCTGATTTCTTATGTCTCACTGAGGTCTTGTCGCCATCTCTCTAGAATTGCTCGTAACCAAATTAAATTCTCGTCTCAGTTTCAAACTAGTGACTGTAGCGAATAAATTAAAGCCTTCAGAGCATTATGAGGGATGTCTTAACTAAACGGGGCTAATGGCTCGGCTGTTTATCGGCGTGATTTATCTGCGGACCCCTTATTTTATCAAAGTTGTTTGTGCAGATGGAAATTAGAAAATCCGTTGATTGTATCTCCGTAATTATACTAAAAGAGGTAGCGTAATGGTGATTCGAGAATTTCTATTCAGTCAGTGTGACTGCCGCCACTGTCGTCATGGCGCCTCGCCCTAGGTACGCTTACATTAAGGAAAACTATAGCAGGGTCGGCTAAACGCCATTTACCCTTGGTTGGCAGTGACTATAGGTAAGGTCTGTTGTCGTTTAGTGGCAATAATGTCTTACTGAATTTCTCTGAATATTTTGAAACTTGGCGTATAACGTTATCTCCCCTAGGTTGCTGTGTATGGTAATCCCATTACGCTGCACACATGCAAGGCGCGCAGCTCTCCCGTTTTATTAAAACTAATAAATTTAATAACATTCGTTGATATGTTTATTTATCCTATAACGAAGATAACACATATTCATAATATTGTAAATGCTTCATTTGTTTGAAGCGGAGATGTATATTTTGCAATACCTAGAATACGGTATGAAACGGGAGGTAAACGCATTACTATCTTTTGGATTGCAAAATGTTAAGACATAAGTTAACAGTTAAATTTTAATTTTAATTTCATAATGGTAAAGGAATATTATTTAAATCCATACTAATATTATTAATGTGAGAGAGTATGTCTGTCTGTCTGTCTGTCTGTCTGTTACGCTTTCACGCTCAAACAGCTAAACCGATTTAGATAAAATTTTGTATGGAGATAGTTTGAGTCCCGGGAATGGACATAGAATAGTTTTTATCGCGATAACCGACATCCACGCGGGCGGAGCCGCGGGCGAAAGCTAGTTCATAATAGGTCGTAATTAATTACTAATTAACTAATTATTAACTTCGCTCATCGACATACAAGTAAAACATCCCTTTATATCAACCTTGGCTAACTTTGAGTATATTGAATACTAGCTTTCGCCCGCTGCTCCGCCCGCGTGGATGTCGGTTATCGCGATAAAAACTATTCTTTGTCCTTCCCCGGGACTCAAACTATCTCCATACCAAATTTCATCCAAATCGGTTTAGCTGATTGAGCGTGAAAGCGTAACAGACAGGCAGACAGACAGAGTTACTTTCACATTTATAATATACTAGCTTTCGCCCGCGGCTTCGCCCGCGTGGATGTCGGTTATCGCGATAAAAACTATCCTATGTTTTTCCCCGAGACTCAAACTATGTCCATACCAAATTTCATCTAAATCGGTTCAGCTGTTTGAGCGTGAAAGCGTAACAGACAGACAGACAGACAGACAGACAGAGTTACTTTCACATTTATAATATTAGTATGGAAGTATGGAAAGTATGGATGTTAATAACCATGATAAAATTTGCTATAAGTGGTAGTTAAATGTCGATGGCGAACTGCGTCTTAAATAAAAATGGTTTTCTTGTTCTTTTTGAGGTTTTTAGAAATAAATGTGAACATTTCTTTTGTTCTTATCTCTCACACAACATTACCTACTGTCAGTCAACTGGTACATTTCACAAATCAATGTCTAAGACATCCATCTAAACTGACAGGTTATTTTAATCCTGCTTGTCAAATTGAAGGCTACACGTGCTTCCAATTTCACGTTTTTATTTCCAACAATTTCGCACTAAAATTAAATCCATACATCAATCAAAATTGTATTCGATCGGAAAATCTTCGCACTCTATGTACCTGTATTTTAGTATATACTTACTCGAAACGCACATTAGGTAGGTACAAGAGACTTGTTTACATTTAATGCTTCTAAACTCATCAGTTGCGGTAGCTACGGCTTCATCAGTATACAGTTTTTCCTTTTATATAAATGTATCTCAAGATAAATTATATTCTAACTTTAGAGTTTTAAAGTAAAACATTGCATTATCAGGCACTCGGAATAATTACTCCAACTGATTGAATTATTAATTGCTTGCGTAATTTAAACAGATCAATGAAACTGTCGATGTAACATGAAGCTATAAATCATTCTAAGCCTGAGGAAGAACAAATCGTGCTTCGCTATCACATTACTATGATTACATTCCTCCCAATCCAAGCTTTACATCGGGACGTCTATAAATTAGGCAAGGAATGGAGCCGCTCAATTGTCGCTAGTTCGCCACTGATTTAACTCTGTTCAATAATAATTAATTATGTCGGAGCCACTCCATGTCTTTGTGAATCCCTCGCAAGTAATACTATTTGCGAGTGTTGTCGGACGACAGTCGACCACCCTCGTACTCAATTGGCTTACTCAGGACATGTACCCATTCGGCAAATAATTTGCTACAGAATATATGCCACGTTTTCAAACAATACATTTGGTTACCTATACGTTTTGTTGTTTTGCGTAATTTTGTGTCAATGGACACTCTTATCATACCAAGTTATCTACAGTTTAATCCATTATTTTACTATGCTCATCATAGTATTAAGAAAGTTAAACATATTTTATGTATTGAGTTCTTTTGTACGTAACCGTATCTCAGAAACTCGATATAAATAGTTTGACAAGTCACTAAATTAAATAAACCAATAATTAACCAAGTCGGCTTTAAGCCGACCAAGAATCTAAACGCGTTCTATATTAAGAATCCAATTTGGGTCGTCATTAATTGATCTTAGTTTATCTGCAAAACAACGGGCACCCTTGAGACGACCTGAAAAACTCCCTCACTTCAACTGATTGAAGAATCGCAGTATTCGAAATGAAGTACGAAGTCGAAATACCGTTTTAATTAGCATTGTTTACATTAAAAACAACTCTTCAAGTACACACAAGTGCAAAGACTACTTTAATTCAAGTTACATAATTGTTATAACTGTGATGCTAAAATGAAAGTACCTAACCATCAAAATGTGCCCGCTGTCGTATCGCGATACAAGTATCATATCATGTCCTTTGATGCTTCAAACTACCTTACAAAGAAATTTAATAAAGTCACAGAGAGTTCTGTAGCTCTTTACAGTACATATAATTTAATAAGTAAGATTTACTGTGAGGAAGGTAACATAAGAGCCTAGTGCACATTGCGCATTCGTACAACCAACTCTCATAAAAAAAAACCCTTGTTTAACAGGGGCTCCACTCCATGCGATCACCAAAGCAAGTTCAATAACAGATTCATTCACTCTTGCATATATGAATAAAATTAGTACTTAAGAATTTTATGTTGTAATTGTAACTTGGCAATGCTTTAACCCTTTTAGTGGCATCTGCGTCAGTTTTGAAGAGCAAACGTCACAGACGTCAAATAAAAACAGCTATAAAGTTGGAACAGCCCATCAACATTACTTTTACTTCAATGAATTAACTAACGTACATTACATTACATCCTGAGAACATGGTGGAAAGGATTTTTCCGTTCATTTAAGTCAAAGCTGTCTAACATGAGTTGACATAAGTACCTATAAAGTATTTCTACCTAAATCAAATCGACAATTCAATAACAACAAATGTTGCTTCCTTCCTTATACCTCAATGAAGAGTGGGTCCAAACTTTGGTCTTTATTTTTACCCTGAGTCCTGTATTCTTCAAACAACAGACAGATAACAGAAATTATAACTGCCTCTGTGGCGCGGTGGGAGTGTATCCGACTGCTACGCAAAAGGTCGTGGGTTCGATCCCGACCCAGGATAAAACTTTGTGTGCTAAGCACGATGGTTTATTCCGTGTCTGGGTGTTATTTATCTATAATATGTATGTATTTCGAAATATATAAGTATGTTTATTAGTTGTCTGGTTTCCATAGTACAAGCTCTGCTTAGTTTGAGATCAGATAGCGTTGTGTGAGTTGTCAAGATATTATTATTATTATATTAAATACCAAGTAATGTGGATTAGTAAAGAAGATCATTCCTTGAACGTGCTATGAAAAATAAATCTAATCACATCACATAGGTCCTTAAAATAATTTTATACGATAGGAAAACCATTAGATGAATGAAATTGGATCGTGTTGTCGTTGTGAGATTAGTTTCGAGCATACTCGTACATACGGGGGAGAGGGGACGAAGAGGGGGAGGAGCTAGGGGGTTTGTGACTTATTGAGTTAGGTCCTGTATACACTGGGAAACGTTTGTGGCGTCACAGTGTGTACTTTGATATAATTGTTGTATTGTACTTCAAAAATAATTGGTTTTAGTGAGTAGTAGCAACTGGTTGTACTTAGGTACAGCAAAAATCCTCAAACTTTCTTTTCTTTCTTTCATCCTTTTTGTTTTTTTTTTTTTAAAGATAACTAGCAATGTGGGATTGTAGTCCCACATTACTAGCAATCCTGTTAACCCCTCCAGCTCAGCTCTATGGCTTGTGTTAGGAGTGGGTTCACGTTGGTAGTATAATGACCAGGATTCGAACACACGACCTCACGATTCCGGGACCGATGCCTTAGCCAGTAGGCTACCGTCGCATCAAATATGTTTATTATATTATATCGCTTTTGATTATTGTTACAGGGTGTAATAAGCTGTGTACTACAAACATTTTAAGAAGGAACCCCGAGTTACTTTACAAACACACAAGTAATGTACGGGAGGACGGTGTAGCCACCCAAAAACACCTGAAAATGTTAGTCAAACACTTGAAAATGTTAGTTCTATGATACTCGTGCTTACTGGTTACTATTTATCTAATATGTGGCCATGAACAGACAGTTACCACAACAAAGACGCCATTTGAAACAGGATATAGGCTCCAACCTCTAACGGGGAAACGAGAAAAGTGAGGCCCCGTATCTTATGTAATGATCTGCAACAACATTCTTCTTAATTATGAAAATAATAGCTGTAAGCTCTCTTATTAAAAGATTCTGTTGCTAAATACATTACATAATTTCTCTTGAGCCGAGTATGTAAGTACCTACAACATTTAAGATGATTTAATTAATTTATTAAATTTTAATTGAATTACCCAGTAAAACATGTGTCAAATAGAGTAATCAATTTTGTACCGAAATAAGTTTAGAAGTCAAAGGGCACTCACTCACACTAAAGAATAAGAAGTCTATTTATATTCTTAGAAGACTATAAGAAAGTCTTCTTAGACTATCTTAGGTATAAATAGGAATATCGGGACTTATTCGCGATTAAGTCCTGATATAATTATATCTAATATATGATAAGTTCTACTCTTAGTATCGATTTTTCTGTCAAATAAAGAAAAAGTTTTTTATATATCTAATATTCTAGTAGTCACCATCTCATTGAATTGTATTCAATTATTTTCAAGCCAGTTGTCGTAGGTACATATATATCGTTATCATAACAATAATACAAAGTTAAAATTAAAAACTGTTTACAAACATAATTATAGAAAACAATAAAGAAAATCGTAAACAAGTCATCGTTTGTTAGGTAACAGCCGGTGCCGGGTGACGCAACTGTAGCGAAACGGCTCTCCTTACATTGTTGTATAAAAATAGCTGATCAATGGCGTGCAACAACTACAGTGCCAATAATAACAGTTCTAAACGATTCAATTCCCATAACAATTAGCAAGGTTTACGTCAAACGGTACCTGCCAGTGTCAACGATGTCAATTTCTGTAATGCTGTAGCCAGGCCCTTATTTCTATAACTAGAAAGTATTAGAGTTCCTATTTTTTCGCATAAGTATTATGTGACTCAACAAATTTCGGTGGGGCATGAATAATGTAACTAACATGTGCCTACACAAAGCACAAAAACGATCATCGATCTATTGGCATGACAGTGGTAACGTTCCTGAACCTCGTCAATTTCTCAATCTAATCAGATTATTTCATAGTAATTTTTAAAGTTATTTCAAAAATGCAATTATTATACTGATTGATCTCAACTGCAACTCATATAACAGAACTACGAGATATTTTTAAAATCGTTAAAAAAGTCTGGTATAAAAAAAAATCTAAATCTTGTCATGCTATTAAATCGAACTTGTTTTATTTTTAATTGTAACCAAAAGCATACTTGAGTTTCTTGCCGTTTCTGATTTTTCATATATTTTGACATTGTCTTATATGCACACAAATATACTGCGCTGCTACTAGCATAACACTTA
Source organism: Herminia tarsipennalis (assembly GCA_945859575.2). Classification (NCBI taxonomy): domain Eukaryota; kingdom Metazoa; phylum Arthropoda; class Insecta; order Lepidoptera; family Erebidae; genus Herminia; species Herminia tarsipennalis. Next base: position 27,541,024 of record OX243840.2, read on the forward strand.
CATTGTATTTTTCTTAAATTATGCAGTTTTAGATTATTATGCAATATCAAAAGGTCTACTACACTGCACTATGAGTACAGAGGCAACAATAACCCATGCCATTTATTTATTGAGGTCGATTGACAAACTCATGACCTCTCGTTATACAATTGTGTGACCAGATCAATCACACAAATACAATGACACTATCTATTATTCAAACATTCTGAGGAACCTATCAACAGATCAAAAAAAGTATTGAATTACATTTAAAAAAAACTGTGTTTATGTATCATAAAATTAGTTCTACACACGCAAAACTCCCCCTATCTTCTTTACACATGGTATAAAACCAAGTCGCTTTCTGTTATCTGTCAAATACCTACGCTTAGATCTTTTAAAATAGGTACGCACCGAATTCTTCACTATCATTCAGATAATTTCATACGGATGGTGTAGGTATATGTTGCAGCCATATCGTAGAACACGCCGTATTACAAGAGCGCGCGCTGAATTAAAAAATGTCGCCGTGATGAAAGTGATTATGAATTATGATAATGAGTTTTATGTTGCCTATGATATTGACCTACTAATATATGTTTATTTCTCGTGTTCACCGAGTTAACTTCACTATTCTTATGATATTAATGCATATTTGGTTTAACAAACATATAATGTTTGCAAATATATACTGAGATACAACTGTCCTAATGTGTCTATGCCTATCTCTTTAAACTTTTCTCTAAGAGAAACTCGTGCAACTAGTTTGTAAATCGCAAGTACCGCACGCTCTTGAAGAATGAAAATTGATCGAATATCAGCCGCCTTGCCCTAAAGTAGTATACCATACGACATGACATACGACACGCCGTAAGCTGTCATAAGCATACGCTGCATAACTGAGTTTTTCTGTGAGACATGGTATTTGTGCGCCCCGCTATAACTTACTATCTAAAGTAATTCCTAAAAAACCGTTGAATCAACAAAATTAATAACTTCATTGTTTAAAACTAGATTCGTCCTGATATTTCTTAAATTTGGCAAACTTATTACGTTTGGTTTGTTAGAGTTTAAGATCAAGTTATTTAATGTAAATCAGTCAAGAGCTAATACGAGGGACCTATTTACTTCGTCAGAGTAATAGTTTTTACGTTTGTTTTTGAATATTAAGAGAAGTGTCATCAGCAAATAGAACAATATCGCATAAGTTATTAGTAACAAATGGCAGATCGTCTATATACACCAAAATTAGAAAAGGACCCAGAATTGATCCTTTTGGCACGCCCATACTCACTGTTAATCTGGAAGCCCTTATTTCATTAATATCAACATACTGTATTCGATCACTAGAATTAGAAGCAAGATGATTAAGCGGTGTACAAGTGTACTTTGCAACAATCAATTAAATGCGTTCGAGAGATCACAAAAAACTCCAATGGCGTCTTGCAAGTTACCAAGGCACCATAAATGTGTTTTAGTAGTTTAGAACCTGCGTCTACTATTGAGCGACCCATTGTGAATCCAAATTATTCACTCTGCAGTAGAACATTATAATGAAAATGTTTTTCTAACTGTATTAGTATGGCCTTTTCAAAGATTTTGCTAATAGCTGGTAAGATAAAAATAGGTCTAAAATTATTCGGGTTGCATTTTAAACCGGCTAAACAAAGACTAAACAAAGAAAAAATTTACAGTGTTTCATAGAATCAGTAAACACGGTATCAATACATCGATTATATATTGCAGCTAAATTTGGTGATATTTTAATTATAATGCAATTAATTAATTTAACAAAAATCCCTTGGGGTCTGCTGTCTTTTGGCAAATAATTGACTAAATATTGTTGTAATGTCGTTGGGGTTAATAAAATTTAAAATAAATGACACAGTACACTCTTTCACACTGTTTCTCGTAAGTGATTGGGCTCAAACCGGACATGAATTTAAGGAGCTGGTTGTGCGTGTAGCGCAAACATTTAATAATTTATTTTGTGAAATATCCATAATTTTTCAGCAAATTAATTGTTAAATGTTTGCGCTAGATGTAAATTGACAGTTACAATTTTATTACAAACACTTAATTCAAAATAATGATCACACGGTTTGTCCCGCCCAGATTCATTATTGATGATGTTCCAAGTGGCTTTAATTTTATTCTCAGCTTGTTGATTTTTTCTATTTGAATGTAAAGACTTGAAAAGTCTTTTTAAATATTTTTAAATAGTTTTTAACATGTAGAACAAACTTAGGGTCAAAATTATATTTCTTCATACCATACAATTCAAATAACCTAGATCTACCTATTTGTATGCCAGTTGTTGCCGTATCAAAAACTCCATTTCTTATATTTTTGTGAAAAGTCTTAGTTGTGAGTATATTATTAAATTCAAATTTGATAACATTAAACATGATCTCTATTATAGGTATAGTTGCAAAAATATGATCTAAGCATGTGGCAGAATGCGATGTGATCCTTGTTGGTACGCTAAACAAATGCTAAATGAGTAAAATAAAGTACATAATCTATAAAGTACATAATCTAATACACATAGGTGTTTTTCCAAGTATATTAACGTTGAAATCGACACACACATGCTTTTTACCATGACTAAAAACTTTTAGTTCATTTTCCATTACAGCTTTGATAAATTATAGTCACTCTGTGGTGGGCGGTAAACAATATCATTGCATTCTTTACTTTTCACACTATTAGAAACAAAAATCATAGAGCCACCATGTATAGCTTTCTTCCTTAAAAATATGCTTGTCATACTATTATGTTCATTATTAAAAATCAGTTTATGGTCCTTTAACCAGTGTTCTGTAACACAAAACAATTCTATTTTCTGCATCTTGCCAGATAAGCCCTGAATATTTTGATGTACTATATTAGACCATATTTTTGCTTATCTGTTGTCTCATTTACTAATTTAAACTAGGACTTACATTAATGATCCTAAAATAATTTGTCGAACTAACTGATTGCTGTGATATACTAATTGTACCAGGGTCAGCGTATATATTAAATGTTTATAATTTAGCAAACGGTTGCTTATAATTGTATAGTAGATAAATATATAGTATTTTTTTGTAAAATATAGTTTCAAAAAAAAAAACGTGTCGAAAAATATCTAATAAATGAATTAAATATATCTTGGTGACTTGAAAATGTCATTATATATTACTATAATTGGTCATTGGTTATCTTAACTAATGATATTTATTTTCTAATTAAACTGTTAAGCATTACGCCTGGTGAACCTTAATTTCATCATCATCATCATCAGCCTATCGCAGTCCACTGCTGGACATAGGCCTCTCCAATTGCACGCCACTTTGTTCTATCTTCGGCTTCTCGCATCCAGCTCCTGCCAGCCGTTTTGCGTAAATCATCACTCCACCTGGCCTGAGGGCGTCCTACACTACGTTTGCCGTGCCGTGGTCTCCACTCAAGAACTCGTTTACCCCAACGGTTGTCGGTTCTTCGGCAAATATGGCCAGCCCACTGCCACTTCAGCTTGCTAATCCGGTGGGCTATGTCGATAACTTTGGTTCTCTGCCGGATCACCTCATTTCTGATTTTGTCCCTAAGAGAAACTCCGAGCATAGCCCTTTCCATAGCCCGCTGAGCGACTTTGAACTTGTGGACTAGCCGTACCGTCAGTGTCCACGTTTCGGCTCCGTATGTCATGACGGGTAGGACGCACTGATTAAAGACTTTAGTCTTTAGACATTGTGGGATCGACGATGAGAAGACTTGACGTAGCTTACCAAACGCTGCCCAACCCAACCGAATTCCCCTGTTCACCTCGTCCTCGAAGTTGTTTCTACCTAACTGCAATGACTGCCCGAGGTACACATATTTTTGAACAACTTCGAGAACGGCGCCGTGCACCGCTATCGGTTCCGGTAGTACATGTTCATTGAACATGACCTTGGTTTTATCCAAGTTCATCCGTAGGCCGATGCGTACAGAGGAGTCAGCCAGGTCATTCAGCATCAGTTGCAGGTCCTGCAGCGTTTCCGCCATAATGACAATGTCATCTGCAAATCGCAAGTGAGAGATGTATTCACCATTGATGTTGATGCCCCGCCCTTTCCAGTGCAGCGTCTTGAACATATCCTCCATTGCATTTGTGAACAGTTTCGGGGAGATAACGTCCCCTTGCCTCACTCCTCGATGCAATGGTATAGGTTTTGTTTCCTGATTCTGTACTTGGACGGACATTGTTGCGGCTTCGTAGAGACATCTCATCACTTGGATATATCGCCAATCTACTTGGCATCGCTGCAGAGACTCCAGAACGGACCAGATTTCAATCGAGTCAAAGGCCTTCTCATAGTCCACGAATGCTAGACACAGGGGCTGATTATACTCTTGGGTCTTTTGTATAATCTGCCGCACTGTGTGGATGTGGTCTATGGTGCCATATCCGCTCCGAAATCCAGCCTGTTCCGGTGGTTGGAATTCGTCAAGTCTTCGCGCAAGGCGGTTCGTGATGACTCTTGAGAACAGCTTATAGACGTGGCTCAGAAGAGAAATAGGTCGGTAGTTCTTCTGCCGGGTCTTATCTCCTTTTTTGAAGAACAAGACGACTACGCTTCTACTCCACGCCTCCGGAGTTCTCCCTTCGAACAGGACAGCATTAAAGAGCTTTTGGAGCTCCCTCAGTACGGGTTTACCTCCAGCCTTTAACAGCTCTGTTGTAACGCCATCCTCCCCAGGGGCTTTTCCATTTTTTAGCTGTCTAAGAGCCAGCACGATTTCGTCAATGTTGACTTCTGGCAGGTCTTCGGTGTAGTGGCGTGTTAGAGTGGCTCTAGGACCCTCATCTTCTGGCTCAGGTCGAGATGCATGCGAAGCGTATAGCCGGCCATAGAAGCCTTCCACTTCGGAGAGGACTGCCGGCTTCGAAGAAACGACTTCTCCACTTGTTGTGGTCAACTTCGTCAGGTGGCTTCTTCCAAGAGATTGTACGAACACTTTTGACCCCCGGTTCTGCTCGATCGCTCTTTTAATCAAAAGAGTGTTGGAGCACCGAAGGTCGTGTCGTATAAGCTTGTTGATCTCTTGGTTTAGAGCGCGCTTTTCCGACGAAGTGACGGGTGGGTTTTCACGTCGTTCCTTCATTACCCCTAAAGTCCTTTCCGAAAGCTTTGACTTCTTGCCCTTACGCTGCATTTCACAAAATCTCGTACCTTCTTCCCTGAGTATCCGAACCACATTTACGAGCTTCTGGTTTACGTCTGTTGTGGTTTCCATGGCAGCAAATCGGTTATCCAGGTTTGACTGGAACGCTTCGGATCCTATCATGGTTTGGAGCAAAGTAGGTCGGAGCCTGGACCTCATCAGACGGGCACGTTCCGCCTTGAAGTCGATATTCAGAGAGCCTCGGACAAGTCGGTGATCACTACCGGTATTAAACCTGTTGACCACGGTGACGTCTCTAAATATATGCTTTTTGTCCGTCATGATGAAGTCGATCTCGTTTTTCGTCATAGTGTCGGGGCTTTGCCACGTCCACTTCCTTTGGGGCTGTTTCTTGAAAAAGGAGTTCATCAAGAAGAGCCCCTCCCGTTCGAGGAAGTTGACTAGCATTTGCCCCCTATGATTTCTGCTTCCAAATCCATGGGATCCTACTACCAATTCGCTGCAATTTTGTACTCCCACTTTAGCGTTGAAGTCCCCCATAACAACGTTGTAGTGGGTCTTAGTGGTGGAGTGGAGGGCCCTCGATATGTCATCGAACATATCCTCCACTTCGTCGTCTGGATGTGCCGAGGTCGGTGCGTACACTTGCACTACCTTGAGGCTATACCTCTCGGTGAGCTTGATAATGAGGTACGCTACCCTGTTCGACACGCTAGACATTTCCACAACGTTGTCAGAAAGGGACTTATTTACCAGAAACCCAACACCACCTTGGGATTGTTGGTCTCCCTCGCGGAAGTACATAAGGTGGCCTGACTCAAGGGTTATGGTGTCCTCTCCCTCTCTTCGGACTTCACTTAACCCGAGGATATGCCACCTAATCTTCCCAAGTTCCACCTCAAGTTGTGCCAGATGCGAGTCTAGCCGTAGCGTGCGTCCGTTATACGTCGCCAGGGTCAGTCGGTTGTGGTGGCCTTCCGTAGCCCGGAGATTCTTAGCACCCCCCGCCACGCCGTTACCGTGGACGCCACCATGTCCAGGAATAGCGTGACTGCCGGGAACTGGGGGCCGTGGCTTTTGTGCTTGGTGCATATGGAGGTAATGCCCATAATCGCCACGCTGGGCAGGCGGGTTGGCGATCGCAGGGCGTAGCTCTCGCATCAGTGACGCTGCTGCCCGTCACTGACCTGTTACTTTAGCTACGCCTTAAATTGGGATGGTTATACCGCCACCAGCCGGTCGCCAGAGCCTCGTTCGTTGTACAGCAGGATGTACCGCGTGCAGGTGAGGTTGGCTTGGAGCGAAAGATGGTGATGCGCCCCCTTACATCCCAACCTTAATTTATAACCTTCCAAAATCTATTCCTAGCTGGGCGGATAAAAATTCAACTTGTTTCTCTGTAACTGTATTAGCTAAAGGTTGTTGATTAAGTAACAATCCAGTCACAATTAGACTCAGTGTTAGTACTGTTCTGCAAATGTGATGTATCTGGAAGTGTGCTCACATTGTTTGTAGGTGTAACAGACTGTTGTAGCGAGCAGTTATATCAAAGGTTGATAATGATAAGAGAAGTTAATTGATCCATATTCTTTCTTGCTACTTGGGCTACTTTCTAATACTTGAAAATCTACTTTGGAGTTTCTGATTCGCGTTCAAGTATGAGTGATGGCAGACGTCAGTGTCAAGTTCAAGAAAAAAGACAAGTTGGTGATTTGAGCATTCTGCTGACAACTTTTTGTTCATGACAGGAACCCAGCTGTGACCGTAGATTTTCTTGTTTTAAAATAAACAAGAAAATCTACGGTCACAGTTGGGTTCTCGGACTCTGGGACTCGGATTGACTTTTAGACAATGTCGTAAGTTTTCCTAACCCTCGTGCGCACGGGGTCAAAGTTCTAACCTAACCGAATCAATTTAGTGCAGATACTTAGATATATTTTATTTTTATGTACCCACTATTTGTAGCATTTGTCAGTTGATACAGATTCCGCGGAGCTCAGTTTGCAACGACACCGCAACATTTTGTCTGTGGTTAAACGTTGAAACGTTATTACGCCGCATTACATTACGACGACGTTTTTCAATCTGAAGCGCCCACTTTTAATACAATACAATACAAATATCGTTTATTATACAATAAAAATACGGCGTGTTTGCAATACGTGGCTGCAACATATACTCGTAGATAGTGGAGAAAAGTCCGTGCAAAGCCAGAGCGATCCGCTATTTTGTAATATGTTAATGCTATTCTATTTTTTGTTAACACTAAAAGAAAACTTAGATTTTACCTTCTGCCACTGTCATGGTAGTCCACGGGATACCGCACATAGAACATTTCGTGTCGTTATTTATAAAGATACGATGTTCATGAATTCAGTACTTTCAAAATTCACGTCTGTATGGCGGCCACTCTGTTGCAAGTGCTTGTGGTGCAGAGAGCAATATGCACCAGCATATTGCTCCCTGCAGTGTTTGGATGTCTACCAATCTAGAACTATCCTACCAATCTATCTAGTCAGTTTCTGAGAGACTACCACGACAGTAAAATCGTAAAATATCCATATTGTCTCCTAGACTACTCGACAGTAGAACGTGTAATATGTAACAGTTTACATTGAATAGAACGTATTATTAGGCCAATATCTAAGCACATCACGCTCTAATATGGTGTAATTTAAATATTTTTAAATATACCTAATAATAATAATAAAATTTATTTATGAAAGTATAGGTAATAGCTTATCTTAGGAACATTTATAAATAACAAACGGCACAGTTGGATATTTGCCGGAACTAGGTTGAAACCTGTGTTTCAGGAGAGAAAGTAAAAAAGTATTTAAAATAAACACTTTCTGAAACTAAAACTAATCTTAACTAAAAATAAGAACTTTTATCATTTAAAACAAAAATAAATAAATTAACTTATATTCTGCTAATTACAAAGTTTGTGAGAAAATTGGACCCTTTATTTTATTTTAGTACTACCAGTAAATCCTTCGTTTGTTCGTATGACATAGCTTGTAGTTGCAAACATACAGCTATTTTACAATTAAAATAATAATTTGGTACATATTTATTATTCGGTTTATTCTGTTATACAAAAAAGGGCATATAAAATTGAAAAATCTGTTTGTAAACGTATATCTTGAGGTAGAATTAGATGTGCAGACTATAATCTTTTCCTCTCTTGTTAGTAATGTCAGCATTGAAGGTGAGTAGCTTATGTTCTTTAAAATGACATTTAGTAGGAATAGCTAGCGAACAGTCAGTACAATACAGCATTTATAGAGTAGGTATGTGGGAAATAGGAAATGACTTTTAAAACTGCTCTCTGAGCTCTTTCAAGAGGTAGAATAACGGTTTTAAGTGCTCCACCCCATGAAGTGATGCATTATTGAATGACGGACTGACACAGATCCTGATATAGTTTTGAGTCCACGGTGGTACGAAGTTATTTAAAAACAAACACTAGTTTTCTGACTCTAGTCACAAAATTAATGTGATACTTAAATAAAAGTGTGTCATCGATAAAAATACCGAGATATTTTATGTTGCTAGTGTTGGGTTTAATAGGACAGTTACATGTGTTTTCTAAGGGGTTGTTGCAATGGTGTGCAAATAAACCTGTGTCAGCGTCGTTGTGGTATGAGTGGCGCATAGAAATATGGATATATGTTATTTTTTTATAAAATCAAGCATGTGAAAAATAGTGATAATATTATCAAAAGAGACAGATTTATTACAAGCTTTCCCCCGTTAAGTGTAGTTAGCTATTAAATTGTAAAGTTTTATCAATATTGGTTCAATAGTTTTTACGTAAAGGAAAAATAAACATTCGTCGTCACTAAGTTCACGTTTATTATTAGTAGGATGAACGTGACCCGAAAATTGGAGTTGAATCATTATGAAATATTACTAGTGAATTTTACACGAGATTTGTTATTAATAAACTTCATGATACTTCACAAACTGGGAGTACATTTTGTTGCTCTTTTTGCCAAACTTCTTGGCAGTATATGATTAGGTATAAATGAGACAAAAGATGTAGTATAGTCTGGTTATAATTATCTAAAGGTGCATCTTATATACTAACGACTTCGTGTTGATAACAGATAGTAAAAACATTTAATAGATACTGAACGTGCGATAAGGAACATAAGATTGTGATGTAGATTGTAGAGATTGTAGATACAGCACAAAGATATTGTACTGTAACAGTACACCCCCCTTTAAAAAATTTATGGTAATAGTGTGTAAACACTATTACCATATAATTAATTTATATTGTAAAATATAAATTTGACCTAGACCTTACTAGTTATTTGCTGATGTATATGAATAATAATGCTATTGTACGCGGTGGAATTTGATGACGCCTGTTGTGGTGTGATTTGCTGACGTCTGTAATTTTGACTCAGCTGTTGCACGAGTGTTTATTATTTTTTTTTTTTCGTTAAACTCTTCATTCTTCTGTCCAGTGTTTTCATTATGCCGTAAATTAGGATCACGCCGATTGTTAAAATAATCTGTCCCATTGCAACATTTCTTGTCCACCGTAAGTCCTCCTGGATCAGGTTACGGAGTTGGTTCGCTTAGTTGTAAATTAATGGTATATGTTAAGATCTATGTTAATATATATACGAATAGCTTGCTTATATCAGCGATTTTTTATAGACGTACTACTGGCTTTACTTTACGTCCCGATCGTGTAGTGTACGTGTGTGAATGCCTGTCGCAATCCTTTGAATCTGGCACGTAGTTTGATTCGTCATTGATCATGAAAGCTGGTTTCAATCTATCAATTGATATCACTGTCTCTTTATCCCTAATTCTAATGCAAAATGTTTTATCTGTTTTACTAATTACTGGGTAGGGTCCTTCATACGGCGGTGTCAGGGCTTTCTTAATTCTATCACACCGAACAAATACGTGTGAGCATTCTTTGAGTTCGGGATGCACAAATATAGCTTGATTGTGTTTTTTTCTTTTCGGAATTGATGTCATTTGTGTGATGTCCTTTTGAATTTGTTTTACAAACTCTTCGTACGTTGATAACTGTGCTGCTGATGACTCAAAAAATCCTCCAGGGAGTCGTATTGGCGTTCCATATGTCATCTCTGCTGAACTATAACCTGTGTCTTCTCGCAAGCTACTCCGCAACCCGAGTAAAACTGTTGGAATTTCTTTTAACCAATTTTCGTTGGATTCTCTTGTCATTAACGCCGCCTTTAAAGTTCTATGAAATCTCTCTATCATTCCATTGGATTGTGGATGATAAGGTGTTGTCCTAATTTTATGTATTCCCAAAAATTGTGAGAGTGACTCAAATATTCTTGATTCAAACTGTCGGCCTTGATCCGTAGTAATGCGCAATGGACATCCAAAACGAGTAATCCATCCTTCGAAAAGTGTCTTGGCTACTGTTTCTGCAGTTATATCTTCTACCGGAAATATTTCGGGCCATGACGTACAACGATCTATGATTGTGATTAAATATCTCTTCCCTTGTGAAATCGGAAGTGGTCCGACGATGTCAATATGTAAATGTTCAAAACGTTGCGCTGTCATAAATGTACCAGGAGGTGATATCGTATGTCGTTGTATTTTTGATTTTTGGCAGGCTATACATGATCTACACCAATTATTGATATCTTTGTTCATATACGGCCATAAATACCTTTGGGTTATCATTTTTCTCGTAGTTCTTTTTCCTGGATGGCTCATACCATGAATGGTATCGAAAATTTGTTTGCGAAAATGCTTTGGTAAGTAGGGGCGGCTTTTTCCAGTAGATGTGTCGCAGGTGATGTTTATTGTGGAACCCGGAAGCGTAATATTTTTGAATTTTAATCTTTTATTGTCATGTAATTTACTTAGTTCATTATCTGTTGATTGACATTTTTCCAATTCAGCGTAATCGATAGGTGATGGCACGTATATTTCCTCTATTCGAGATAAGGCATCGGCGGTAATATTGTCACGTCCGCTTATGTGTTGAATGTTGGTACTGTATTGTGAAATGAAATCTAACTGCCGGACCCGTCGCGGTGTATCGTTTGATGATGGTTTTTGGGAGAATGCGTATGTCAAAGGTCGGTGATCCGTAAATATTGTAAATTCTCTTCCCTCGATTAATCTGTGAAAATGTTTGACGGCCATGTATATTCCTAACAGCTCTCTGTCAAACGTAGAATATTTTTGTTGAGTTTCGCTCAATTTTTGTGAAAAAAATCCTAATGGTTCCCAATTGCGTCCGGATTTTTGTTGTAAAACTCCACCAACGCAAGTAGCACTAGCGTCGGTCATGAGCGCTAGTGATGCGTTGCGGGAAGGATGCGCTGTTAACACTGCGTTTTTCATGCTTTCCTTGCATTTTTCGTAAGCTTTGTCTGCTTCCGTTGTCCAAGGAACAGGTGAATTATCGTTCTTTTTTGAACCATGTAGATATTCGTTTAAAATTCTTTGATTTTCCGCTGCGCGTGGAATATTACTTCTGTAGAAATTGACCATGCCCAAAAATCTTCTTAATTCTTGAATTGTTTTCGGTTTGGGAAATTCCATGATTGCTTTGTAATTTTCTTCGGTAGGGTGTATTCCTTGGCTCGTTATATGATAACCTAAGAAATCTATTTCCCTTCTGAGAAATTCGCATTTTTCGTGATTAATGGTTATTCCATTCTCGTGTAAACGTTTGAAAACCGTTTCTAAATGCTGATAATGCAAATCTTCGTTGTCCGATGCAATGAGACAGTCGTCTACAAATATAAATACGTAGTTTAAATCTCTAAATAAGGAATCCATGAATCGTTGAAATGTTTGTGCCGCATTGCGTAATCCGAAAGGCATTCTTAAGTACTCAAAAAGTCCAAAAGGTGTGATGATGGCTGTTTTTTCTATATCTTTAACAGGAATACAATGGTATGCTTTACGTATATCTATCTTGCTTAGTATCTTCTTATTTTCTAATATGTATGTAAAGTCAGTTAATCTTGGTAGTGGGTATTTGTCCGGTACTGTCGTGCTATTGAGCATTCGATAGTCTCCGCACGGCCTCCACTCGCCATTTTTCTTTTTTACCATATGTAATGGGCTTGCCCATGGGCTATCTGACGGTCGGCAAATTCCGAGTTCTATCATATTTTGAAATTCCTTTTTGGCTATGTCGTATTTTTCTGGAGGTAATGGTCTTGCCCGAGCTGCGACGGGTGGTCCTGTAGTGATAATGTGATGTTCAATCTTATGTTTGGGCGCATTGCGGAGAGAGGACTCTTTCGTGATGTCTTCGTATTTGTTTAAAAGTTGCGTAATACGTGGATTCGTTCCCACTGCGATAGTACGAATTGTTTGTTGTGTCGCTTTTTCCGAAATTACATGCGTTGTCAGCTCTGTAACTTTGTCGATAAGTTTGCGACCTGCTATGTCGACTAATAGTTTATAGTGCTCTAGAAAATCTGCTCCAATTATTGGTTGTGTAACATCGGCGATTACAAAATTCCATTTATAACATCGTTGTAGTCCTAAATTCAAGGTAAGCGTCTTCTCGCCGTAAGTCCTAATTTTAGTCCCATTTGCAGCGTATAGTGTGTATTGTTCATTTTGTAAAATTGAATGTCTCTGTTGCTTGCTAATGACTGAAATATTTGCGCCCGTGTCAATCAAAAACTTCATACCACTTTTTCGGTCGGTAATGGTGAGGCGATTGGATGGGTGGATTGCACAGAGTTTCGCCGTTGTCTGTGCTCTTATTCGTTTCCCTGGTTCCGTACGTAAGTCATTGGTTTCCAACCGCATGGTTTAATGCAGTTCTTTGCATATTTTCCGAATCTTTCGTGGTAGTAACAAAATTGATTTGCTCCTCTATAGTTTGTTCTCGGCCTCATAATCGGGAATTGTTGACGTTTCTTGAAATGATTGTGCGTGTTGGGTCGATAGCCATATTGACCTTGCTGAATTGCGTCAATATCTATCTGTAATTTTGCTAGCTGGGCTAAAATGCATGCTGTATTGTTGTCGTTTGAAGTGTCGTTGCTAACAGCTGATATTTCGGTTACTTTTGAATTCATTATTATTTTGTCTGCAATTTGGCTCAGTTTGTCAATTTCCATGTCTTCCGTAACTGCTAGAACCGTAGTAACTGATGTTGGTAAAAGCCTGAACCATAGTAGTTTGATTGTTTCGTCACTGATTTTTCCTCTCCCGAGGACTCGCATTTGACGTAATAACTGCGAAGGTTTTTGATCACCGAGTTCTGTCTCTGATATTAATTTTTGAAACTGTCGCTGTTCTGTTTCTTCGTAACAATCAATTAAACGTTCCTTGATGTTTTTGTATTTATCTGTAGTCGGTGGTGAAGTGATTAGGTCACTAACCTGTAGTATTTCTTCCTTGGATAATTTTGCTATTACTGTACAGTATTTGTATTCGTCTCCTTGCTTCTGTGGTGCTAATATGGCTTCTAGTTGCGTGAACCATAATCTTGGTTGGTCTTTCCAAAATTCCGGAATGCGGGATAAAACCGAGGTGCCAGCAGCTACTTCAAGTGTTCCTTGCTGATTTATGTTCGCCTTGCACGGTGATTGTGCCATGTTTCTTGCTGCGTATTCGTTCGTCGGGGTCACCAATTTGCCAAACTTCTTGGCAGTATATGATTAGGTATAAATGAGACAAAAGATGTAGTATAGTCTGGTTATAATTATCTAAAGGTGCATCTTATATACTAACGACTTCGTGTTGATAACAGATAGTAAAAACATTTAATAGATACTGAACGTGCGATAAGGAACATAAGATTGTGATGTAGATTGTAGAGATTGTAGATACAGCACAAAGATATTGTACTGTAACACTCTTTCTTACAATAGTAAAGAGATAAATTAAGCATATATGCTGTGACTGTTCGCAACCAATTTGCTTGTAAATCTTAAAATGATCTATATCAATTTATGAAAACAGTAAAAAAAAAAATGTTAAAAATTCAAAGCTATATACATATGTATATCTCAGTTTTGAACCATCAAATATTCATGATACTTATAATTGTGGTTAGGTTAGTACTTTAAATGTCAAATTTAATAACAAGAAACATTTATGCTCAAAAATAGCCACACTGATTATTTTTGGATATTTTTTTGATAGGTGTTACTTTTTTTTGTCGATTTGGGATAATAATATGAGTTTATTTTATACTTATTTTATAAAGTAATTACCCATTAATTGTTTTATATAAGTACGATAAGCCAATATTTGATTATTAATAGCTGTAATCGATTTTAACTGCAAATATAATGAAATATAAGACGTCAAATTGGTGTCTACCACGTCAGCAGAATTGTGAAATTTGGGTCACGACAGTTGCAGAGGGTTAAATCCTAAGCATGAATAGCAGATCCGCGCAACTTCGTCTGCGTAATTTTTCCCCGATTTTGCAACATTTTTCATTGCTGCTCCGCTCCTATTGGTTGTAGCATGATGTTATAATATAGCCTATAGCCTTCCTCGATAAATAGGTTATCCAACAGTAATACAATTTTTCAATTCGGACCAGTAGTTCCTGTGATTATCACGTTCAAACAAACTAACTCTTCAGCTATATAATGTCAGTATAGATGATTGATGACTTCGAATTAAGTCGACAAACTTCGGGGGGTAAACCAGTGTCATGGTAATAAATGGTTAGGTACTTTATACATAAATTTGATTTTAGTATCGCATGCGCACCTGATTTATTTAGGCTTACGCTTGACAAAAATTAGAAAACGTTGAAATTTTCAGTTTATATCAATGCACCATAAAATCTATTTTTTTATTTTTTACAATTTCAATTGGCAATATTTCAATGTAATAAAAATCTTGCTACATTATAAAATCAGCGATTATCAAACAACAGTAGGTAATTGTTGCTCGATCAACTTAAGCAATTGTACCTGTGAATTATAAACACAAGGTGAAATGATCCATTACACCCATTTTTTGCTCAGCCGAGTACAAAGCAAGGACATACTATCTAGAGCATAGACCAGAGAAAAGGTTAATCTAGAATGATTATCTAAATGGTTTTAAACTGCAAGAACCTTTATACTCAAATATTTACTCAAAATCGGGTCGGACATTGCAAAACAGAAATTATTTCGCAACAAACTGTAAAAGATATACTCTGGACTAATTCCTACTTTAGTGTAGCTCCGCAACACTGAGGTATGCATTTTTAAATTATTATCTTTAAAAAAACATATAAATTGTAGTGTCAGACAATACCATTACGTATGATGTAACTATCGTATTGTGTAACATAATTAACCGTATAAATTCAGAGAAGAAGCTAGGTAACAATTACTAAACTCAAATACGATAACATAAGTAAGCGTCTATGATATGTTTAAACTATCGCTAAAGATAAGATCCAATGTACATTTCACGATCTCTTCCTATTTACAAAGAGCTTTGTTTCAACTAGCTGCATTGTATTCGCTATCAGCTCACTTTGTTCGTAAATATTTCTACTGTGTTAACACCGTGTTAATTTATTGTGCACACACAGATACCTAATACACATACACATTGGTTCACGTGTATGTGCAAAATGTTGGAAAGTTGTTTCTCCATGTTTAAGCGTAATTTGGAAGAACGTCTTAGACACAAAATACTTTATAGTATAGTCCACCTCTTTCCTGTGTATACGTGGGCCACTCAGAAAGTTTTGAGAAACTGAAAAACTAACTTCTATAGATAAAATATTTTAGTTCTTTTCAAAATTTTATTCTTTTCAAAGAACTCTTCACCAGCCAGGGGCTGGTGGAGAGTTATAAAGTTTCATGTGTCTGAACCAATTTCCGAAACATTCTTTTTCCAGTCCGCCGCAGACAACTTTTCCACGGCCTCCTCGAACGCTGCTAGCACGTCTTACGGCGATGAAAACCATAACCCTTTCAGCTGATTTTTACCGCGGAGCCCAGTGTTCGGTCGCTTGCTCATTGCTGGGGAAACTTCAGGCACAAAATGAGCAAGATGGTATGTACCATTGGGTGTTGATGTTGCTTTTCTTTTCTTCATTTCTTCTCGATCGCTTCACTTTCATAGGTGTTGGTTTGTTTTGAAACAGCCAAACTATCGACTGATGCTTTGTTTCTGGATTAATAAATCCAGAGTCCGTAACTTCCTATGTAATTCATTTGTTTTCTTGAATTATTTTTTTTACTGATAGCGCACGTTCATCCGAGACAGCTGTTGTAGGACGACCACTCCTTTGTTCATCCCCCAAAGTAAGGCGACCGCGCTTGAACTCGCTATGCCAACGGTAGATGGTTACTTTTTTTTTTCCATAAAATCCATTTGAAGTTGACCAAATAAGTCATCAGGTTTTAGGCCACATTTAAAATCGCCACGAAAATGTTCTCTTTTTTAAATGAGTCACGATAATTTAATTTGGCTCTCGAAAAAATGTGGATATTTTTACTTTAAATAACCAAATTTTTACAAGAATTTTTAAAAATAATTTCATGGGGCCAGTGCCTTAAACATAAAAAGTTTTTTCACAAAATCTTCTGAGTGACCTGGTAGGTACTACTTTCCAGCTCGCAATTTACTTTTTCTGCATCTTAGTAATCTTAAAAGCTTTCTTATGCGATATCAGACAGAGCTGCCAGTCTGGAAAAAACTAGAAACGAATAAACTACGCAGGAGATAATCCAACACAACAGTTTGTCTTGAGACCACACGTTAAGCTCTCAGTCCTGTTCTTTATCTTAATTTTGTCGAGTCGGATTGTAGTCTCAAGCCAACACAACAGCTTGTCTTGAGACCACAATCCGACTGGATCTGCATCCTAAAGATGAAAGTTATAAAGTTGGTAACCTCTTTACATACTTGGATACCCTCAAAAAAGTGCTAACTAGTACCTAACTGCTTAACCAAATTAATTCACTATTTTAGAAACTGTTTACATATAAACAACACAAACAGGTTAGAAACTGTTTTTGTTGTTTAGTATAATAAACAACACAAACAGTTTCTAACATCGCAATATTGGAGAATTAATTTGATTGCAATGTACCTATATTATGTAAAAATGGTTACACTATGTTTTACAATGTAAGAAGTAATTCATTAGTCTTGATACCTGTCTGCCTACTCTGTACATAAATGCGTCAACAGATTGCACGAATTTAACGCGTGTAGAAGCCTGTGTTTGAACGTTTGTAAAAGCGTCACTGTTATATGCTTAAATCACATTCAAGAGTGCTTCAAAACACATATACGCGCAGTTCAATTAAATTGGTTAGTGTGAAATATCTGCAATAGGTACTACATTCTACGAGCGTTACAATCGCTTTGTAGACCAAGTGTCATGAAATGCACCGCTAAATTTAATGTAACACCTTTAGAGGTTACATATTCGATATTTTAAACTGGCATTTTAAAGCGTTTTTCGAAAGCGATATTATGAGGTAGGTAGATATAGTAGGTAGGTACGTAACACAACTGCATGCTTGGATTACAATACATTATACACTACAATGCCACTTAAATAACCTCTCTTAGAGTTAAAAAGTCACATTTTAATTCAATACCGACGTCTCGAGGATAACACCATTCAAACGTTTTTGTTATATTTTTTCGCAAGTTCGTAAACATCAGTGGCGTCATCGCGGACGCACAAAAAATGTTCGACAGCAATCTTCGTACAGATAAATGTACATTTTTTGGATCTTGTATGGACTTGATTAGATAAATATCGTAGTTTGTTTGACACATGGTATTATACCTACATGCTTATACCTAGCACACTTATAATAGTGGTTATAGTAGTACCTACCTATGTAGATATTGTAGATAGCTAATAATTACCTAACCAGAAGTAGGTAAATCCCGAAGCTCTCAGAATCGTATAGGACGTGGAAGTATGTCAAGGGATCCTTGGCAACAGTGCACAAGGACATGTGGTTGTATGTGTTGCAATTAGCATAACTCGGCGTTATACAAATATAAACTGTAATATATAAACTGTCGCCGTGTTGTATAACGCTAATAGATATTATTTACCGCCATTTACCAATGGCCGCGGCATAACAATTTGCCGCGGCAATTTGTCATATACAAATATTGAGGTGTTCATGAAAACTGATGTGTATCATAAAAATAAAATATATATAAGTACCTATTTCACTAAATCGTTGCGGTTAGATTAGGTTAGGTTAGAACTGTGACCACAAGCTAACCACAAGGGCACGAGGCGAGCGAGCGAAGCGAGCGGGCCGCGGCAGCGGCAGACGAGTGTTAGAAACATCAAATTTAAGTTTTAATAAGCATAAAATATAGTTCTCTAATAATAGAGTACATAATACGTATACGTAATATAAATTACGGCACCCTACGGTCATCCTATAATCATAAATCCTAATCATAATCCCTATTACAACATCGAAGTAGAAGTTACTACACTAAAATTCATCTACAATTTGCCTAAAGTGCCCTGTAGACGATCAAATTATTTGTCAAATTTGACGTGTTTGTCAAGTAATTTGATAATCTACCGCCTTGTTTGAAGTGTTTGTCAAAAAATTTAAGTGTTTGATAAAAAATTGGATTGAAGTCGTGTTCGATGGGTGTTTGACAAACACGTTTGATGATATGTTTCAACGTTTCTGCTAATGTTTGATGAAAACGTGAAATTTGACAAATATATCTGATCGTTTACAGGGCCCTTTAAGCGTTTTGTAAAAGGTATAATATGCCGACGGCGTTTTTATAAAGCCGTTATATGCTATGTGACTGCGACATGTGCACACTGATCAATCTATCTTTAATGGGGTATAATTACTACGTGTTGTAATCGCAATCCACAGAGCGATTAATATTATAATCTATGTGCGTGTGTTTGTAATAGGAGCTGCAAACATTGAGTACTTACATTAACTTCAAACATTCAAAGGAACAACTCACGAATTTATTTTTACGGAAGTCACACATATGTAAATTAAAAATATCCCCTAATTAACTAAATACTTCATTAGCAAATTTTAATTCTTCACCTCAAAAATGTTTATGAATATACAAAAGAGGTAGTTTATTTCAACATTAATAGAAATAAAAGTTGGCTTGATAGTTACATTTGCAAGAATAAGCGATTAGCGTCACGCCTGACCGTGCAGCGCCGGTGTCACGCCGTCGCGTGCCGGGCTGCCCCCGACACGCCACACACGACACAACACGGCGCATTCCTGCATCACATGGCGTAACACACTTAAACCGCCCAAACGTAGTTACTTAGTTAGCAAAGACGGACAAGCCTCTGAGAAAATTAAAGCCTTTGAATCCAAATCACAGGCATCAGACGGACTGTTCTTGGAAAATGTCAGTCCTTTTAGTAATACGAATGTTTGTGTTAATATTAGCAATATTCTCGTTTTCACGTATTACAAACAAACCTATATGATCCAAAATTCATTACGAGCTTAAACATACGTTTAAACAAAATATAGAAGCAAACAGTACTCAAGTGGAATACCAAAGCCACACACCTTGTTTACATTTAGTCAGATACGATTAATAAATTGTGTTAGAGCCGGATGTTTGACAACCCTAGTACATTGATGTAATGTGAAAAGCTTCCTCTGGGCTAAGTGAGGACGAGACGGTAGGCAGAAATGGTTTTATATCTAGTCTAACAAAGTTGTGAAAAGAAAAGTAATTTAGTGCATACTAATAACTCCGTTAGAATATTCATGGTCTGAACTCTGAACTCTGAACCTACCAACAACAAAATACCAACTTACGGCTGAATTCATATTAGAATGATTTATTAATATGGCTTCCTATTATTTGTATTTATTATTCCTTTAATTATTGTAATCGGGGTAATACGATTGTAATTAAAGTAAAATAAATATTAAAATCTTGAAACAACTCATACAACGCTATCTGATCTCAAACTAAGCAGAGCTTGTTCTATGGAAACCAGACAACTGATAAACATACTTAAATCTTTCTAAATACATACATAATAATTAAAAATATTGATAATAATACACTACAGTTATTTTAAACCAAGTCAGAAGTTTTTATTCCTTTATTTGCGTTATCTTTAATACCTGTGGCTTATACACTGCGCTTAGAATATTCAACTGTTATCACGATGTCTGTACAAAACTCTTCAAGATCTTTATCAATTTTAGAAACACAAAATATACAAGACCGCTTTCCGTGAAAATATAAGGGTACTTTAACGCCATTATTGATATTAATTGAAAAAACTAAACAAGTTGATGACATATGATGATATGAAACAAGTTGATATCAACTTGTTTCGTTTTTTCAATTTTCGTTTTTTTTCAATTCAGTGTTAAATACAAAAACTGTAACTCACCTGATTTGAATCACGCGTACAAATAGATCCGGCGTTCGCTTGACGTAACAATCTGGAACAACAATACCACTCTGTAGTCATTTGAAACTAAAATGAGATGAAATCGACGCGAGATGCTTTGTTATTCTAAAGAATGAGTAATTGAAATGAAGCGCAAACAATGTAAATGTATGCAGGGCGAGTTACTCAAACTGGGTCATCAAAATCTATATTATTCTATTCTATTTTCAGTCTAATATCATTATCAAAGTTATGTTCACTTTGCTCTCGCTAATATATCTGTGTGTCTGCCTATATGACGAAAAATACCTACCTATGAACGTATTTTTCGTAAGCGCAAGCAACTTTTTATTTCGATAACTGACACTGATTTATTATACCTTTACCGTTTAAATATTCAAATCTATACTAATACCCAACATTCACGGGTAAACAGCTAGTCCTTGAACAAAAATACATTATTGATTACAATGTCCTAGTTTCTGCATTGTATAAAAAATACAAGAACTAGCAATTATAGGAAGTACTTGCCTTACGCAAGTGCAGCTAATAATAGTATTTATATCGGCGAAGTTGCAGCAGCACGACGACGTCGCGTCGACACTTCGATGCCATTTCGACGGTCCGCTTTAATCCCTAGCAAATATCCGTGAGTGCTCTCAGCGCCTCGCGATCACAAGTGCTATTCGCAGCACTTTCGATAACGTTCGCCATTCGCTGCCGATGCCAGTGCTGGCACTCACACTACTTACTCCTTACTAATAGCATATAGATGCGAAGTGTATTCGTTGATTAGACTTTGTCTCACACAACAAACGGGCTCAAGTCGATGTGTTTTATTTCTCCATGGTTCTTTATGATAGCAATGCGACATAATGAAAATATCTAAAGCTTTCTTAAGTAAGTAAGGCCCTAGCTATCCTGGACAAAAAAATAAGGTAAATTGCGGCCGCAGGCCACTTGGTGGACAACCGATTGTTAAAGACTCAAGTGGACGAGCAGACAACCCAAAACATGTCTTGGCGGCGAGAAACAAATAGGGGCGACGCCAAATAAGGCACAGCAGAAGAAGACCTTAAGGGTAGATTACGCGAAACAGGGTTCGGCTCTCTCAAAAATTTATATAGAAAACCTAAATATTAGGACACGAAAAAATTATGTCACTAGTCAAAGAGTTTTTCTAGTAGATGAAATAAAGAAATTTAAGGATATGTCTTAATATGATCCCGCAAATAAATCTTGAAGTTGCGGAAAAATGCAAAAACGAGCATTTTCGTATTGTTATAGTCATGGCGTTCGTAATCTAACATATGTACGAACGAATATTCTACTTTATTTTGACCTGCGCAGCACTGTGAAGTAATGGTTGTGTGCGGAAGAGCGAGGCCGGCGATCGTGTCGCTGTGTACGTAGCGCTAAATAAATAATTATCTGAGTGTAATGCCCCCTTAAGAGAGTTATATAAGTTTTATACTTAGATCCCGTAAGTGCTTCTATTATACATAATTCTCGATTTGAATATACGCGAGTAAACAGATTGTGATGTTAATTTAAACGTTGTTTGTATTCAAGCGGTTGAGTGATAATATTTTGTCTCGTAGCTGAATTTATTACAATTTAACAAATTGGTGTGTGAAAGGAACTCGCAGAATTGGTAATTTGTGTCCAAGCGCTGCGAACCGTTCGTTCATCGTTCGATATTTTAGTACTTTGTTTACATAACATTTTCAACTGAGTTTATGTTTACATTCTGTTAAATTGTTAATTAAAATGTATGTTTTTTTAAATCGATATACTCAATCATAACGTGTATTCAGAGTTGTTGTAAAAGTTCATAAAATAAAGTGCGTAGTTTTAAAACAGAAAAATATTAAAAACTGTAGTTACAGTTTCACTTTTTAAATGTGTATCTGATCTAACGTAGTCAGTTCAGATCAAATCTTAAATATTTATCGGATTACTTTATTTGTAATTTATACTCATATATTTCAATCTAGTTTGATCATATTACAGTAATAATATTCAAATTATAAATTAAAATTATTTTAATAAAATAAACCACATAAATAATTAATAAAAAACTTTTTAACAAAAAAATATAACCGACTTCAAAACTAAATACCTACAAGGCAACTAAAAAGCAAAAAATAATACACATCACAAAAACAAATTAAACATTTTGAAGTTGGTGCCATGGAATAGTAGTCTTTATGTTTTATTCGGCACCAACTTCAAAATATTTAATTTGAAGTCGGTAATATTTTTGTCACTTACCTACGAATCTATATACATATATCTGACGTATCTGTTACGGTTAACATTATTAATTGAAAATTATTGATAATTGTCGACCATTCATTTGTAATAATTACCGAAATTGGAGTTAAAAGTAAGAAATTTATCACTGATGAGATGATTATTGATGATTAGTACCGATAAATGTAATGCATTAGTTAAATTGTATAGTTTATAGTAGTAGCCTTTCTGTCACGATTGATGAATATGATACAACTGATGATTGAACTGTTAAGTTTGCTTATGTCAATATACACCCAGATCCGGCGCTACGGGAAGTGCAGCCTCTTCGCCCCTTCGCTCTCTTTACAGCGGACGGAGTCCTCTAGTTCCTCCGCGTGTCCTCAAAAAACATGATCACGTACATGTCGGACAATGCTCAGAGTAGGGTTCCTTCCATAGCCGTTCCTTCAAATAAATGAAAAAATATGAAACAAAAAACGGACCAGTTTGTTACTGGTCTGTTTTTTTAACGTAACTTTACAGGACTTACGTCCTTTTGTTGCAAAGTTATTAGGTGCTACCTGTGTGATTTTTTGCATATTTTTTGATTACACGGTTCAAAAGATAAGGGGGGACACGATTTATGCAACTTTCGGAGCGATTATTTCCAAAAATATTCACTTGATCAAAAAGTTTTTTTTTATTGCCTATGGTTGGCAGACGAGCCAGCGGCCCACCTGATGGTAAGCGGTAACTGCCGCTTATGGACTACAGGAATGTCAGGGACACATCCAAGCCGCTGCCTACCGTGAAGTGAAAACTCTTTTTAAACCTCGTTTGAAGAAAGACATGTCGTAGCGCTCGGGAAACACCGCAGCAGGTAGTTCATTCCAGAGTCTACACGTACGTGGAAGAAAAGAATGTACATGACCGCATTGTTTCCAGGTGGAATGGATGAACCCTACTACGATGTCGAGTGTGGTGCGGTGGTAGAAAGGTGACGGTGGCACCATGTCAAACAGTTCCTCAGAGCACTCTCCGTTGAACAGACGGTAGAGTACGCAAAGTGCACCAAAGTCACGCCTCTGCTGTAAAGACTCCAGTCTGTCCGTGAGATTTGGGTCATCAACGATCCGAACTGCTCGCCTTTTGAGGCAGATGACAGCACGGGTGATGCGCGATATACCAGCCAACAGAATGTCCCTCGGAGCGTTGTTCAGGAGTGACGGTTGCAACTTGTGTCAGAAGTCGAGGACTCTCTGGGGCGGGTCTCCAAATGAGGTGAGAGGAACCTGGTTCGATTCAACCCCACAAAGACACAAGTATGCGCGTTCACTGCGAAGAAAGACCCATTTGTCTTAGTGCCACAGTTCCAAGGAGTTACACTCCGAGTCTCCGAGAGTATTGGGATCCTCGGTGTCGAAATCTCCAGCAAAGTCCAGTTTGGGAGTCATTTGGAAAGTAAAGCCAAATTGGCGAGCAAATAGGTGAGTGTCCTCAACAGAACGAAGCGTTATTTCTCGCCGGCACAGCGACTTGTGCTTTAAAAAGCGCAGGTTCGACCGCACGTGAAGTACTGCTCTCATCTCTGGGCGGGTGCCCCCAAATACTTCCTCTATCCATTTGACTCCCTTCAAAGGCGAGCAGTTCAGATCGTTGAAGACCCAAATCTCACAGACAGACTGGAGTCTTTACAGCAGAGGCGTGACTTTGGTGCACTTTGCGTACTCTACCGTCTATTCAACGGAGAGTGCTCGGAGGAACTGTTTGACATGGTGCCACCGTCACCTTTCTACCATCGCACCACACTCGACATCGTAGTAGGGTTCATCCATTCCACCTGGAAACAATGCGGTCCTGTACATTCTTTTCTTCCACGTACGTGTAGACTCTGGAATGAACTACCTGCTGCGGTGTTTCCCGAGCGCTACGACATGTCTTTCTTCAAACGAGGTTAAAAAGAGTTTTCACTTCACGGTAGGCAGCGGCTTGGATGTGTCCCTGACATTTCTGTAGTCCATAAGCGGCAGTTACCGCTTACCATCAGGTGGGCCGCTGGCTCGTCTGCCAACCATAGGCAATAAAAAAAAACTTTTTGATCAAGTGAATATTTTTGGAAATAATCGCTCCGAAAGTTGCATAAATCGTGTCCCCCCTTATCGTTTGAACCGTGTGATCAAAAAATATGCAAAAAATCACACAGGTAGCGCCTAATAACTTCGCAACAAAAGGACGTAAGTCCTGTAAGGTTACGTTAAAAAAACAGACCAGAAACAAACTGGTCCGTTTTTTGTTTCATATTTTTTCATTTCTTTGAAGGGACGGCTATGGAAGGAACCCTACTGTGAGCATTGTCCGACATGCTCGTGATCGGTTTTTTGAGGACACGCGGAGGAACTAGAGGACTCCGTCCGCTGTAAAGAGAGCGAAGGGGCGAAGAGGCTGCACTTCCCGTAGCGCCGGATATGGGTGTATGTCGACATAAGCAAACTTGACAGTTCAATCATCAGCATAATTACTAATCATCATATTTATCAATCGTGACAGAAAGGCTACTACTATAAACTATACAATTTAACTAATTCATTACAGTTATTGGTACTAATCATCAATAATCATCGATAAAAGTGATACATTTCTTACTTTTAACTCCAGTTTCGGTGATTATTAACAACGAATGATAGACAATTATCAATAATTTTCAATTATTAATGTTAACCGTAACAGATACATCAGATATATATAGATTCGTAGGTAAGTGACAGAGAATGATGCTCGGCGCTGAGTGCTAATATTTGGGCGGCAATTGGCGCAGTAACTCAATATTGTTGGCGACATACGTCACCCCGCACTACACAAAACATTAGCAACTAAGATTGTATTTACACAAAAACTACTCGTTTACCTTGACTAAAAGTGTATAGTAGTTATTTGATCTACGTTCAATCTGTGCTATACATTCACGTACATTTTCGTATTCCTTAGATGTCCTTGAATAGGAGTACTTTCTTAATTAAAATATTTCTATGTATTTCTATGAAACAGAAATACCTTCCGTGATTGCGAACCTTCTTCTAGGTATTTCTAATCATTTATCTTTAAAAATACAACCACTCCTAACACAGGAAATTTAGCTGGGAGTTAATAAAATTAATTACTAGTACCTTTAAAAAAGAAGACTACACTTTAGTGGTGATGAAAAATCTTAAGGAAATATCCGCCTAACTACGTGTGTACGACCCGGACCCGTAACCTGCAGCTCAGCTTGTCTCGTCGGGGTCACTGGGGCAATAATCCAGGAGCTGATGCTGGCGGCTGCCCGTAAATTACACGCAACTTCAAAGAACTTTATTATTTATCAGAATAATAAATGTACACATGTAAAATATTTTGTATATTGTATTGAGTCTGAGTTTTAAATGCGGACATCTTTGTTTCAAATGTATTGTTTTATTTACCCTGCAAAATGCAGCCGGTTCTTTTGTATAAATGAATTAAGTAAGTAATTACGATGCCTTCTAAGCGATAGCTTTTTAACCTACATACCAGGTGTTATAACACCGATAAAATTGAATTAAATATACCTTAAAATAAAACATATTAAAAGCGATCAATAATTCCTTTTTCTCCTTTCACAATATAATTATTAAAAATAATTATACAAGCTTCTTAACATGCGGATGTGAAGATCATAATTTTAAAATTTTGAACCTTTTTTATTAACTTATTATTATTGGTATACGTAAACTTTGCGATTCGTACACATTATAAATCTTTTATAAGCTATGGGTCTTAGTTTCTTACGAGACTGATGTAGGGTGTGGTTGGTGTTAAAGGTTGAGTAGATAAAAAGTTGCCTTACTGTTAGAACTCCACACTCTTTATTTAAGAGATCCGTACTATATCTACGCGGTTTGCCCAGAATGACTTTTAAAATGGCTCTTTGCGCACGCTCCAACGGGAGTAACGAGATTCTACCCATGCCACCCCATGTTACAACACAGTATTGCAGAATATGGAAGTCAGACAGAGGTTGAGTTATACTTCGGTGAGAAAAGGTTATAAATTTGGTTTTAGATAAATTTGGTGTCAAAAGATTTTCATTTATCCATTGGTAGATTTCTTTAACTGCATGCTCGGTGTGTTGTTTGGCGTTATCCCAGGTTTTCCCATGGACAATCAATGCTGTGTCATCGGCTTAGGTGATTATTTTGCAATTTGGCAGATTCTTGGTACATAAAAGGTTTATGTACACCAGAAAAACAGTGGGGCCTAAAACACTGCCTTGTGGCACACTAAAACAGACAGAGGCTTCGACTAATATGCTTATCTACTTTAACGCACTGGGTTCGGTTACAAAGGTAGAAGCGAAATAATTGAAGTGCAATGCCACGTATACCAATTGTTTCTAACTTACAAAGTAAAAGTGAAATGGAAACTGTATCAAAGGCCTTCGACAAATCCAGAAAAACGCTCATTACCTTTAATGAGTTGTCAAGAGCCCTTGTGACAGATTCCGTAAGCTCTATAGTTGCATCTTCCGTGAATTTACCCCTAATAAAGCCAGACTGGTTAGGAGCTATTAGCCCATGTTGATGTAAAACAATTGTAAGTCTAGTATTTAATAACTTTTCAAGGATCTTTGATAGCACCGTTAGCACTGAAATCGGTCTATAATTTCCTATCATCTCCTTATTCATTGACTTATAAATAGGATGTACTAGCGCCTTTTTTAGTACATCGGGAAATATACCAGTTGTTATGCACAGGTTGCACATGTGGGTAATATGGGGAATCAAGGTATTCTTTGCGCTCTTTATGACAAGTGTTGCAATATTGTCAACGCCCACTGCTGAGTCATTCAAATTTGTATACAAATTTGTAGACATTTAAATTTGTTATAATGGACTCGATCTCTTTTAAGTCCGTTTGATATAATGCCATCGAGTCTCTAGGAGATTGGAGTGTACAAGTTATGAGGCAGGAGCGGTTGGTGACATGTTCACTTAAAATTGAATTTGCTAAAGTTGAGCCGATGCCAGCGAAATATTGATTTACCATATCTAATGACACGTTTGGATCTTCATCTAGACTAAGCAATGAGTTTGAGGGGATTGAACGTTGTTTATAATTAGTGATTTTACTAACGGTATTCCACATGCCTTTAGGATTTCTTTTATTGTTATTAAATTCTGATTTTTTCGTGTGCAATTTTTTTTTTTTAAAGTATATTGCAGTAGTTGCGATACCTTGTGTAAGTAATTTGAAGTGTCGCGTTTTGTAGATTATTTTTGTCTTTTTTATGTAATTTATCTCGGTGTCTAATGCACCGCAATAGACCTAGAGTAAGCCATGGCTTGATGATCCGTTTACGGTGAGGGACCGAAACTTCTTTGGAACAAACTGTGACAACATTGGCAATAATCGCAGTCAGTTGAGTAGCTACATAATTGTCATCATTTTCATAGTAAATATGACTAAAATCAATGTGCTGCTAGGAGGCCATGACATGCCAACATGTCTAAATATTTATTACAGTTCCGGTCATTAGTACCTATTTGCATCAGACACAGTGATATCCATTATGATATACTTTCCAACATTCCCAGTTTTGTTTTGAAAATGTATGATGCGTATTTATAATTGCAACAAAAGGCAGTATCTAATGGTTCTGGTTTATAACACAGGTCTCAATTTCGGTAAGTTATAATAGTGTAAATATTGCATGTATCTGTATATTGTTTTTAATAAACGACCAAAAACTTTACAAAAATAAACAGCCAATAAGAAAAAAATAGTATGGAGACGATTTCGGTCAACTTTTAGCAGGCATTCTAAATATCATGTTATGTAAATAAACCAATCACGTCGCTATTTGCCATCACTAATTTTCCGCGAAACACACTTTAGTATTTTGGGTAGTGACATGAGTTGTCAAGTGACAACTAAATTGATACAATAAATGCATTTTTGAAAGATAGAAAAATTTGAAATCCAGACTCAGGAATCGAACCCGAGACAGAAGAAATCTAATAACATAGTCCAGATAGGTGGTTCGCTTCTGGCCCCGGTTTGGCTACGGAAGTCTCGGGTTCGATTCCTGAGTCTGGATTTCAAATTTTTCTATCTTTCAAAAATGCATTTATTGTATTTGTAAAGTTATTGGCAAGAAATGCCTATAAAAATTACTTCAACTAAATTGATATTACTGGCTTGATATACCGCTTCATTTGTCGTCCATGGGGAAATTCTAGAGGTCAGGTGGAATACAGTCGTGGGCTTCTTAGGTATTTTATATTCTCTTTAAAGACATCGATGCTATCTTTCCAAGGACTATCTATATATGCAAACGCAGATTGGACTGGTGATCGTTTGGGGGATGAAAATGCTTCCTAAAGAGTTCTGAAGTGGCCAAAACAGGTGGAAATCTGATAAAGCAAGATCAGGGCTATACGGAGGATGCATCAACACATCCCGGCCATGCTCTCTCAATTTTTATTGAGTGGCTATAGATGAGTGCGGTCTGGCGTTCTCATGATGGAACACCACGCCCTTCCTATTCACCATCTCCAAAACCAGCTGGAGACTCCAGCTGGTTTTTCTCAATGGCTTATTTTAACTTCATCAGTTGCTGAGAGTAGAGGTCAGAATCGATAGTTTTACCCGGCGGCGGCAAAAGCTCATAGTGGACGATTCTTTTCCAATCCCACCATACACACAGCATCACTTTGTTTCGAGTCAGGCCTGGATTTGCCACGGTTTGTGGGGCTTGTCCATGCTTCGACCACGATCTTTTTCGGACATTCTTAAGTGACCCATTTTTCATCACCTGTAATCAACCGTTAAAAAAACCCATTTCTTAAAATGGGTCGAAATTGTTACGTTTCAACAAAGAATCGCAAATGGAAACACGTTCAAATAAGTTGCTCCCACAAGATGGCAATAAGTCATCAAAATGACACATACATATTATAAACAAATAAAAAATTATACCTTACATTTTTTTTTCTTTGTATGAAAAATACGAAAATACTTTTTCCCCGACCTTATATTCAGTCTCACACTTTGCCGCCCAAAAATTGACTGAAATGGTCTATAAACAAAAACTTTGTTGTTGGTGTTTATTTTTATGAAGTTTTTAGGCATCTGCTTTCAATTTTCTACTATGTATTTTATGCAGTCTTAAAGATTTTGAAACTTCATAGCAAAGTCTAATGGACGTCCTTTCTCTTACCTGGTGTCGTAACACCGACCATTTTCCGAGTTGCCCAGACCATCTGAATTTTTTTTTAGTTTTTTTTTTTCAGGGTTGATGGCTACATACCTACATACTAACATCCTAAAAAATCAAAACGATCTGAGACGTGAAATAGTTCAGGATTCTAGGATCTGGGTTAAAATTTTTCGTTTGGACTGCATTATTAGAGAAATTAATTAAATAAACCACTTAAATTCTAAATGTACACGGTTATTTAAGTGTTTACCAACCCAAAATGTTTCACTGAATTTGCAGAGGATTTCAATAGCTAGAAACTACCTGTCAAGAAAATAGTGTTCTGTGTATTATTATGTACATATTTCTCCTCGTTTTAATTCAATAAAACACAGTTATTTTTTGTTTTCATTTTTAATTAGAGTTGGAGATTTTACTTTTGTCTTTGCATTTATTATATCATAAGGTTTATTATGGATACTAAGAAAGCATTAAAAAAAACTATTATTTTTATATAAAAACAATTTCTGAGTAAATATCGTCTAGTCTAGACATACCTAATAGTAATAAATTAAAATGCTAAATGATTTAAATTCATAATTGAAAATTAAAATGAAAAATGTTGAACGATACGAAAAGTGTCACTTTCAGTAGTTTTGAACAGTTAGTGGGGAGTGTGTATGTAGGGAGATGTTTGGTGCAGTTCATGCGAGTCGTGCGGCAAATATAGTGCCGGCGGACCCCCGCAGTGTCGGAGTTGTGGGCCCGTCCGGTTGGCCGCCGGCCAGGACGGCACTATAAAGTACCCACAACATGACACGCTATACTTAGTACGCAATAAATGTATGTACTATATTATGTATGAAACTGATCTTTACTGTAACTTATAATGTACTTATACTATAATATAATAATATTACACAACCGAAACAACAATTTGTGGTTCACACAAAGTGGTGTCCCGTGTGGGAATCGAACCCACGACCTCTTGCGTAGCAGTCGGACACACTCCCACCGCGCCACAGAGGCAGTCAAAATTCTTTCACTTATCGAAGCTACATTATCGAGGAGTACCTAACATAGGCTATATTTCATTACGCGAACCAAGTCGCGGGCAACAGCTAATAATTTATAAATAGAATATAGAATAGCTTTTGCTCGCGGCTTTCCTCGTTTAGTGTTTTGAAAATATCCAATGGGGTGAAAATATGAAGCATTCTTTCGTAGTGCTTATTTCTTTCTCTGCAAATTTTCAAGATTTTTTTTTCAAGACTAGTTCTTGAGCTAGTCTTGAAAAAAAAATTACAAAGGCAGTTAAATATTAAATTCATAATAAATTCAGTAAACACCTGATAATGTCTATCTGAAAATTAAATGAATATTTCTCTTATTTTCTGAGAAAAAGTGATCAACCTTTGCAAACATTTATTTTAGTTATTAAATTTACTAATTGGGAAACAAGCAAAGGCAATTAAAATTAAGCATATTTCTGAGTTATTTAAAACAAATTGAACTTTTATACAAAACAAATTCCTTGAAAACAATTTGCCGGCTTATCGCTAATGTTTGTAGACACGAGGGTTATTCCATTACTCAGGAAAAATGAAAACAGATAAAACTGTAAACTTGAGGGCAATCAAAACGAGTCGCTTTATAGATTTAAAAATAGAAGTGGTGCAGGTGCTCTGTGTTTCATTGTTTAAAGTAAATCAAAGCTGTCAGCGTTCGACCCCGTTACATTCTTAAACAAAGTATGGCATGGTAATGGTGGCATGACATCCACCTTAAATGTTAACTGATGAACGATATGCGCAGCTACTCGGTTAAGTTGCTCAGTGAATATATGTTTAAAATTCGGTAACGTTCGCGTGCGGAAAATTGCTAAGTGCAAGTTTAAACAATACAGGTAACTAGTTGTTTACCCACACAACTGATGAGTTTGGTAACCTTACATGAAAAAAAAAGAATAGAGGAATATATTCTTTTTTTTTCAGTTAACTATCCCTGGCGTTAGCACATTGGCAGGCAGACACATATCAAAACACACAATTTTAGTTTAGTGATTTTTGACGTTTAGATGGAAACTTCTGACATTTCTGTTGTATGTAGGTAATGATTAGTACCTGACAACGAGAGGTGAAATATTTTCTACAGCAGACGATCATAAATAGATCAATTAATACCCACAAACAGTAGCTTCAGCAATTTCAGTGAGATATTCTCATTTAGATATACCTAGTACTCCTAGGAAAATATGATATCTATACCTAAACGATACTAATCCATGATATTAATTATATATCTACTTTGGTCGTGGCGATGTCTAACGCTCGACTCCACACTAAAATAATACATAACTATTGAAATTAACTGTTTCAACGTCCAAGCTTATTTTCCACCTTGCAAACTGTAATTTAAAGAAAATAAGGTCAATATTCTGGAAACTAAAGTGCTTGAAACTTGAAACGATTCGGTATTAAATGCAAATGTACAAAACTTGGCAGGCCAACGCCGACAGCACACCACTTAACGAAGCACAACCCACCAACTACAAGTAGGACTCGACGTGGAACATTCCACAACTTTGAAGGAGGTTTAAATATTCTACAAGGTTCGCGCTGCAGTTGTGATCGTTCACTCGCCCTCAATATGAATACAACGAAATGACAACAACAAAAACAGGTCCATATAGCAATACGTTATACCTACTAAATACGTATCTCATGTTAAAAAGCTTCTCTATACAGAAAAATTGTGACTCTTGTGTGGTCAACAAGTACAAAAATGCCAGTAGGTTTATGTTTTTGTATCGTGAGGACGACCCGAAAAATAAAATTATATGCCAAATAGTAATACAAATTGAGTAAGATTAGAAACGTATGCACAAAGGGAAATGGTCGCAGGCGGACGTTATTTTACAATACCATTAGCAAAGTCTTGTAGTCGTATCGTTGCAGTGGCTCGCGTTATTTCTGTATCAAAGCTGAGAGTTAGAAACAGCTGCTGTCCCGCGACTCTTTGAGAAAAACGCTCGAGAAAAATATACGGAAGTTTATAGTAAGCGGCAGCTATTTTATTAGTTATTGTTTTTAAACTTTCGCGATTTTTATACATATTAGTTATATTTCGGGACTTAATCGCGTGAATTATTTAAAGGTACGAACCTTTTATTTACCCGACGTTTCGATCGAATTGCACCGATCGTGGTCACGGGTCGACTGGCCGTGACCACGATCGGTGCAATTCGATCGAAACGTCGGGTTACTAAAGTACTACACACGTACTAGACAAGTTCCTGTCAGGTAGGGATAAGAGTACAGTTACGTATGTAGGGTACATATTTATGTACCCCAGATAAACCATAATATTTACCTACATTTGTGGACAAAATAGGTATAGCCAATGAGAAATAACCGTAATGTAAAAACTCAAACAAAGAGGTAGAAACGAACGAATTCATTGACAATTGAAAAGAGGGCTTTCAATTGTCAATGAATTCGTTTGTTTTAGCATGTTTCGTTTCGATCGTTTGGCTTGTAATATTATCATTCACTGCAGCTGCACATACTCTTTTCCCGTGTATTTCCAAGCTAAGTGAATTTGGAGAGGTTCCCAGCGGCAAGCTCAGCGCTCAGCGCACAGCGCGCAGCGTGCTCTCACAATACTTGCCATGTGTATGATCTGTGAGTGCGGCCCTCTTGCAGTAGGTACTCGTCGATATGAAAGCTCGCATATTGTGTCTATATGTGACATCGCTTCTCTAAATCGTCCACACGGCAACTGTCAACTTGCGATGCGATCTTCACAATGCATTGTGACTTGAAGCAGATTAATTAAATTACAAAGTTTTATAAAACATTCTTTTTTATCAAAAGATGTTTATGTAGTATCCATTTTACTTGGGACGTGCCCCTTATCTTTGTTATTTATTACCCTTATATTTGGATGTATGGATGCTGATTTCTTAATTATGCCAGAACGACTAAACATATGTAGATGTTTGGCACAAATATATATTAATGTCTAGAATAGCATAGAGGCTACTTTTTATTCCGAAAAAACGTAAACATTCTACGCGTTCGTAACCGCTAGTAGAACTTTTGTGCGACTCCGTTAATCAGTAATGTACGCCCTATTGTGTGTTCAATTGCCGCATAAATCGTATTAATTTTATATGTCTGAGAAATTTAAGATTATAGCACCTCGTAACAAAGACAAAACAGAATTTATTGAAACGGCGGTAGCCTAATACCTAAGGCATCGGACTCGCAATCGTCAAGTTGCGGGTTCGAATCCTACCTAAGTTGGAGGGGTTCACAAGATTGCTAGTTATGTGAGAACAAATCCCACTATGCTAGATTTCTTAAAAAAAAAATGATGACTCCCTTGGTTGTTACTGTATTACGCGCAAAAATAATACAAATAATGTATCTCAAACAGATTCCAAGGCCTGCCCGATACGAACACATCAAATAAGATAAAACTAATTTAAATTGTATGTAACTACGTACTGCATTGTATAATAAGTATTATTGTATGAAACAGATGTCGAGTTTTATTAAATTTTCTTTTTTTTAACCCGCTTTTAATTAGCTTCACTTGTAACTATGTATGTAAGTAAATCTTGGAATCTTAATTTGACCCACTTCCCGGTTTTCGATTAGGATGAAATTTTGCACACGCTCTGAGTTCTGATGACAATACATGATTAACTAAGAAATGTTATTACAAATCCAATATGGCGACCTCCCCAAGATGGCGGACTGGCTGTTTAAAATCCACCCCCATGATATGGGTATCAAATGAAAGGGTTAGCTGTCAGGAATACGAAAAAAATAGTCACGTGACTCAAATCCAATACGGCGGACGTCCAAGATGGCGTTGTAATTTTTAGTATGTACTAAAAGCGTGTTTTTTTAGTTTTTTAAACTATTTGTAAGTTATTCTAAAATTGTTTTATCATTTTTTTTTAAATTAGCTTTCTCCCGCAGCTTCGCCTGCTTGAATGTTGGTTATCGCAATAAAAACTAACCTATAAAATATATCCTTTCCTGAGACTTATGCTATCTCCAAATTTCATTTCAATCGGTTCAGAACTACTTTCACATTTTTATAAGTTAAACTACATATATGTATATGTAACTAAAAAAACTACATATTTCATTCAAACTTATCAAGTTTGAGTTTGGAATAAATATATTGTTTTTGGGTTCATACCGATATTTTTTCCGATTGATTCTCTGACTTCAACAAAAAATGGACGAATTGGTTCATTACCAAGTTTTACACTAAGCAACAGGTTTCAGTTCCGTAGCTAAAATGGCAAAAACGTAACCCTTATAGTTTCGTCATGTCCGTCTGTCTGTCGGTCCGTCCGTATGTCACAGGCATTTTACTCAAGTACTACCCAATTAATATTGATTTAATTTCGTGAAAAGGTATATTGTAGTAGCCGCTACTTAGTTTGGTAGCAAAATATTAAATATGAATATTTTTAGGGGGGCACTCCATACATGTAAAAGAAGCTTAAGCCTAAATTTTTTGAGCGTACATCAACGTGTGGCACGTAATTTTGACTGCCTCTGTGGCGCGGTGGGAATGTATCCTACTGCTACGCAAGAGGTCGTGGGTTCGATTCCCACCCAGGATAAAACTTTGTGTGATGAACACGATGGTTTATTTTGTGTCTGGGTGTAATTTATCTATAACATGTATTTATTTAGAAATATTTAAGTATGTTTATCAGTTGTCTGGTTGCCATAGTACAAGCTCTGCTTAATTTGGGATCAGATGACGTTGTGTGAGTTGCCCCAAGATATTATTCGTATCAACCCATATGATGGCCCACTGCTGGGCACGGGTCTCCCCAGTAGAACCTACTGGTATGTAGATCCTGGGGGTAATTGCCATAATCGCCACGCTTGGCGAGCGGGTTGGCGATCGCAGTAAGGCTTTAAGTACGCAGAGGACGCTGCTGCCCGTCCTCCGGAGTGAAATCCCTTAGTCGCCTTGACGACACCCACGGGAAGAGATGGGGTGGTACTATTCTTAAGCCGGCACCACACGGCATTATTATATTATTATTATTATCATTCGACAGATATTTTAAAAACATTTTAAGGTTTTTAATATTTTTTTTTGGTTAGGTAAATATTTTTGGAAATAATCGCTCCGAAAGTTGCATAAGTTGTCCCCCTTATCTTTTGAACCATGTGACCAAAAAATATGTAAAAATCAAAAAGTTAGCGCTTAACAAATGAAATACACACATCAAAAGTGTCTAGGGATCAAGCATTTTTATGCGGATTTCTTGAGATTGAGATGTGGCTTTGTAATAAATTTATGATTTTATAAATTTATATGGATCCTTTTTGGTGCATTTCATAATTTGAATCAGGAACTGTGAATCAAATTCGAGTAAAAGATGAAAATCAGCTGTCAATATTTTCCCTATAAAAACATACAACGCATTGAAGACATTATTAGTGCTACTGTTTCCCTACTACTGATTAAAACCAACGTTATTATGGAGCGGCGACGTCATTTAAGCAGGGAAGAAATGCTCAGAGCCGTGGGAATGATAGAAGCTGGTTCCCGGCAACGTACTGTGGCTTTAGCTCTGAATACAAGTCAGAGTGTTATCAGTCGACTTTGGACACGTTACCGAAGCACTGGTACCGTGGCTGAGCGCCATGGAGGACGGTATCGCTGCACCACACGGAGACAAGACCGATACATTCAAATCTTAACTCGAAGAGGTCCAACAATAACCGCCATGATGTTAGCCGTGAGGCTTCATCACTCTTCAGGGAACTTAATTAGCGACCAAACAGTCAGAAACCGCTTGCATGAAGTGAACCTTCATTCCCGAAGACCGCTACGGGTACCACCTATAGCAATGCACAATCGTAGGATTCGATATCAATGGGCTCTTGAACACAGAAATTGGGCAGAAGAACAATGGCGTTTCGTGTGCTTTTCTGATGAGTCTCGTTTTGGTATGAGACCGGATACAAGACGTATACGACACTGGAGAACCCCTGGACGCCAACAGCGATTAAAATCCTGCCAGGAAGTCCATCCTTATAGTGGTGGAACCATCATGGTATGGGCGGGTATTTGGATCGGCGGAAGAACTGAGTTGATTTGGATCAGAGGCAACCTCAACGCTCAAATTTATGCTGAGACGATTGTATCAGACGTCATCGTTCCTCTACAAGTGCAAATCGGTCCCTTATTTCAGTTAATGCATGATAATGCACGACCGCACACCGCAAGAGTTGTAAGACAGACTCTCGCCGCAGCTAACATCAATGTCCTGCCCTGGCCTGCTCAGTCGCCAGACTTGAACCCGATTGAGCATGCATGGGATATGCTACAGAGAAGAGCTCTGCCGAATATGGAGGGTATCCAGTCGCAAGAAGACCTTTTTTTGTTGTTGCAACGAACATGGGCGGCCATTCCACAGCGTGATTTGGATGAACTCATTTTGAGTATGCCAAACCGATGTTCTTGCGTTGTTAGTGTTCGCGGTAGAAACACGGATTATTAATTGTTTAAGTTACCCAATAAAATTTTAAAGAAAACTGTTATTTCAGTCTTTTTTTCGAACTTTAATGTTAGTGGTTCAAATGTCAAAAATCCCTTATTAGGAAAATGGCAAATTTCTTTATTAATGCAAAGGTGACTTGGTTTATCGTTACTGTGACAAACGTAAACACTTTATTTGATGAATCCTTAAAGAAATAAAAAAAAAAAAATCAATCAGGAGAAAAGTTATTGCAAAAATATATGTTGATCCCTAGACACTTTTGATGTGTGTAGTAGTCTTTGTGTTTTATTCGGCACCAACTTCAAAATGTTTAATTTGTTTTTGTTATTCTAGGTATATTATTTATTGCTTTTTAGTTGCCTTGTATTTATTTTAGAAGTCGGTGATATTTTTTTGTAAAAAAGTTTTTTATTTCACACTTTTCAGTGGGTTGGTTTGTAATTCACCTAAGTTACAATAGGCTTATGTCAACTGCTGAAATTCTTTTACAAATAATTGCTTACCCCGATGCAGGGCCGTTAATTGTTGAGGAGTTCACTATCAGCTATATTACATTGTGTAATAGTAGTTTAACGAGAATAAAGTGCTACTCAATACCATATTAAAGTAACTGAATCGCAAACTGTAAAATATCTCGTCATTTGTGGTCTTCATCATCGGTTCCACTTGACCAATTGGTGTTTTTTAAGAGTAAATGCACGAACCACTATGAAATATACCTAAATCACTGTAGGTGTGCCTTTAATATTTTAAGAGTTCCCTCGATTTCTCCAGGATCCTATCATCAGATCGTGATCTGATGACAATGGGACCAACTTGGAAGTATACCCTATCAAACACAAAAACAATTTTTCAAATCGGTCCAGCCGTCTTTGCGTAATCGGTGAACAAACATACAAAAAAAAAAAACATGCAATCGAATTGAGAACCTCCTCCTTTTTGAAGTCGGTTGAAAATAGATGTCGCTCGAGGCATCGACCGCAAGGATGACATAAGGCACCTGTCCCACAGACGGCGAGAAAGCGAGTAGCGAGTATCGATTTTATCGCCCAAAAAACGTACATACTTATGTAGATCCCGTGTAAACAAAAGATATATTAATAGTTATTCTCCGACCGTTCGCACTGCCGGCGAGTACTCGCTATAAACTGCATCTCTTTTGTTTACACGGACGGGATCTATAAAATACATCTATTGTACATTTCTTAAGCCATAAATCGCTACTCGTTTCTCGCTCATCGTTGCTGGTGGGACAGGTCCCTTAGCCCGTTATGGGTTTATTTTTGCTGTCAAACGCTGAAAGATGTGTTTCCATTAAGTTATTTTTTTTACAGATTTACCTAACTGTAAAAGTGACAAAGTTGCAAACAAACTTGTAACCCATTTGCCTTGGAGGTTGATTTTCTAAAAACCCTGAAACTCGTACTTAATTATTTTAAATCAAAATTCTAAATAAAAAAATTAACAGATCTAGCTCTAAAACTGACGGAGTTTCATATAAACTTACCCCTTAGGGGATGAATTTCCAAAAATCCCTTGTTTTCGGATGCATACATTATATAAGGAACCCCTTCTGAAAATGTCATGTTTCTACAATATAATATACAGCGGTTTAGGCTGTGCGTTGATACATCAATTAGTCTATCAGTCCGTCAGTCAGGACAAAGAATATTAAATAAAACTATATACATATAGATATATCAGATCAAGAGCTTCTAAATGTTTATCAACGGCCGAAAACTGGTGTTAAATATCATTAAAAGTTATCCTGTTTTGCGAACAGGTTTCGTAGACTAGGAGAAACGCTTCGTTGCATTTGTTAATTTGAAAATACCCCTTTCACCGATTGAGTTACTGTAAAAATACACTCTTATTTTGGTCAATGTTTAATGTCGTGTGCAACTTTACAATCACCATCCCGATTTTCCGATTATTATTGAGTATAATGCTCAAGCCACGTAAGATGCATCAGGTTGTTCATTTTCCCAGCTATAGAATCAAAACAAATACATTTAGTGTGGTCAAAAAGCTATTTTGTCTTCATGTTACGTCATAATTTTAATACTAGTACTTTAATCTGCGAAGTTAGAGCTATGTTCGGCGTAAAATAACATCTAGGCCAAGTTTAAAAGCCTAACAAGAGCCTGTAGCAAAGAAACAAGGAAATTAAATAATATAATGAGTGAAGAAGCCGCATAAAAGGTTTTGTTCTAACGATGTTAATTTATTTAAAGTGAGGAACAACTATCCTTATAACAATATGACGGCTGATTTTATTATATGATAATAGATGTTTATTTTGTTTAAATTTATTGTGAAAGCTAGGTGTTCATTCGTTTACATTCAGATTGCTCTATTAAGAGCATGTTTAATTTTGAACGAAATCTGAAAATTGTTATTTAGTGTTCGTTCGAACTGTACCGAATCAAATCATTTGGGAATTAAAAATTAGAGAAAGATGGCATCGTCAGCATCAGTAAATCTGAGGCTGATGATGTCATCTTTCTCTAACTTTAGCTCTAAGCCGTTATATAACTGACCTAACGTGAAACCAATAAAAACCACTATAAAATTAAAAGAAGATGAGTTGAACCCTGTAGAGACCACAAAGTTTTTAGGAATTACTCTAGATTCTAAGCTTCAGTGGGGCCCACATTTAAGTGAATTGTCTAAAAGACTCAGTTCTGCAGCGTACGCAATTAAAAAAAAAATTCAGCTAACAGACGTTGAAACAGCGCGATTAGTTTATTTTAGTTACTTTCATAGTTTAATGTCGTACGGTATGCTACTGTGGGGGAATGCTGCCGACATTCAAACCATTTTCGTTCTGCAGAAGAGAGCTATTCGATCAATTTATGATCTTAGTAGTAGACACTCACTTAGAGAAAAATTTAAGGAAATCAATATCATGACTGTTGCATGTCAGTATATCTATGAAAACCTTATATATGTTCAAAAATTTTGATAGTTTCTGCAAGAAATGTGATATACATAATATTAACACGCCGAACAAACATAAACTTGTTGTACCAGCGTCAAGGTTACAAAAAGTAAACAAATCATTTCGGGGCCAATGTATACGTTTCTACAATAAAATCCCTAGCGATATTTAAAAATTAAGTCGTAGTAAATTTAAGTGTACCATTAAGAAAAATTGTGTATGAAAAGTTACTACTCAATAATTGATTATATGGAAGACAAAAACGCTTTGGATTGAACTGCTTTCTCTCACAGGCTATTAAAATGTATCAGCTGAATCATCACAACATTAGTAACATAAATATTAGTCTGTATCTATGTATTTATTTATGTATGTACGTATGTATTGCTGTAAGTATGTATACTATTGTATAGTTATGTATGTAGGTATATATGTATGTATGTATTTTTGTAAGTATGTATACTAATGTATAGTTATATTGGATTTTAGTATTTATTTTATATTCTCTATCTAGCTATTTTTATTTGTGTATTATGTAAGAATAATAAGGAAGTTCTTATTTTACAATTAGGTTACTGCACCTACACATTCCATTTCATCATCACCCTAAGGTAGACTGGCAGAGAATGCTTTTAGCATTAAGTCCACCTTTGTACAACTTTGTGCATAAAGTTTTAAATAAATAAATAAATAAAATGTACTTTAAGATTATATGTATATATACATATTTACTTTGTAAGAAGTGAAGTATTGTGTTTGCTGAATACGTTTATATATACTCATTTTAGAGTTACTAATAGTATTATTATTTAGTTATCCTTAATTTATAAACGATTACACTCACCAAACACACTGGTTCATTCAGTAAAATTTATTTTTGTAAAGAAAAACTTGATGATTTTAAAAGAGTGGCACATGAGTTTCTTGGCAGCTTCTTCTCATGACCTTTACACTTGGAACTGCCACCTAACCTCATTTTGTTTTTTTCTTATAACAATCATAATTTTATAACATTTTTAGTATGTATTAATTTAAAAGATATTTGAGTTTGAGTTCGACCAATACTAAAATGTGAGCAATTACGTAGGCACTAGTACCAGATTATACTTATGTCGTGCAATAACTTCGCTTATTTTATTTAACAATTTACAATAATGATGGCTGAGCGTAACATGAGGCTGTAAAATTTATAACAACATTGTATAAGTGCTTCGTGAAATACAGTTGATGTATTCGTGCCCCAATCTCACAATCAACAGGGCTCTGGTGTTTATAACTTATTACACGTGTTTTATAGCTATTCTATCAACAAAACCAATACAATTATGTCATTGGCTTATTATGACATTTTTTTGACGAATACTCCGGAGAAAATACGCTATTTTTTTCGCATGTACGACCGAATTGCCTAGACCGTCAGAACCAACAATCAGTAGCTACTGAGGTCTATCACGAGGCTACCGAATCGGTTCGGTAAGTGCCGTAATTTTGGTATAATAGCTATATTGCACGTACGTTTGACGTATGTTTGAGCTTTAGGTAACTTTGCGAATGTTATAGACATCTTATAAAGATTTTTTTTTTCAGTTACAAATTTAAAAAAGCTGTTTTATGTGCTGTATAAAAAATTAGAAAAACTTAAGAGAATCCCTTTTTATTTTCCATTTTATTATGTTTACGTAGTTATGACTCCAAAACTATAAATAAAATGTAAACTTTGTTCAATTAATACTTTTTTATTTCACTAAACTATATATTAAATAAATGATACAGAAACTGTTTCATGTTCTATATAAAATTGGATTATACATAGCGATTTTATTATATACACGTCATTTTTACGTATGATTAGGCTTCTAGGGTTAAAATACTCGTAGATACTGCTACGTAGTTAACTCGATAAGTGTTTGGCAAGAAAAACTATACAATATTTATTTCACATTTTTTCTAAATAGGGAGAATGAAGGAGAGCCTTCATTCTCTATGCAAGTTCCATTCGACTAAACTAACTTTTGTAACACTTTTGTCAGTTTTGATCTGATAGCTTTGAAACTGCGGCTTCGTAGTCGGCCACGACCTCTTCGGTACACGAAATAAAATTTGGATTATCATGAACAAAAATAAATCACAAGGAGCTAAATCAGGACTCTACGGTGAATAGGGCAAGGTTTCAACACCGGATTCCCCAAGAAACGCATTTGTTCTGAGACGGGTAGCGTTGAAAAAAGCAAGAAAAAATACAATTTCTATCAAATTTCGTTTGTTGTTTTTAGGGTTCCGTAGCCAAAATTAATTTAGCTGGTAGAAGGGGGACACTTGACTCTAACATAAATTTGCACTCTAAAACTTAATATTTCACAAACGGATCCCTAAATCTAAGAATGGTCTTCACAACCTCTATACTCTCTATACGTATCTGATGATACCCTGTACGGTAGAGTAGATGAGAAAAAAAATCACCTCCCACTTTTCTTAAAGGGGAGGTACCTTCAACAAAAGTGTTTTCATGTATTGCCGTTTTAGCTAACAATACTTATTTGGCGCTCTCGAAAGAAAAATAAATTGTAATGCCTATAGAAAAGAAAAGAAACATTTATTTGTTGAACCACATAAGTCACAGCTTCAACAGAAAATGGTAAATAAAGAATTACATAAAACATTAAAACAAAAAGAAATAACAGAATATAATAAAAAATAAATCAATTAAAAAAATAAAATAATAATAATCAATTCAGTTGGAAAAAAAAAGGAAAGGAAAACCATAATAACAAAAGCTGTGCCTCGCGGCTGCAACAAATGGGTGTCCAGTTCAGCATTTTGCCAAGCTGACAGAGCCTGGCGCTGGTTTTCAACTGGAACCCCGTATCATGTTTGATTATTGTTTATATTATTAGGACTATACTCGAGAGCTATCACCAACCGCCTCACGAGAAATTTCGACGAGTTCCAGCCCCCGGAACAAGCTGCCTTTGGAAAATGCTTCAGAACCGTAGACAACAACATTCATACGGTTTGGCAGATTACTCACAAACTAAAGAGTACAATCAGCCGCTGTGTATAGCTTTTGTGGGCAACGAGTAAGCCTTCGAAACTTGGGTGGTTCTGAATGCTATGCAACGATGCCGTATAGACTGGCGATAGATCAAGGTGCTAAGATGCTTTTATAACACTACCATCATGACCGTCCAGATTCAGGACCACAAGACCAGACCAATAGAGCTGCGCCGAGGTGTAAGAAAGGGGGATATCATATCCTCGAACTTCTTTACAAGCGTCTCTTCTTAGTAGCGGAGTCGCTGGAGCAGCTTAGCGAGATTTAAGATGTTGTGGCATAAATTGAGAGAGGCCTATGTCCAACAGTGGACCGATATAGGCTGATTGATAGATTAATAAAAGACGTAACAGATTGCCCCAGTCGATTGGAAACAACACTATTGTAGGGTGGATTGACATCAAAATACGAGGGTCAAACTGAAAGTTCTTAGAAAATCAAAAACTGATTACATTAGCCAGTTATTAGTTTTATTATATCTTTTCAAAATATTGTCCATTCACGTCAATACACCGCTGCATGCGATGGAACCACTGGGAAAAGCACTTTGCCCACTCGTTCTTAGGGGTCTCTTCAATGGCATCGCGATACGCAGACACCGCTTCTTCAGCATTCATAAACCGCTTTCCTTTAAGTTTTTCTTTAATTTTTGGAAATAAATAAAAATCACAAGGCGCGAGGTCGGGGCTATACGGCGGGTGACCCAGTAATTCAACGTTTGATGTCGCCAAATAGTCGATCGTTCGCTTGGCGGT
The DNA here is from genome assembly GCA_945859575.2 of Herminia tarsipennalis. Taxonomy (NCBI): domain Eukaryota; kingdom Metazoa; phylum Arthropoda; class Insecta; order Lepidoptera; family Erebidae; genus Herminia; species Herminia tarsipennalis. The sequence goes on from OX243840.2 coordinate 27,585,266, forward strand.
GTGCGACGAGGCATTGTCGTGGTGAAGGAGGATCCTACTGCGAGGTCGTTTCTCTCGAACTTTTTCCAAGACAAGTGGCAAACAATTGGTAGTGTACCATTCTGCAGAAACTGTTTTTTGATCCTCTAACACAATTGTTGCGAAATGACCTATCCTTCCAAAGAACGAGGCCACCATTTTTTTTCCCGCACTTCGATCTCTTTTCACTTTAGTTGGCAACTCCTCGAAAGGAAACACCCACTGATCAGATTGTCTTTTGGTTTCAGGATCATAACAGTAAATCCAGCTTTCGTCACCTGTTAGTATGTCGAACACAGCATTTGAGTCACCTCCGTTAAATCTTTCAATCATTTTACGGCACCAGTCCACACGATGGAGTTTTTGAGCCTCAGTCAAATTATGAGGTATTCACCGGGCGCAAGGCTTCCTGACCGCTAAATGTTCGTGGAGGATTTTGTGCACTTGACTCATACCGATGCCTAAGCTTGTCCAAATCTGCTGATAGGTCACTCTTTTGTCAGTCTCTATCATACGCCGCACAACACAGATGTTATCTTCAGTCGTCGCCGTAGAAGGCCGTCCCTCACGTAAATCATCAGTGAGATTAGTGCGACCACGTTTAAACTCATTAAACCAGTTGTAAACAGTCGCACGAGATGGGGCTTCATCGTGAAAGGCCAATCGTAGTCTATCATAACTTTCTTGTTGACTTAAATGACATCGAAAGTCATAAAAAATCATTGCACGAAAATTTTCTCGTGTTAAATTCATGTTGACGTGACACAGAAAATTTTCAATTTGCCGCCAAATCGTAAAACAAATGACAAATGAATGAAATATGTACTCAGTAATATTGGCAAAGAGTTATATTTTTAAATTTTAGAATTATTTTTTTATTATATAGTTTATAAGTGGCCAGTTCTAAGAACTTTCAGTTTGACCCTCGTATTACACCCATTTAGCTGTTCAATTAATGTACTTGCGCGAATACGTGCACACATTGTAACAGGTCACACGATATTCATAATTGGTTCCAGTATAACTACTACAGTACTTGTTGTGCATTTTGACTTGATCTGAAGTAAGTTTGTCAGTATATGTAGTATATGAAAGCATAAAATAACAAAATAGATATATGAGCCATCATAACTTCATAAGGTTAAAGCATAATCAAGTCATTACTCATCATTTAGCGGAGCGTCACGGCGGAGACTACTCGCGTTCATCTTAATTAAATACCTTGTCAATGTAACCGTATATAGCTAGTAAGAATTAATCACTTTATAGATTAAACGTATGACATCAAATACAAAACCTGTTATACCTAATACTTTGGCTATAGGTGGTGTGGTATTAACTGAAGAATAGGTATATTGACCTTGAAATTTATAAGTGAATATGACATTCTATAATATTCGTATGGTATCTATTAAGTTAGTGTTAGATCCCCAATCAATGTTAAGTTTAACTGCATTTTGGTGATGATGGTACATTTTGAAAGAGACTAGTTAACTAAGCAGGAGTTCGTATAGTTCTCAAATATACAAATACATTGTTGATTTCTTGACCCCCATAGTCCGATAGCGATGTGGTAACAACCAAACCGTTCTTATGCTGGCGAAAGTAAATGGAGGACGACAACTCAATTTATTTTTACATTATTTAAGGCACGGAAAGCTGTAATATGGTCACCCCTACAGGTCCAGAGAACAAATCGTTGTGTAGCCTATGGCCGCTTCTAACACTAGAACCCTTTAAATAATACTTTAATATTCGGTAAAAGAGACATTTTCTAGTGTCGTCGTCGTCCCTGGGATTATCCCCCTGTCACATTGTGTTTCAGAGTCCTGTGGCAAGGTGCGGCCATATTTCACCACAAATGGACGATATATCTAATAGGCTGATAAAGGTGTTATTTATTTATTTACAAAAGGGATACTCGTAAAAGAAAAATATTTCCACACAGTGGCGCTTAGTAGTAGCTTTTTTAGAAACGAATTTATGACTTTCAAAACAGATATAGAGTTTAATATTTATAATTTAAAAAAAAAAATATCAGAATTTTAAACTGTGACCGGTTGTGGCCACAACGAGTGAAATTCAGTGGTTGAAGCCACAAAACATTGACATCTAGAAATATAATCATACGTATTTTATACCAGAACTAGTGTCGCCTCTTACTGACGTGATTGGTTACTGTACCCAAAATATCTAGACTAAATATCTAGAATAATTAGGATAAAGTGAATATATATATATATATATATTCACTTTATCCTAATTATTCTAAATCCTATAATCTAAATTTTATCAAAGTGTTTCCTCAAAGTGTTTTCCATTAAAAGTTACGAATCCTTAGCTAATTTTCGCATCTACATAGTTCAGTTGCGTCTACACTTCAAACACACATTCTTTTGCCTGTCGTGTCGACCAACTATCGGCAGAATTCCTTCATATGGCAAACGGGCAAGACTGACGCTACGCAGACCAATCGTACACCGCGGACTAGACACACAAAAAATCTGTCGCGTGTTAAGTAAACTGTAATTTGTAAAATGTACTTAAATATTATGTACCTACATTTAAGTACACTGTACTTATTAGAGTAGTATTGATACAAACTATCGATATCAATAATTTTTTACAGTAACAACACTACCTGTTTTTTTTTAACATACATCGTCGTCTAAAACCGATGTTTCTTATAGCTGGTATATATGCTGCCATCAATCTATATTTTATTTTCTTGGGCTCATTGGTCTAAGGTTCTCGGTCGATTGACACGCGATTAATCGTGCAAATAAGACATATGACCGTTTGACCAAAAGCACCCGTGCCACGCCTACTTTCGCCTTCTACCCTACTAGGTATTAATGTTAAGCGGTAAGAACTGTCCGTCCACCGTTCGCCCTATGTTGCGGGTTCGAGTCCTGCCCTTATCGATGTTTTCAAAGAGTTTTTAGTAAGTGTAATTTTGTCTTATCTTGTAACCGTCTAAAAAACCATTCAGTATAAGTCGATAATCTACCATTTCTAGACAATTAATTTCAGCGAAGAATATGTCTATTGAATTAATTTGAAAATTGTTAGCTTAGTTGACACAGTTTTGAGAAGGAATACCCACATTGGAATTTCCGATCTCCCTTAACTTATGTCTTTTTTCAAACCTATGTCTAAACATTATTATCAAATGTACTTTTAATTTCATTAGTTCACTGTCAAGTCGCTACCTAGTGGTCGTCACGGGACTCAATGACATACATACAGTTTGTTTTGTAATTTATGAGTTAGCGTGTCATTTATTTACAACGTTATATCATAATAGCGTTTTAATTAATAGCCTTTTGTTATGTGAAGTGACGCAATAATTAGAGTTATGGCCGCTATTTCGAGGCGCTATTGTTTTGACACTTTGGATTTGAAGAAGTGATATGTCGTTGTTCAATAATCCTCCCAGAGATGTTCAATTGAACAATATACCATTTTAAAATAGTAGTAGTAGATAAAGTTCATCTTATAAAACTTTAAAGCACATTGTGAAATCAAGATTATGCTTAGTGTTAATAATAGTCTCCTAACCGATTTCGGTTACGCTAGCCAACTACGCAGGAGATATTATAGTGCACAAGTACGAGTACATGCGCAGACACAAGTGCTCGGAAATCTGCACAACCGCAGAGAGATTGGACGCAGGACCTACGACTTAACGTGACCTCCAAGGAGCTTCTAAGCTTCTAATAAGCTTAAAGAAATTTATCTCTCGTAAACCTGGTCTGATGGTTTAAAATATTGCTTAAATATCTAGATACCTATTTGAGTTTGATATTAAATTTGTCATGTCGTGAGCTTTAATACAGAATGCGATTTTTCAATGGCGTATAATGTACTTTATGGCCGCTGTTGATTTTGACGTTAGATTCAAAATACCCAGAGTACAATTAGACTTATACACTCTTTAGTACCCCCGGGCCCTATCCAGGCCCCTATTGTCCATTGTACTATCTTCACATATCTAAATACGGTGTGTATTGCCGGGCGCCGCCCGCTCGCACACATGGGAAGAGAAGCGGCCGGTAATTAGTCGCTTAGTACGACACGACACACGTCGTGTTTGCTGGTTTCCCGTCGTAATTACTACATTGTATCGTATAATGTGCACACTACCTTGACATTTGAACATTTTTAGTGTTGGCAATAAATGTTCATTGTCAGGAGTTCGAAGTGTTTATACTACTACTCTGTTTTTTTTCTCACTTTACATTTTTTTACCACTTTTAAGTGGGAGTACCATATTTTTTTTCGAGATTTTATTTTACTACTTTCTCGGTACACCGAGAAAGTGGTAAAATAAAATCTCGAAAAAAGTAAAAAGTACATAATATGTACATCCATGCAAATTACAACTTTCTAGTATTAACAGTCTTAGAGCTAAGCTACGGACGGACGGACGGCCGGACGTGGCGAAACTATAAGGGTTTCGTTTTGTAACCACGCTTGTAACTAATACTTAGGTACTTACTGTGTGTGTGGCTGTGGGCTCGCTTGGTACGTGGCGTGATTTACAGGCTTCCTACCCTCTCTAACGGCATGTTTCAGTACCCTCTCTAACGACAGTCAATGGTAGATAAGCTATTGAAACTGGCAAGAGAAGGGGCTTTTGTCTCCCCAATGGGAATGTTATTAGACTAATGGCCCTGACTCAGTGGCGACCGAGCGGATCAAGATATCTGCGAGGTTAAGCAGCGTTACCACTGTCGGTCACGACCGTTCTCGAACATTGTCACACCCCTCCTTGCCACGGAGAACACGTTAAGCTATCGGTCCTGCGCCTAATCTCTCTCCGGTCCTGCCAGATTTCCATCCCGTTGGGCTATGTGAATGAGGGAATAGATAGTGCACTTGTGACTGCGCATACACTTGTGCACTTTAATATCTCCTGCGTAGTTGGCCGGTCTCTGATGAGATTAGCCGTCGTAACTGAATTGGTTAAAAGACGAAGTAAAATCTTACATCAGATAGAAATATCTTTCAAGCTTTTTATCCATCAGATTGATTGGTTTTTATCACAACGTCCAGAGCGATATGAACTAATACAACAGTTAACTATTAGCGGAATTGAATCCTACATGTGAAATAAATCCTCTGCAATGCTGATGAGCACAAAGTAGCTGTAAAATATAAAGTGGAGCGACCGCGTACACACTATAACCTACTGTACTTTATAGACGCAGTCGTTAAGTTTAAGGACTATCTTTACTTGCTAATGAGAACTGTTACTGACACGTAGTTATTACTCCTTTATACTTCTGGTTACGTACAATTTATTGAGTGACTCACAGCAACCAACATAATAAAAGTTCCACTCTAAGTGACTCTTTAAACCTTTATGTAACCTGGGGTCTATTCTCGTTGACCAATAGCGAAGAAGACATATTCTAACGAAGACCACGAATTATTAAAACCCACTGATCTCTACAGTAAGTACAGTAAGTTGTCAAAATCAAATAGAAGTTTTTACTTTTGTAATAAGGATAAACAACAACGGCCATTTTTTCCTAAGTGTGTAAAAAGTTCACTGAACAGTATTTCTATTCGGATAATTGCTGTCATTTTGTACGGAGTAGCCAGTCCTATAGAGGTCCACCCGTTTGACCCCCTCAAAAGCTGGAGTTTTCTAAAATCTTTTCTTATTCCAAGTCTACATCACAAAAAAATCTCTTTGCAAAATTCCAGCTCTCTATCCAAGGGATTGGGCTGGACAGACATTCATTTTTGTATCTATATTAATATTATAAAGCTGAAGAGTTTGTTTGTTGTGTACGTTGTGTGAGTTGTCCCAAGATATTATTATTGTTTGAACGTGATAATCTTAGGAACTATTGGTTCGAATTAAAGAATTATTTTAGTGTAAGATATGTTTTTGCCCATTTGTCGACGAAGGCTATAGGAAAATTGACGCGGCGAAGTTGCGCGGGTCAGCTAGTGTAGGATAATGCCAAAACATGTCTTAACTGTCATCATGAAAATCAATAGAGTTTCATTTTGAATAAGACCCCTGCGTAAATAAAAGTCCAAACCTTTTTTTTAAACAATTAATAGTCTATTATTGCCAGCAGTAGAACAGTTATTAGTTATGAAACTAAAACAAATTGATCCAAACAATTCCTAATAAAGCCAGTTCTAGTTATTAATAAAGCAGAGATGCTAATACCGCAACGGCGGCGCGGCGGCGGTGGTGTTATGAAGGCAGTGCACCGAGGCAGCTCCCCGAGGCGCGGGACTCATCGCCGCGGTTAATGCGATGTCGCTCTCTACACAGACACACATTATTGCATTACTTTGAGCAAAGATGCCACATAATTACAGTTTATTAGGTCAATAGTAGCTTAGCCTTTTATTCGTACGTATAATTCAAGTTAATTAACTCTCTTTCGTCATATTTTGAACTAGCTGTGACCCGTGATTAGTCCGCATAGATCAAAAACATATTTTACATATTTTGCGCCATTTAGGTTTCAGTATGAGTCCCGTAGCCGGAACAAACAGAGAGACAAAAAGTAATAATTTAGTTTAAGTTTAATGTTATCATTTAAAAAAAATGAGAAAAAATCGGTTATTTTGACATTACAAAGAGACAAAATCTAAATAGTTAATTTGTTACAAGGGATATAAAAACTCTTTGGCTTGCTCCCTCGACGAAATTAAATCACATCTAGAATGGCCCCAGCGACTGATACCTAGTACTTAGATAAAGTAATTGGTATCATGTTAGTCTCTAATAGCCGTTGTAGGCAATCCGTACGCTCTCTCAAATCTTGATTACTAGTAACCCTTAGAAAACCTTTATCTATTTGGATTACTCAGTCAGCAGTTGATCCTTGGAAAGTAGTACGGTAGGTAGTCGTATCGTAACAACAACTGAGTCACAACCGTGAGAGAAAAAATGCCAGAGATATTGTGAGTTTGCAATCCTTGTTATGGTTTACTCCTTTTGTTCATGAGTTTACTAAAAAATACTACACCAAGAGTCAAGGGTCTCAAAATAAAGAACCTAATGGTAACAGTCAGTCTTATAGTCGTAATAGAGAAGTTATGCGCAAAATTTACGGCTTAATATACTTGTCCAGGCACGGTGATGTTAGATTTTTCGACAATGATCAGCCATCTATGCACCGACAGTGCAGATACCTCTGTCTACTCCGTCACCAATGAATCACGGACCAATTGTTACTTTAGGTCAAATTAATAAACATAAACGACATCTAAATCTAAGCCAGATTAAAATAATGCCTTAAAGCTTGCTGTTATGAGCCTGAAGAGAATCTTCAAGATTACAAATGTAGATGTCGTTTATATGATAATATAAGCGGGTCTTAACCATATTATTCTTCAATGCATACTTATCGAGTGACATTCTCGGGACGACCCGAGCGTGCCGCTCCAAATAACACCATATACGCCATACTTTGTAGTAATGCTATTCTGAATACTCGATAAGCAGTGAACCCTTTTTATTTTCGGTATAAACAGCTCTCTCTCTCTCTCATATACTTTTATTGTTTTTTTGTCATTATAGAACAAGATCCCAGTCATGCCAGACCTATTTTATTTTCTGACAAATAAAATGTGAAGCTTCGGGTAGTGTTTATATGTACAATCAATGCTAACATACCAGCTAAGTTGTGTAGACAGCCAATTTTTAGTTACCAGGTGAGAAAGGTACGAAACAATTGGCCTAAGTTATCCTATTTTCTGACAGTTGATTTTCATATATATGGTGTAAAATACTATTTATATATATAATTCAGCATTGCCAGACACTTCCCGCTGGCCATAACTTCCGCCAGACACTTTAAAGTGGCCAAAAAAAGAGCCAACTTATGTTATTTTCTGATGCTTGATTCCTATATGGAACATATATTTGCTCAGCCAGACAGATTGTATGGGCCACACCTTCTCATAGATTCCAAAAACATTCAGCCGTAATATGATCGTGTAGGTGTTATAATACTTGACTTATATTAAGATGCTTGATTCTTATATACGTTACTTAGGGGATAGTATGTAACTCATATTTGCTCAGCCATATAAAATTGAAAGGGTGAAATATTCCCCCAGACACTAAAAATATTCAGCCGTTAGTAGCTTATTCTGAGACTTGAATGACAATATTGGCACAAAATACTGAGAGTATAGAACACAACCTTCATAAAAAACACCTGTTTCCATGAAAATACAAAATGGAAATCATGGGACAAGCATTTTTCCCATTATTCCATGACGACAAATCGCAAATGTTATGGGCGATTTCTTAATACATATGGTGCGCTAAAGGTGGGATATTATTTTTTATCATGCTTTATATTTTATTACCCGTAAACAAAGATTAAACAAAGATCTGTTCATACTGATTGGTTATCTCAAGAGAGATTTAACAATTAGCGATAAATACCTCGCGAAAACGCAGTGGAAATAATGGGACAAACAATCCTAGCAGTGGCGGAGATATAATTTAAAATATGTCTAAATTATAATATTCAAAAATAAAACGTAGGTAACTAAAAAAATAAATAACACACGCAAATAAGAATAATGCATATGATGTTTCACTAAATGTACGTGTACCCTCTACTTTCATTAAACGTCATACCGCTTTGTGGGTTTATAAATCTTGGCGTGAAAGTGTTTGACCAGTATGTGTATCAAAATGATATCAAATATGGTTTGCAGACAGCTGGACTCGATTGCAAAAAGAGAAAAAGATATGTTATTCTAATAGTCGACCATTACGTAAGTAATAAATTTAAATAAACAACATAAAAATATATATATTGTTATGATCTGTTGGTACTGTGATCTAAATAAATAGTAAAATTTAGTACTTTGCAATTCATTTATAAAACATTAATGATAACTATTCAATAAATTAGTAAAAGGTAAATTAGCATTTAAATTTGAATGTTTCGATTGTGAAATTAATTGCAGGTAAAATGAAAACACACTCCTAAAAGCAATCAAAATAAAAGCTCCAATTCATTTCAGAGACTACGCAGAAAATATCACCGGTGTAAATAACCGATATACAAACAATCCCCAATTTTCGTGTGATGAAGAAAATCACGTTTGCTTTGCCGACTCGATGAATACTGAAGAAACCAATATTAATACAACGCCGATAATGACGTCACCAATCCAATTTCTCGGTCACCACCTCGGGTACATATTAACCTGTTGCGAAAGGAAAACTCCAAGAAAATCTATATAATTACATACACTCCATTCCTAATCACTGTGAAACGACTACGTAATGAGAGTGGGTTGACGTTTGACCCTTTTTTATGTCCGCCAACCCCATTTGTGGGTCAGTCGGGGTTGTGTGATCACATGTATGTCACATGACGATGAATTAAACGGAAAAATCCCACTGCTGCCGCGGTCGCTGCGACCCGTTCATTAATGAACTGTGGTCATTTGATATTACTTCTTCTTCGAATGGACCATTACTTATTGAATTAAAGTTTCACGAATCTTTTCAATACATGTTATATGTTTTTGTAAAGATTACTGGCAATAAGTCATATGTTAGGTTTATAACAAGCAACAGTACAGAGACATACTCGTAGGTTGCAACTGTTTATCCCAGAGTAAAAATAAGTTAAAAATAATTTCAGTTGAAAGTATTTATTAACCTTTGTAGTTTTTTCATATTTTTTGATCAAGCGGTTTAAAAGTTAAAGGGACACAATTTTTACAACTTTCGGAACGATTATTTTCGAAAATATTCACTAAACTACACATTCAAAAAAGATTTTTTAGAAACCTTAACCTTATTTTTTTTTTAAGTTCGGTCAAAAAATGTGCCAATCATTGATGTTTGCTAAAAAATATTTCACCTTCTGTTACATGTATGGAGTGCCCCAGAGTGTTAACTTATTTATTTTTGTTAATTAACTTTCGAACTAAATAGCCGCTCACACAAGACACCTATACTCTAAATTTAATCCATGTACAATGTGCCGTTTTTGAGTAAAATGTCTGTGACATTTGGCCGGACAGACAGATATGCCGGACAGACTGACGGACGGACAGGACGAAACTATAAGTTTTCCGTTTTTGGCATTTTGGCTAGCGAGCCCGAAATGTAGTTTTCGCCTTAGGTTATACATGTCTGATGACGTCTGTTTTGTATAAAGAAAAACAAAAGCTTCCATGTTTAATAATTTAGCAGGATTACGATGTACTACAACACCAACGACCAAAGCTAGCTAATGTCTGGTAACATTATAACCTAATTTATCTGGAAAAGTAATAAGTGAAAGTAATCAAGACGCAGTGTTTTAATTTCGTTATTTTAGTTTAATAAGACGGCAGTAGTTTATAGAGTTATAAACCAGGCGCTGATTAAATATTTCTCTGTTCGTTTTACGGTGATGAGATGAAAACATAAAGTTCAATTTAAGCAGCCTTCATACTACGTGCGCGGTGGAAATAACTACTGCAGAAGTTCTACGAGTTGTCATAAAAGTGAAGAAGTTCCGGTTAGTTTTATTAAACATAGTTTATATTTTAATTTTAAGAACATACTGGACAGGTGTTGAATTTTTAATTATAGCAAACAATTAGGGATACTTACAAGGGATGGTGCGCTATGGCGAATGAGTACAGAAACGTAAGCAGTACTTAATATTAGTTCTATGTTATAGGTCTATCACACACCACGTTCCAATCAACGATAGTAAACTAGAGTGACGAGAGTTCAATCACCGTACAGAACACTAACATTTTTGTATAATTCACATAGTTAGGAGTGTGAGAAAGTGTGATTGTATCTTCTAACATTTGAAACGTTCGCGTTCCATGATCATAACTATTTATTATACGGGAACTAACGCGTAAATTCGTTCATTCCCGTATAATAAATAGTTATATTGTATCTTCTGTCCGTAATTTTTAGAATCATGAAATAATCTGCCCTTATAATTTTATTTGGCCGATCTAGAAGTCTTTAAACAGACTTAAGATTCAGTTGGACTCAATTAGGCCGGAGCTAGAAAAAAATACTTAGGTTCTTGGTAGGTGCCAGCCTGAGCTGTTTGTGCAGTGCAGTTACAGACAGTGGCACATCTCACATCGAATCCTGTGTGCTTGACACATGGTTGGACTTGATGGTTGCCTCCGACAAAGCAGTTGACATCAAGCTGGGAGCGTTCTCGGCCTCGACCATATAATGTTTACTGCTTACAACATTTGCTGTCATTTCGACAGCAGCTGAGAAGATGATTCAATATCAATATTAATATATATTTGGAGAATCGTTTACAAAATAATAATTATTTATAATCGTGATAATCGTTTTGATCGTTGAAAGTTGCGTCGCTTAGCGCCACGGAGTCTGTTCTTAACTCGACTGGTAACTAATTTGTTTACAAGTTCCAAGTATTTCGTAACTCTCCGGTTTATAGCTTTTATCATGATTGTGGCTTGTACCTAATTCTATTACAAGAATTTGAACATCCAACATAACATTTGACATAACATTTAGCACTGGGCAGTCGGTGTACTTCATTTTGAAACCTTTGTATCAAAGGAACAATTAGTGATAAGTATATAATTATAATTACATAGTAAACGTTCTAGCACTGAAAGGTGTTGTATTACAAAGACTATTTAGACCAGGAGTCACAACCATGTACAAATTATAAGTAGATTATAAGGGAGGGATCCCACCACCCACCCTCGATCTGTGAATCACCACGATTGAAGTAGTAAGGAAATGCCCTTAATACAACAATCGAAATAGATTGACAGACCGCACTCAAAAAGAGAGACCTGTAACAAAGAAAATTAGTGACAGGTACTCTTACCAAGTCGAGTGGTAGGCACCTCCGGACCCTTGACTTGCAATATTCCGCTTCCACGAAGTGAAACTTCGACACGTGTTTCGCCTCTACACGAGGCATCCTCAGGACAGTTTGGCACCGACTCAGTCGTAAGTTGGTAAGAGTACCTGTCACTAATTTTCTTTGTTACAGGTATCTCTTTTTGAGTGCGGTCTGTCAATCTTTTTCGATTGTTGTATTAAGGGCATTTCCTTACTACTTCAATCGTGGTGATTCACAGATCGAGGGTGGGTGGTGGGATCCCTCCCTTATAATCTACTTAAGATGGATTTCCGCCATGTAACGCCTGATTCAATCGGTTACAAATTATAAGTCGACATTGCGCTTCATCACTCGTCATTCTCACCCGTGACCACGGCCGTTGCTATACAAATCGGTATAATAAAAAAGTTAAATTAACCTTTATAGTACGGTATACAAATTATTACAAAATTTAATCAGGATCACTACAAAGATCATGAAAGATTGTTTGAACGCCATAATTTCAAAAATAATTAAAAATTTCTTTTACTGTAAGGTAACCCATTAATCGGGGAAGGCTATAGGCTATATAACATCACGCTATGACTAATAAGAGCGCAGCAATAAATAATGTAGCAAAAACAGGAAAAATTGACGCAGACGAAGTTGCGCGGGTCAGCTAGTAAAGTATAAATCGGTTCGTTATTATGATCCGGGTGTCGTAGACTGCATCATAACAATTACAATTTTTGCATTTTCCGTATTTTATTTGTTAATATGCCGTACATATATGAAACAGCTCAATGAGCAAAATATTCAATAATATGTTCATTAGTCTTTGTTTGCAATAACTTGATGTTATGATTATTTGGACGAAAGGTCAATAAAAAGTAAATTCTAAATCTAAAAATTCTATTCTGTTTGTCGAAGTCGACTATAAGGTTTGTCAAACATTGAGGACTAGGTACATGTAAAAAATACTTTGTCGGTGAAACACTAATGAGTATAGTACATTAATATTTTAGCAATATGATATACATACATACTACACACATTTCGTTTTGATAGAGAACACAGCTCGACACAGTGACAGCGGCAGTGCAGCTCTGCCAGTGCACAGTTTCCTAATATAATCCTTATCTGTGCCACACACGGTGCCAAATGGAAAGCATTTATCATAACTCGTTTTTTAATTACACTGGCTGATAACATTATCTGTGCGCTCGATAACAGTTTTCGCACTCAAGTGAAGCTGCCTTAACTAAAGGCACCTAAATATATGTAGTAATCAATTATTATTTTTACTAAATACAAACAGAAAAGACTACTAAGTATACATACTTAGTAGTCTTTTGACTCTAGAGTTAACAAAGATCGAAAACATACGATATAAATGTGTGCTGAACGTTATCGCTAAAAGTATATCATTATTTTTTTTATTTTGATAGATAACTAGCAGTGTGGGGTTGTTAGTCCTCCACTACTAGCAATACTGTTAAACCCTCCGACTAAGCTCAATGGCTTGTGTTAGGAGTGGGTTCACGTCAGTAGTATAGTTACGATTACGACTCCGATGCCCTAGTTAGCCATTAGGCTACCGTCGTCGCTGAAATGTTCATCTACACTAATATTATAACGTTGAAAAGTTTGTTTGTTTGTTTAACGCGATAATCTCGGGAACTACTGGTCTGAATTGAAAAATAGTAGCTTTAGTGTTGGATAGCCCATTTATCGAGGAAGGCTATATAAGATCACGCTTCGACCAATCGAAGGAGCGGAGCAGTAATGCAAAATGTTGTAAAAACAGGGGAAAATTTAGTCAGCTAGTGTAATATAAATACAGTCATTGTTTAGAAGACATAGTCATATCACGTGTATCATATACTAGGGGTCAATGTTTACGTTTTCACAATAAAATCCCCAGCGATATTCAGAAATTTTGTCGTAATATGTAAGTGTAACATTAAGAAAAAAATGTTTATGAAAAGTTACTACGCAATAATTGATTATATGGAAGACAAAAACGCTATGCGACTAACGCTTGGGATTAAACAGCTTGCTCACACAGACTTTTCAAATGTAATTTAGGATTATTAGTACATTTGAATAGTCTGTGTAAATATATATATATATATATATATATATATATATATATATAATTTGTAAGAAGTGAAGTACTACTACTAATCATTTATTTGGTTTTATATAGATATTTGAGTTTGACCTAGGTATTCTCCAAAGCTCTATCCAATAAAAAAAAGTGTAAAAAATCAAACGTAATGATATGTCCTCCATTAAACGTTACACGAAAAACGTTTTTAAATAAAAAAAAAAATTATAAAAATAAAAAAACCCGCCTGCACAAAAAACTGCACTTTACTAAGTTTATCGAGATTCATTAATGCCTCCGACTGCATGAAATTGTATAATTATGTAGGGGATCTTGTTTCCATCTTTTTTGTGCAGGCGGGTTTTTTTATTTTTATAATTTATTTTTTTATGTAATAATTTTTAGTAGTTGTAGGATGTAACCGATGTAGCAACTTACTTTTATCGCAGCTATTGTCAAGTATTGAAAATTGAAAAAACAATGGTTGCTAATTAACGTTTTTAGTATAACAGTCATAATCATGTTATACCTTTTTGAAATGCTTAAAATGAGCTCTTTAATTTGATACCCATGTTGCAGTATTCGAAACAACTTTTTTTTTCACACCTCTTTATTTTGACATCTCATAGCCGCCATGTTTGTTTTTTAAAAACGTCACCTATCTAAGAACACTTGGACGATTAAGACAAATCTAACGACGTGGGAATTGTATAAATCCGTTCAGTGGATTGTGAGATCAAGTAATAAAGAATATTACATACATACATACAAGATACGCGCAAAAAACAACCCTTCTTTACAGTCGTGTAAAAAAGGGACAAAAGAATATTTTCTCTTTACCTAATTAAGTATGTATTATACTATTTGATTTATATAATATTATTATGTAAGTGTATGTAATATCTGGTATGTATATTTGTATTTATTTAGGTATATATACTATTATACGTAAACAATATAAGATTGTATTTTAAGTGACTTAATTTCTATTAATCTCTAAAATAACATTCTCCCCTAGAACTCAAAGGTTTGCTAATAGAAAACTTTAATTTCCGTTAAGCTTGCGTTTGTACTTTATTACTTTTTTATGTTTGTTTTTTTTTGTGTTAGGAACGAAGAAGAACTTTAAACATGACAGTAGTAACATAAACAGTTCAACTTTATTATTTAGATTTCAAACAAGTATTGCTTCGTCGATACGTTGAAATTAGACACATAAACCAACAACCAGTAGTTGAGGCATAATTAACACACCGACTTAAAATTAATAATCCAACCCTTTGAGACTGTAATAATTCTAAACGAAGTTTGGAGTTGCGAACCAGTCGGTGTTTAGAAATCATCTCAATGTTAAATATTTACGTTCAGTAAACGAACGAGGCCAAGCCCTGCAGACGAACTCGTAAAACTTTACTCCACGCTTTTTAAACTTACAAATATTTTAAAATGAATCTCTGTATCAAATAACAACTTCAACAAAATTACTGAGTACCTTTGCATTCATCACAAACAGAAACCTTAAGCTAGACTAGCTATTTAATATATTTGTACTTGTGGGTACTTACATTTAAGTTTTCTAACTTCAAAATTGAATCTAGTTTCACGAAAACTCTAAATAAATTATAGTCCGTATTACGAACTAAATATTAACATTCACTGGACATTAGATGTTTAACAGACACTCACTGAAACTGATTCTACTCTGATGTTGTACTGAGTCGAGTAAAGTTTCGCGAAGTGGCGGTAGAGGGAGCAGCGCAAGTGCGTTCGGGACGAGCGCGGCGCGCCAACTGACTCCATAAGCCGGGTACACTCGACAAAATGAATGAGCCGTAGCGCTCGTAGCATGTAGCTCGTAGACCGCCTACGGATTTGGCGGAGGTTTTTGTTATTTAAATGTGACCACGCATTACTTTTTACTTAAAAATTAAGTCATTTTTATCCAACTGCGAGGAATGGTAACGTATTTTTAATCTTAGTAAGTATACCTCAAAAATGAATATTTAGAATTGAAAGTACTGTAAGAATGTAAAAGAGTACAAAGGAATTTAGGCTTAAAATAAAATATTTACGCGATTAAGACCCGTAGCTTATAAAATTCTATAAAATGTAAAAGAGGTTGATATTTCAAATCACTTACGACATGTACTTTCTCCCTACATATCATAAAAATGAGATGAAACTGTCACGTTGGTTCCATGAATATACTCATGCATCGGGACTTAAAATCGCGAAAATGTATGAACAATAATACTACAACTAAAAATAAGGTACATCACGTCCCTCAATCCTAACCTCTTATTAGATCATCCGATTTAAATAATTATTTTTTGTAGATGAAAGTGGAAGGCCATCGGATATTCTGCCTTGAGGCTATAAAAAGATTCGGCTTTTATGCTAAAATCGAGTAAAAGTAAACACATCAAATCAATTTAATTTAATTAGGTGAAGTAAGTACTTAAGTAAGATAAAATTAGAAAGATTTTTTTCCTTGTTAATACGTTTGAAGTTGATTTAATTTGTTTCAGTAATGAATACTTACTTAATCATTTTGCAACCTTAATTTACAGTGTTTTCATCTTGTCTGTCCAGTTGGCCGGTATACAATGGAGTACCTCACGTTACTGTAGTTATGCAAATCCACAATATGCTAATGCAAGGTGTAAACATGTGAGGCGCGCTCCGTCGGGTCATCGGCCGCAGCAGAACATTATCTCTAATGGTAATCTTCGCCATAAAAACCAACTTAAACTAATTAATCAGTGAAGGCACGTATACAGCGTTAATGGCACGTATAAAATCCTTCGTAGAGTTTTACAGCCTCCCCCGAGAGGTTTCTTTATATTCTTTTATTCTGAAATCTGTATTAAAACTAATGTAAATAGTTATTGGTCTCGTAAACTCAGACAGACTAAGAGAGGCTCCCACTGAGAGATCCGCATCAAACAAACAGTTTATTGTGCGTGTTTGAAAGCAGTGCCAGTTGTTACTCGTATATCTCATTCTTATATAAGACACGCTGTAATATAATCTGATTTAATTAACTAAAGACGGTAAGGTGACACCATTAATAGCAATGGCCCTTTCAACGGCAGTTATATTATAATAGTTTATTTATATCTGGCTCCTGAATTACAATACGCCTCAACTACTGCTTACTGATTTGATAACCGCACCCAAAAGAATGTTATCACTCACTTGCAAAAGTACTAATCTAGTATATGTTTTTAAACTTTCGCGATTTTTATATATATTAGGGTCACGGGTGACCACGATTGGTGCAATTCGATTGAAATGTCGGCTAAATAAAAGGTTTGTCTCTCTTACCTTTAAATAATTCACGCGATTAAGTCCTGAAATATATCTAATAATCTAGTATATTATACAAATAAACAAATAATATTATTTTAATATAAATTTAAATTCCTACATCAGTGTGCAAGTTGATTAATTATAATGTCTTATAGCTAGTAACGGGACAAAGCTAATTGCACGCATCGTTGGCGCTCTGAGTTGTTTACTTGTTTCACTCACCGCCCGCTGCGATACAGTCTCGTATGAACAAATACCTACGAAAATCCTTTCATACAAAGCACGTTTTCTCTATGCATAGACAACATGGAGGTCACCAAGGTTACCGAGCATTCAACCAGATTCAGTCGTAGCCCGCCGCGTGTAGATTTGATACAAACATGCAAATACTTAGCCACTGATGTGCTGAGGTCAAAGATTTGTATCGACGCTACTTAACGTGCGGTAAGCGTGGGCTTGTAATGCACTTCTCGCGTACACATGTATCGTATTGCAAACGTGTTTGTTTAGATACATGTAACAGTCTGCTCTCTGCATGTAAAAAACACAACCAAGTAAATCCAAAAATCCCTTACTGGCCTCTCTTACCATAATTTTAGATTACGTACCAGGCCACTCCGAAAGTTTTGCGAAAAAAAACCTTTATTTTTTTTACCTTTGACTTGTGCTCTATAAAGCGCAGGTTCGACCGCACGTGGAGTACTGCTCTCATCTCTGAGCGGGTGCCCCCAAATACTTGCTCGATCCATTTGACTCCCTCCAAAGGCGAGCTGTTCGGATCGTTGATGACCCCAATCTCACGGACAGACTGGAGTCTTTACAGCAGAGGCGTGACTTTGGTGCACTTTGCGTACTCTACCGTCTGTTCAACGGGGAGTGCTCTGAGGAACTGTTTGACATGGTGCCACCGTCACCTTTCTACCACCGCACCACTCGACATCGTAGTAGGGTTCATCCATTCCACCTGGAAACAATACGGTCCTGTACGGATCGATTCCGGCGTTCTTTTCTTCCACGTACGTGTAGACTCTGGAATGAACTACCTGCTGCGGTGTTTCCCGAGCGCTACGACATGTCTTTGTTTAAACGAGGTTTAAAGAGAGTTTTCACTTCACGGTAGGCAGCGGCTTGGGTGTGTCCCTGACATTCCTGTAGTCCATGAGCGGCGGTTACCGCTTACCATCAGGTGGGCCGCTGGCTCGTCTGCCAACCATAGGCAATAAAAAAAAAAAAAAAAAAAAGAAAGCCTCTGTGGCGCGGTGGGAGTGTATCCGACTGCTACGCAAGAGGTCGTGGGTTCGATCCCCACCCAGGATAAAACTTTGTGTGATGAGCACGATGGTTTATTCTGTGTCTGGGTGTTATTTATCCATAATATGTATGTATTTAGAAATATATAAGTATGTTTATCAGTTGTCTGGTTTCCATAGTACAAGCTCTGCTTAGTTTGGGATCAGATAGCGTTGTGTGGGTTGTCCCAAGATATTATTATTATTATTATTTATGTATAAGGCACTGGCCACTTGTAATTATTTTGAAAAATTTAGTTATCTAAAAGTAAAAAAACCATCGTTCGAATTTCGAATTTGCCTCCACGTTTTTTTCGAGAGCCAAAATAAATTATGGTGTCTCATTTAAAAAAAAAACTGGCAAGAGCAGGTTGGGCCATGCTCAGTGTAGAGTTCCGCAGTCTTAAATAATTGCATCAGCAGAAGAGCGTATGTTCATGGCACTTACGCCCTTTTGTTAAAAAAAGCAGTTTTTCGGCTATAACTCAATGACGGTATATCCGATCATGTCCGAAATAATTTTAGTTTAAAGAGTTTGTTAAGCGCTACCTTTGTGTTTTTTTTTTTTCATATTTTTTGGTCACACGGTTCAAAACTTAAGGGGGGAGACACAATTACTCAACAAAACACAAGCCATGGAGCTTAGCTGGAGGGGTAAACAGGATTGCTAGTAATGTGGGACTAAAATTCCACATTGCTAGTAATATTTAAAAAAAAAGGATCTTTCGTAGCGATTATTTCCAAAAATAATTACTCAATCAAAAAGTTTATTTGAAACCCTAGAATGTTTTTAAAAGACCTGTCGAATGATGTGCCACAAGTTAATGCTAGCCGAAAAAAAAATATTTGCTTCTGTTACATGTATGGAGTGCCCCTCTAAAAATATTTATTTTTATTATTTAGCTAATAAATAATTAGCGGCAACTACAAGACATCTTTTCACTAAATTTCATCAATATTCATTGAGTAGTCTTTAAGTAAAATGCCGGTGACATACGGACGGACAGACAGACAGACAGACAGACGGACATGACGAAATTATAAGGGTTCCGATTTTTGCCAATTTGACTTCGTAACCGTTAAAATGATCTGCATCGAGAACATTTTCGTGCGATGATTTTCTACGATTTTAAATGCGGCCTAAACCCTGACACGTGAGTCATTTGATCGTCTTCAAATGGATGAAGGACCTTCAAAAGCAACCATTTACCGTTGGCATGGAGAGTTCAAGCGGGGTCGTCTTGCATTGGGGGATAAACAAAGAAGTGCTCGTCCTACGACGGCTGTCACGGAAGAAAATGTGCTGACAGTAAAAAAAAACAATGAAAAAAAAGCGAATTACATACGATTAGATTCAGCATACACTGCAGATTGGTTCGGGAAGCGTTCACAAGATTCTATACGAGCACCTTTGCTTGAGAAGGTTAGTTTCGACCTAAGTGCCGCACTACCTCTCCGAAGCTCAGATGCAGGCCCGTGTGGAGTGGTGCCGTGATATGATTAAAAAAATTTAAGCAGGCTCGTCTTGGCAGGGTTACGACATTGAGACAAGTGACGAATCCTGTATTTATCAGTACGATCCACGAAACGCCTACGAAAATGAAGTGATCCAGAAGCGCAGGGAAAATTTTGATCAATAGTTTCTTCACTTAGACGGTTTGACATATCTGGTTTCAATTCTATAATCATCTAAATGATCCGGCAATAAATAGTACCTACTTTAGCACTTATTTTACTTATATACCGCTTTTGCCATTTTTTTTATTTGTATTTGGATAGAGGCCGAGATGAATTGCCCGAAAATCGCTTCGGCCTAAAGGATCGATTGTGAATTGTGACACCTCTTTCTGTCAGACCATAAAGTCGACTATGCGGTTTGCTGGAGAGGACTTAATGTCTTCTGTAGCGATTAAGTGCCCCCCAAAGTGCTAGCATCTTGTGTTATGTATTGCCTCGCACACGCAGAGCATGTGTAGTGTCTAGTTACAGTTCTGATAAGAATCCTGATTTGAATGATATTCTTGGTAAGCGCTTCTTTAGTGAATCTGACATTGAAACCCACAAGAAGCGCTTTGTAAACACGACTGAAATTGTGTTCCGAGGTTTTGCTGCCAAGTATGATTTACTCTATGGATGGTCATAGATCTTGATAGTATTTTGTAATATTCTATATAATTTAGGATTTGGCTTTTTGGTTTTTAAATTAAGAAACACGTGTGTTAGCGTTTTAGGAAAATCAACTCTTAAGGGGCTATTCTAGAATCCCGTCAATTTTGAAAGTAGGTGAGCTGTAAATAAGGAAACACGTGTTTCAGCGTTTTGATCGAAAGCGATAAATCAACCCTTTAGGGGGTAACATCCACTACGCGCAGCTATTAATTCATAAAGCTATTATTATTTATCGTACTTACATACATAAAAACTAAAATAATATTTTAACTAATAGTGAGTCAACAATTATAATATTTAGATACCTTTATATTACTCTAGGTTAAAGTTTTGGTTATATGTCTGGGTAACTTATTGATGTTGTGATCTGACATATTTCTAACAGATTACACTAGTTACTTTATAATGCATAATTTTCCGTGTAAACTATAATATATTAACTCTCATTTAATGTCCCTATACGTGCAGAAACAACGATTGTAAATGATGTAAGTTTATTAGAAGCGATTCTCGTGAGGCCATCAAACCAATGAGCGTACAAGTTTGTGTTCTGTCCTAAACATTTTACAAATTGAATAATTTGCCTCTTTTAAAATCGAGTAGAGTTGGTTTCCGTTAGAGAATTTCATTTTCGACGCTGCGCCGACATATTTATTACTCTGTGAATAGTTTGTGACGTTACGTGTAAATGTATTACTGCTAAAGTCTCCAATTTGGTAAACGTCTCTTGAAATGTTTCTTTCTCTATAATGGTGATATATTTGTTTTGTTGAACTCTCGTCTACATACTTAAGTGGAGTGGCGTCGCGGTCGCGTCTCGTTGACTCCTAACTTACAACATACAACATGACAAGCTTCTTTACACACAAGTAATAACGAACAACAAACGTTGACTGTACGAGATAAACAATTGAAACATACGTAGGTACTACTCCTGATTTGAGAACGATACGAATAATAAAATCATACCAATGTATGGATGTACATTGTGTGTGTAATTGTTTAAGAGTTTGTATCCAAATATAGAGAACAAAAACGTCTACATAACGTCAGAGTGATGGAACGGGAGAATCCTTTGAAGTTTCCCCCAAACAGTCAATAATGAGTAAACTCAGACAGACAACACGACGGTTAAACAAAATAATGATATTCTAAATCACCTGAATATGATATACCTCCTCCCCACACATCATAACTTTGAATTATATCGACAAATGTTATAGAAACAAAATTGTGTTTGTAATTTGTAAGTATATTTTTGAACTAGCTGACCCGCGCAACTTCGTCTGTGTAAATTTTCCCCGTTTTTGCAACATTTCTTATTCTCCACTATTTAATTAATATAAGCCTTTCTCTTCAATCACTCTATCTATTTAAAAAACCGCATCAAAATCCGTTGCGTAGTTGTAAAGAATAATAAAAAATAAATCACACTTTAGGTACCCTTCACAGCTGGTTTACCGGACTCACAGTAAATGCTGGTAAAACAAATGCTGTACTATTTAAGACTACTTCCAGAAATAATGAGAAATTGCATTGTAAAATAAATGGTGAAAATGTGGCCCAAACATCAGTGGCAAAGTTCTTTGGCGTATATATTGATGATCAATTAAATTGGAAAGAGGAACTAAGACACTTAGGGCAATCAATCAGTTCGGCCTGCTATGTGCTCAGAAGTCTGAGGAATGAGGTAAGTATCGAGCACCTTAAAATGGTATACTTTGCATTGGTTAAGTCAAAGTTACGATATAGCATTCTTTTGTGGGGAGGAAGCTATAATTATAACATTCAGAAGGCCTTTATCCTACAAAAAAGAGCTATTAGAACCATAATCAGAATTAAACAACAAAAAACATGTAAACCACACTTTAAAGAATTAAAAATATTGACTGTTCCAAGTTTATACATACTATCAGTGCTCACTTACTTGCGTAAATATATGAGTACGAGACTGAAGAAGAAAGGCAACAACGGGAGAGCACGAGGAGAAAAGATCTACAGGCCAAACTTGCACCCCATCTTGATGTCACAAAGCATTGCACTTACTATAGATCAATTAAAGTATTTATTAAACTACCCATAGAAATAAAAACATCACTTTACAACACCGATTTTCTAACAAAACTCAGGCTTTTCTTGTTAAAGGAGTGTTATTATTCAACAGACGATATGAAACCAAGCTTAACCTATATATTAAAATGATGCATCCAAAAATATTGATCAATTTATTTTTAATTTATTTTATTCTTAGTTTATAATATTTTTATTAATTGTTATTTAAAATTTATATGTACACATGAAATTCGCATACAATGTAAAAATTGTTTTTGAATAAATAAATATGAAATATGAAACTGGGACAGAGAAAGCGACTTTGTTTTATACTATGTAGTAATAAAGAAGTTGAAAATGAATCGCGACAGGTTGTAGGTATTATTTCATTGCGTTTAGCTAAGGAAAATAAATATTGAAACCTTTGATATATTTATCTCCTAAAACAGCTATTGTATATAAGTTAGAATACAACTGTTTTTCGAAGCGGCGGTTGCCTAATGGCTAAGGCATCGGTCTCGCAATCGTAACGTGGTAGGTTCGAATCCTAGCCATTATACGACCTACGTAAACGCACT
Source organism: Herminia tarsipennalis (assembly GCA_945859575.2). Lineage (NCBI taxonomy): Eukaryota > Metazoa > Arthropoda > Insecta > Lepidoptera > Erebidae > Herminia > Herminia tarsipennalis. The sequence goes on from OX243840.2 coordinate 27,608,637, forward strand.
TTTAACACAAGCCATTGAGCTTAGCTGGAGGGGTTAACAGGATTGCTAGTAATGTGGGACCACAATCTTTTCTTATTAAAAGAAAAAATAGAAAAATAAACAGATCACTGTTGTGGCGTAGAATTTCCAGAAGTTAAAACAAATATTATTGAGTGAACAAGAGCTTAAGAGTCATCTCAAAGTATTTCAAGTGTGGGCCCTTTATGTAAAGTGCACGTAACAATGTGTCTGTGGTCGGACCGAGTTTTGTGCTGTTTAAATTGTTAACGTGCTAGCAACGACATGCAAAGGACTGAAACTTCATCAGTTAAGCATGCAATTAATAACTTTTACCTAAAGTGAAACTAATTAGAAACGTAGATACCTATGGCTTAAACTTTCCTTAATAATAAGCTACTAATGCACATTGAGGTACCTGTACAATCTTTAAAATGGTTAATAGATTTTGCCAAAGATAGCTGAGACTCAACATCACCTGTTTCCTCGTTTCTGGTGCATTGTACAATCATTTATTCATTATGTTATATGCATTCTCTCTTATTAATCGAAATTTAGAACTAAGAACTTTTCACACAGTAAGAGAATGTGCGTAAGCTACAATGGCCCGATGCAAAACGTGTGGTTGATTAAGTCTTTAGTATGTAGTGAGGAGATAAATGAAGTTTGGTCCGTTAATAATACGCTGGCACTAATTGGAATGTCTTACTGAATGACGCCTACAGATGCGCGTATCGATGAAAGCGATACATAACATGCACCTCTTAGGACCGTCAAGCATAAGAGTTTATAGTGGTATAGGTACGTTGCACCTCATTTTATTGCTGACGTCACATTATAATTTAAATTAGTCTTACCAACAATACCTACGTAACAACTTAAAGTTGGGCATTAAGAGACCACACTTCAATGTGTCTTAGTCCTATTAGACGTAATTTATTTAGCAAATATGTAGTTATATGTTAGCATAATGGGTTAAATAAGTCATTTTATGATGGCAAAAACTCTGACCGTTTAAATTTAAAAGGGATCTTTAAAATGCCAAGTCACAACGTCTTTGATAAACTCGAGTTCCTTTTTGAGATTACGTTACATTATCTAAGTGTATACTAAGCGGTATTTCATGTCTTAAAATTACTAAACAACTGTGTGAGGTTCCGGTTCCGCAAAATATTTTCTTAATTATAATCCTACAAATAATTGACTTTTCCGGAACTGTTGAGTGGTTGTTTGGTTCCTGTGGGAAATCCAAGCCGTCAGCAATACACTGTAATTTACCTAGAGTTATACAAACTCTTTATCGTATATGTTATAGTAAAGGACATTGAGCCCGCTTTATAATGACCACAAAAGTGACGTTTGTACAACAGCTGTATTAAATAATTCGGGCGTTAAAAAAAAATACGATTATTCTTAAAGCCGCCGATATTATTTATAATCTTAATTTTGGAACAACTCACACAACGCTATCTGATCCCAAACTAAGCAGAGCTTGTACTATAGAAACCAGACAACTGATAAACATACTTAAATATTTCTAAATACGTATGTACATATTATAGATAAATAACACCAGACACAGAAACCATCGTGCTCATCACTCAAAGCCTTATCCTGGGTGGAGATCTATTTAATGGCACCAACTCAAAATGTTAATTTGTTTTTGTTATTCTAGATATATATATATTTTTTTAAGTTTTTTATTTCTCACTTTTTAGTGGGTTGGTATGTAATTCACTTATGTTACAATAGGCTTATGTCAACTGCTCAAATCTGTTGAGGAGTTCACACGATAGTTCACTATCAGCTCTATTACATTGTGTAATAGTAGTATGACGAGAATAAAATGCTACTCAATATCATATTAAAGTAATTGAATGGCAAACTGTGATATATTGAATAGCTCGTCATTTGTGGTCTTCATCGTCAGTTTTACTTCACCAATAGGTGCTTTTTGAGAGTAAATGCACGAATCACTATGAAATGTACCTAAATCACTGTAGGTGTGCCTTTTTTTTTTGTTCAAAAATCCACCATGAGTGCTATGAGGGTACAGTACAATGACGCATATCGCATTCTCATAAAACACCATAGATATTGCAGCGCGTCGAATATGTTCGCGGCGGCGATAGTGCCCGACTTTTTTGCTGTCCTCAGAGCTGGCATTGCTTCATTTTGGATTAAACTGCGCAATTCGAACAATAGTCTGTTGAGTACGGTCAGTGAGAACCTGCCTAGTCCAATATTAAATCATTGGCTTGACGTCCATCTGAGCCCAAACCGGAAGTAATTTGATTGGAGTCGTCATTTTAATGTATGCTGTTTTTCTTTAGTTTATTGTATTATTTTATTTGATTTTTTGTTATGTAATTAATGTAAGTTTTAATGAATAATTTCATTTAACTTTATTATTTTTTTTATCAATTTAATAATTATCGTAAAAAAAATAATGAATAATTGTAAGATGGTTTTCACCTGAAATAAATAAATATTAATAGATTATTATTAAATCGGTCCAGCCGTCTTTGCGTAATCGGTGAACAAACATACAACAAAAAAAAAACATAGAGTCAAATTGAAAACCTCCTCCTTTTTGAAGTCGGTTGAAAAAACCCAATAGAATATTTAACAGATAAATAATGGTGATTAATAGAAGTATATGCCGATTGTATAACTATATGTAAAGATACCTTCATGTTTGTTGTTTTTTTTTTTTATATTTCATTTAAAAAAAAAAACGGGCAAATGCATGTTTCCGTGGGGGACTACGGAAACCAACATTCGAATAATGCGGCTTAAGAAGTGGGTTTTCTGTTGTATTTGTTCCATACTACTTACAACGGACATAAATTAATATTTTTCAATGAAATCTGTACAAAAATTTTGTTACTCGTCACTTGGTCTGCTGTTATCGTTAAGTTGTAAAGCCTACTTAGCTGTGTTATATTTTTTTACAAACCCAACATCAACCATTTAGCTGGCAGGGGGAAACCTTGACTCTAAGAAAAAAAATCATTTTAAAGGTTAATAATTCACAAACGAATCTCTAAATCAATGGTCTTTACAACCCTTAAATGTTTATCTGGGGACTGACATGGCGAAACTATAAGAGTTCCGTTTTTACATTTTGGCTACGGAACCCTACAAACCTTCTTTGACGAACTTCTGGCTGTGAAGAAATTATCCCAAATTATCTTTGGTATACGTCTTATTTAGTTTATGACAATGACAACTACTGATAAAATGTAAAATATTAAAATATTTTTACAGAATGATATTGCTTGTGCTTCAAGTCAATGCTATACATTTTCTTCTTGACGTATAGACCTGGACCATCCCTTTTAATTAAAAAGTAAATATTGACTGCTAAGCGTGAAAGAGAGAAAAAACTCGTGCGGCTTATCCACAAAGTAGTGTTGTCTTTTTTAGAGAGTGATCAATTTTGTGAGGTTATAGCGAAAGTCACACGCATCTTTTTGCAGAAATCGTATACTATTAGTTTATTGCATAAATGTTATTTTAAATGATCATTACTTGTAACTTAATCAATTAATTATATATTCAGGTCAATCAATCAAACCAATATGAACATAAGACCCTTTGTAATAAAAATGTCACAACCAGCCCCGGTCTCCTACTCGTAATAAAGCGACAATCTTTAAAACTTTAAGAACTCATTTGTACTAAATCAAGCTAATAAACAAGCTTTTTTTAAAAAAAACAGTATTCTAAGGTCCTTTTCGGAGGCAAAAGTATAGTGACCTTATCGGACGGACGCAGGAACCAATGAAAGCTAACATTTTGTTGCTTAACTGAACATTGGTTGAAAACTAATGAACTGATATTTAATAATAGTTATTATTGTATGGTTAGTGCCATTGCCGTGTGGTGCCGGCTTAAGAATAGTACCACCCCATCTCTTCCCGTGGGTGTCGTCAAGGCGACTAAGGGATTTCACAACGGAGGACGGGCAGCAGCGTCCTCTGCGTACTTAAAGCCTTACTGCGATCACCAACCCGCTCACCAAGCGTGGTGATTATGGCAATTACCCCCAGGATCTACATACTAGTAGGTTCTACTGGGGAGACCCGTGCCCAGCAGTGGGCCATCATATGGGTTGATATGTATGGTTAGTGCATTTAAAAGAGATACATGGTGGGTCTATGATATTTGTATGCAACAATGTTAAATGTAAGGAACGCAAGGATATAGTACATCTGTCTGATGAGCGTACTATAGAATTATCATGTGTGGAGCTGGAGAGATATATTATAGTTTGTGCATATCGACCACCACTGAGTGATTTTAACTTATTTGAATCTGTAATGGAAGATGTGCTTAAAAGGGTAAGTTACGGTATTAAGCATATAGTAGTGTGTGGCGACTTCAATGTAAATTTACTTGAACAATCATCTTTGTCTACCAGATTAGTTAACCTATTTAAATCATTTAATTTAGTGTACTTAGTTAATGAACCAACAAGAATTACATCACATTCTGCTACTTGCTTAGATAATATATTCTGCAACTGTAGTTATTTTAATGAGGTAATATTGAGTGATTTAACATCAGATCACGGTGGGCAGAAAGTCACTTTTCCCTCACACACAGTGGCCAAAATAGATAAGATCACATGTAGGCCAATGAGTACGGCTCGCTTAGAAAAATTCAATTCTAACGTTTCTGCTAATATTACCAGTATAGATTTCAGCCACTCTGATCCGAACTATCTTTACTCCTCAGTGTTTAATATAATCAAAAGTGAATACAATAATATATTTAAATCAAAAACTTTTTATAAGAATTCTAAACTTAGCTTTTGTGATTGGGCAACTACCGGCATTTATAAAAGTAGAGCTAAGTTATACGAGTTATATGGTATGAAACAATTTAATTTTGATCAAAACTTTATTCAGTATGTGAGAAACTATTCAAAAACTTTTAAAAAAGCTTGTGCATGTGCCAAAGCTTTACTTATTAGTAGAAATATTAAAAAATCTGATAATAAAGTAAAAGCCACTTGGAATATTATTAATTCGGAAAGCGGACGGGCAAAGCCTCGGGATAAAAGCTTTGAATTATTAATTAACAATAAGACTGTTACTGATAATTTAGACCTAGCACAAACTTTCAATGATTTCTTTGCTGACATACCACTAACCACAACCAGCTCCTTGAACGCTTGCCCAGATAAAGCCGCATCACTCTTGAGAGATAATGTGGATCAATGCAATGTACCATTTGCTTTTAAATATATATACCCCAGTGAAATAATTAAAATATTCAAGTCACTCAATTTAAAAAAAACTGCTGATTTATGGGGTATTTCAGTAAAATTAATTGACAGTATAATTACTGGCATAGCGCCACAGTTATCTATAATTTTTAATCAATGTGTTGATACCGGAATGTTTCCAGATCTGATGAAACATAGTAAAGTAATACCATTATTTAAATCCGGATCAAAGAATGACCCTAGTAATTTTAGACCAATATCCATCTTGCCAGCTATTAGTAAAAATTTTGAAAAGGCTATACTTATGCAGTTAGAATCACACTTTAATTTTAATAATCTACTGCATCACGATTAATATGGTTTTACAAAGGATCGCTCTACAATTGATGCAGGTACTAAGCTACTGAAACATATTTTTAGTGCCTGGGAAGATTCACAGGATGTCATTGGAGTGTTCTGTGATCTTTCTGAAGCTTTTGATTGTGTGGCGCATAGGACACTTCTCCTGAAACTTAGGCATTACGGTATTAAAGGTACAGCGCTGGATCTACTTGCCTCTTACCTAAGTGAAAGAATTCAATATGTTGATATTGGAGGAGTAAGGTCGTCTGGATCTCCAATTAGTATGGGCGTGCCTCAGGGATCAATACTCGGTCCCTTCTTATTTTTGGTATATATTAATGATTTACCATTTTATGTTCATAACTTTTGTGACATCATTCTATTTGCTGATGACACTACTCTAATTTTTAAAATCGATCGTAAACTAGAAAATTTTGAGAAAATAAATAGAACACTCGCACTAGTTCAAGATTGGTTTACAACGAACAACCTACTTCTAAATCCCAAAAAAACTAAATGTATTAAGTTTAGTTTGCCAAATGTGAAAAGTACTAATACGAGTATAATTTTAAATAATGAGGTGATTAGCTTTGTCGACTCGACAGTTTTTTTGGGAATTACATTAGACAATAGGTTACAGTGGGGCACCCAAATATCATGTCTCGCAGGAAAACTCAGTTCTGCAGCGTATGCTGTCAGCAAAGTTAGACAGCTTACGAACGTAGAAACAGCTCGACTAGTATATTTTGGTTATTTTCACAGCGTCATGTCCTACGGCATATTGCTTTGGGGCAAGGCGGCTGATATACAAACTTTTTTTATTCTTCAAAAACGTGCAGTGCGTGCGATATATCAACTAGGAGCACGAGTTTCCCTTAGAGAAAAGTTTAAAGAGATAGGCATTTTGACAGTTGCATCACAATATATATATGCAAACGTTATGTTTGTAAAGCAAAACTTACATTTATATAACAAAAATAGTGATATTCACTCTGTGAATACAAGAAATAAGCACAAATTGGTAGGTCGATATCATAGGCTTCATAAAACTCATAACTCATTCATGGGACTAGGTGTTAAATTTTTCAATAAAATCCCAGTCAGCATATCGAGTCTACCAGTAAATAAATTTAAGAATGTAGTCAAGAGACATCTTATACAAAGAGCTTACTATTCAATCGATGATTATTTAACTGATAAAGATAAATGGATGTAGTTCGTTGCTCCCTATAATGTATTGGGTTGTTTAGTTTATTGCATTTTACTAGGTGAATATTGTTGTCACAGTTTGATAATGTTACTTAGGTACTAGTTAAGAAAACGATTTACTTTTGTAAGTAAAGATTCTGCGTGGCCATTCTTTTCTTTCCTTTGAAAAACATGTATACTTATTCATTAAGTAGCAGTAAATTGGCCAATATTTAAGCACATAAAGTTTTTACGTCGTAAGTGGATGCTCCTACTATGTTGTGCCCATTGAGGCTGATGTATCCGATCTCGTGTACTCTTCTAATATTATTGACCTCTTTTTTTGCATCAGTCCTCTAATATATGGTGTATAATATAATGGTGGCAGCACCTTACCTGCATATACAGTTTATAAACAGAGAAACATTGTAAACATTGGCAATTTGAAAAGAGTGGCCACGAGTTTTTATTGCCTGTTCTTTTCTCGGGCTTTACCTATTGTTTGCGAACAGGCATTACCAGTAAATGTAGAATCGACTTTTCACAAGTGTAGTATTTTGCTTCCTAAGTGAATAAATGATTTTTATTATTATTATTATTATTATTATTCATACATCGCCATACACTTTGCGCCGGGTACCCAGTCGCCGGCAACCCGGCACCGGATCAAAATCAGAACGTGTGAAAAGAAGATGGTGCGAAGTGTATGGCTATGTACAAGAGCTTTCACACGTTCCGGCGTCTGTCCAGTCCGATCGCCAAACATTCAGGCCAGGTATCCGGCGCCCCGACCGAATTGAAACCGGAACGTGTGAAAAGGATCTCAGTTTTGATCGGAATTTGTAAATAGGTTAATTTCTCCATAAATAATAGGTATAGCTAAGTTCAATATAAATGTAGCCGTAAATATACCTGACGCGCGGCCTCTGACTCGCTCACTCGTGAACCGCCCGCGCCACATTGTGAAGGACACTCAAATACTTCACAAGTTAATTCAATTTCGCTACATTTATTAATTGAAATATCTTTTCGCCACCCGCGTATTTGTTTACTGTATTTTTCAGCGCTTCCATTTTGTTCCATGCCACAAACGTGTATTTGCTCAGAACAGAAATATATTTGGCACACAGCACAATCACTTGCTTTAAAAATACCTATATCGACATGAGCAAATTGAGCGGAAGAAAGTTAAATAATCTGTTTCTCGAATGTCAACCTAACCTAGTGAGATACCTATCATTAATGATTGATGAGACTCTGTACTTAGTGTTAAGAATGCTGAAATCTAAAAAGCTAAATAAGAAGAATAAGGATTTGCCAACAAAGTACCAGGTGATGAAACTAGACTACAACGCGCAATTAGAAAATAGTTCTCAAATAAAATACACATGAGAAAGTTGGAATGATCGAGCACATAGTTACTGCCAATACCATGTATAAGACCCCGTGACATACATTTTCCCTTCGTACTGCATTAACCACTCTGCCACCGAATCCTGGTGGAGTTATCGAATTTGCACTCCATGTCATTCATTTTCTACATTTCTTTAAAAAGAATAATTTAATATCTAAATTCCACGAAACACACACTTTTATGCAGTCTATGGTAGCTTCTGAGGTCTATATACAGTAGAGTAACTGTCTCCTATTAATGGTGTGTCCTCAGTCGCGCCGCACGTCCTCCCTCCCCTGCCTGCCCCTCCCCTGTCTTCGTATTGCTAGTCGCGCGTGCCTTTGAATACGTTGGCACGACGTGAGTTTGCGCTATTTATAGATTAGCTACAACTTCCCAACTTCGTATTCGTGCACAAATGATAAGTGTGTTTGCCAAACTTATGTTAGTTAGTATGAGTACACACGACACATAGGAGGACATAGATATTTGCAGATACCTACTAAGAATTATTGTCAAAAGTGCCATAATAATCAAAAGGGTAGTGCCAGAAGCGCAAGTCACGGCACAAATACGGTGGCAAATAAAACATACGATCCCCAGATAAAAAGCAGCTACCATTTATGTAGACATTAAATAAGACAGGTACTAAGAGGCGATTTGATTTGGTTAAATTGAACAGCGTGGTAGCGGCAGCGTCAGCGCGTGTTTAATCATCAGATTGAGTAGAGAGAAAAGTTGAACCACTGATGAACAAAGATCCATCGAATTAGTCCAACGCAACGTAACCATCATAATATCCACTGACAAAAAATATTTCTATACACAATTTCTGAAAAACCACGTATATGTCGTGTACAGTACTTGATTTAACATTGTGGTAATCGTTTATAATGCGGTATGGGGATACCTCGAGCAAGGTAAAGTCCGTCATTATCGTTTTAATCATTTCGAATACTCAAATGCTACTGCATCAAATACATTAAAACAACGCTTATATTTTACACACATGATTATAAAAATAGCGTCTATCAAAAGACGTGTTGTCACTTCAACCGCTCGATTAAGACTGACGAATGAACCAACTGCCCCAATACCGGCAGTTCAAATACAAACGTCAAACGAAAGTCACACCGTCATGCAGCAACCATGTCAAAATGAGTTGAAAGAGAAGAGAGAAGAAAGAAAAAAAAAGAACTGACACGGCCTTCCTGACCTTCAGTAGTCCTCGGGTGTATGTACAACACAAATTATTTAACATAGTAATTAACTTCATACTTAGTACCTATCAAATCTAATTTAGTTAGAACAAAACTGTACGTGAACAATCTAATTAAAATTATAGCTAGGTCAGAGCAATCAGAGAATCGTTCATTTCTTGATTCAAATCATCAAATCACAAACTAAATCAATCATTTACTCTGTTCGGCATGTGATTCACTTGTAAACCAGTAACCTCCAGTAACTCAACTGACAAAATGCGCATCCCAGCTAGATTGTCAGTCTTTCCCAACTTCATGGTCCAGGTTTCACGCACATCGTTTGAAGTACTGCATCTACTCGCCTCAATCGCGATGAAATATTCCTGTCTCGCGTCCAACTACAAGTATAACTTATGGTACTGGGATTAAAATTAAATCTCTAACGAAACATTGCACACACAACACTCTCTATGGATAAAATTTGAAGAACTTCGCTATTACCTTACTGGTGATACTTATTTACCTCTCTACTGCATAATTTTGTGGCTACTTCTTCTTAAAGGCTCCATGCACTGATCTCGCCGTCTCCATTCCATCATTATAAATTTAGGCGCACTGCAGACTTACCATCCACACATTGTGGCTATCTACCCCCTCCCCCTCCGCGCGACGCCGTAGTCAGTGCACACGTTTTGTGAATCGTCCCCGTTTAAAAATTACCAGTAAAAGTGCAAAAGTAAAGAAACTAGTCTAAAACAAACTTTATATAACGAGTGACAATAATTTACCATAAAACTACGAACTATTTGTGATACACTGTCAAAAAACTATGATAACCATAAAGTTATGATAACTTTAAAGTTCGGAGTTACATTAATTTGTAGTTAGTTTAGAAACCCGCTAATATAATTAAGATGCAGTATTAGACCTAACGACTAACATAACTAAACATCTAGACGATAAAAATAGAGGTCTTTGTATCTTCCTCGACCTAAAAAAGGCATTTGATACCGTCCCTGTACCTAAACTACTCCTAAAATTGGAAAAGATGGGCATTAGAGAAGGCTTTCATTCCCTTCTTACTAACTACTAACATGATCGAAAACAACGAGTAAAATTAGACAATGTAACGATAGGTACGGACATAATGACATCTAATTATGGAGTCCTCCAAGGCAGTTTCCTGGGCCCTACCCATTTTCTAGCCTATATCAATGACTTGACAAATATGAAATTGAAGAATGGTGCAGTTTTTTCGTACGCCGATGACACTGCTCTGCTATTTCATGGAAGGACATGGAAAGAAGTATACAGTACTGCACAGTCAGAACTGCGTAAGGTTATAAACTGGTTAAACATAAATCTACTTTCCCTTAATTAATTAAAAACTAACTATATCACATTCTCACTTAAAAATGCACATTAACCTGATCCTAGCTTAAAACTAATAGCTCATTTCTGCCGCCCAAATACAAATATGTGCAATTGTCTAACCCTAAACAAGATAACTCACACCAAGTATCTTGGAGTAGTGGTTGATTAAAATCTCTCATGGTACCCCCAATTGGAACTAGTCTCAAATCGAGCCCGTAAAATGATTTGGATTTTTAAATACCTAAGAAATATAGCTGATAAACACCTACTAACTTATGTGTACATTACACTAGTCCAATCAATACTCCTCTATTGCATACTGGTCTGGGGCGGTACCTATAAAACCAAATTTGTTAGCATTGACCGCTCACAAAGATACATACTCTAAATAATGCTACATATAAAAAGACGCTATAGTACGCACAATCTGTATCGCGAAGCAAATGTTCTACCTGTTAGACAAATATATATATTAAAATGTATTCCCAGGACACATAATAAGATAAATATTACCAACAGTTACCTAAAAATCAAACGCAACGATCGATCATAACATACCCTGTTACTAGAACCGTTTCCTCGTCTAAACAATTTTATATTAACTCATTAAAATTATATAATATCATAAACAAAAAGTTAAATATCTGTAATAGTGCCAACATACAATACAATGTAAAACAAAAGTAACAGAATGATTAAAATCGCTTACATACCAAGAAACTGAAGAACTCCTAATTCGGGGGATAACATACTAGCTTCTCACACACACACTCACATACGTACATAGATTCACACATATGCATACATGCATACACACACACATGCACACACACAAGTATAACTAATGTAATTATTATCTTACTTAATTAACTATTAACTATTACTACTATGAGGAGCGTTGGCACCCCTAGCAACGTAAACACGTCTTTTTGTATAAAAATATTTAAAAAAGTAAAATTTATAAGAAATAGTTAAAGAATTGTAAAAAAAGTGCTCCCAACTATCAACATAACCTCTCGTGAGTGCACGGCAAGAGAATACAACACTACCTGGACGAAACTGTGAGTTAAAAACCCAGAAAACAAAACACAGTCGTTGGAACAATATTTTGAAAATCACTCACACATACGAAATAAACTTTTTATCAGCTGTTTTTTACTACACTTTTTAAAAACACACACGCAAAGAAAAAGTAGTTACCTACGAAAACATCTGATTTTGACACTTTGGCAACTGGTCAGGTCTACCAACCTATAAACGACGAACCTACTGATATTTTCGATAGGCACCTCGCCACTGACCTATATTTGTACGGATGATATTCTTGATGAAGACGATATAACTACATATAATTACGGCTGATATTCTCGACGAAGACGATTAATGCAGAAATAGTGGCAACTTTTTTATTTTAATTTAAGTTTTTGGTGAAAGTATTTCAATCGGATCAATAGAGGGCACAACAAGTACCAAAATAATATATATTTTAATAATACTACATACGAGTGTTCAAAACATTGATTTGTAATAAAAGTGCAATTGATACTACAAAAACATTAGAATATTATTAAATTGTTGTACACTAAAAATAATGTCTACGAAAAATAAAAGTGGTACCGACTGCGGCTTAAAGATGTCGCCACAAGTAACTTGCAATAAATGTAGGAAACAAGTAGAGAAAAAAAACACAATATCATGCACGATTTACAAAAATACTTTTGAGCTTGAATGTGCAGGATTTAAAGACAAATCAAGAGTCTCAAAAAGTGTAGAAAACAAATGGAAATGCAAGAATTGCGAGAAAAAAATCAAAGAGCAATTATCGACTTCCACTGGTGAGCCCTCATTTATCACCCTCAGAAAACAGCAGCGTGCACGAAAAGATAATACAAATAATGTTAACGACTATCCAGAATCCCAAACACAAAAAGACACGCCTACTGTATCCCCAAAAAATACAGATGAGTTTCAAGAATTCAACACTTTGCTAATGGAGGATGAATCTATTCGTTTTACGGGCACACTCTCAAAAAGCGTAGACTACACAATAGCTGACACAATATCATACCAAGAAATGAACGATACCATTGAACAACTCAAAATGGAGCTCAGCAGCACTCAAAATGAATTGGAGAATACTATTTTAGAAAACAATGACCTCCGGCGGCAAATCACAAAATTATTGAAAGAAAATGATACGGTAAAAACGCTTCTATACAAAACACCACCTCGTGGACAAAGAACTGACATGAAAAGACATAAAAGATGCTCACTACAAAGCTCGGTAATTAAAACTGTCTTACCGATGTTCAACATATCTCCTTTATCTGAGATTAATACGCGTACGCAGTCTGGTGAATCTATACACAGCCTTCAAAATATTTTTTCAGAGTTAAAGTTGCAATTAGAACAGGCTCAAACTGAAATACTAAATCTAAACAACAAAATTACTTCTTTACAAAAAGAACTTCAGAATAAGAAATATTCGCCTTCTCCTTTTCGCCTAAATACAAGTACAAAAACCAGAATCACAGACAGAACAGATCAGAAATTATGCATAGTAACAAACAGCAACACCAAAGACACAATACAAGTAGTAGAAGATATATTCGGATCACAATTCAACTACTGCAGATATATTTCACCAAACTACCCTATGACAAAAGTACTTGAAGAAATGGATAAAAAATTAAGTGATTATAACAAAAATGACTACTGTATAATTATTATAGGTGAACAGGATTTTAAAACTACAGTGGACTACAACAGTTTGGTAAACACACTTAAAAAGTCACTTGAATACTTAACACATACAAATGTAATAATCTGTGCCCCCACCTATGTATGTGGGGCACCAATATATAATTATAAAATTGAATTGTTTAACAATGTATTATATTCTGACATACAAAATAATAGTTATGCAAATTTCATTGACACTAATAGTTATCTCACTTTTGACATGTTCTCATATAAAACCGGAAAGATAAGCAATACTGGTGTAAAAACACTATATAACGCCATTTTAAATTTTATAAATAATGAATTAAAACGCCCACCAAAAGTAGTTTTTAACGATTCGTATCAAGTTAATAAGCATACCCCAATAGATACAGTAGAAGACTTTTTTCGTGAATAATAAAAAGCTTTACGTATTACACCAAAATATCGCAGGTTTACTGAACAAAACCGATGCGGTCTCAAAATGTATTGATGAACTTGCAGATGAGGGTATTAATGTGGATATCTTATGTTTCACAGAACATTTTATTATGAGTCACACTTAACTATTCCAAATTACGAATAAGCAGCGTATTTTACCAGAAAAGAAACCAAAAGGGGAGGGTCATGCATATTAGTAAAACTTGGTCACAAATTTACTGAATTAAAGCAGATAGCAAAACTATCAGTAACTATAGTTCGTAAAATATAGCTTGATACCTGTGACTTTAGAGACTACGTTTAAAAGACTGCTACAATAAATTTGTTGTTGGAAAAGTTTTAATTTTTTAAATATTAATAAGACATTTGTATAGAAATCTAGAACACTTTTTTCAAATAGAACTTGTTATCAAGGAGATACTAGTATAAACAAAGGTAATTTAAAATATTTATTATATTTTATTATTTATATTTTTTTGTTAGCTTACTTCGTAAACTCTTTTCGCAGCCTGGTAGGGATGTGTAATCGACTGGCCAGCGAATATCGATAAAATAAATGTATGACAATTTCATTAATATAAATTGTATAAATGATTATATCTAATCGTTTTTTCACAACGAATTCGTATTTTTTTAGTCTTGCAATACCTACTGCTTTCGCATGCAGCGATCAAGCGGGCGCCATCTTTTTTGAGTCAGTACGAGTGCCCACGCCTTGTATACGCTACCGCTACGTGATTAATATTGTTTTGTCGTTATTACTGTTGCTTTGTTAAGTTTTGTTGTTATTTCTAGTTATTTGTTTTTTTTTGCACCACAATGCCGAAAAGAACAAAAAAAACTGTTTTGAATAGCGAAAGTCGCGAGTTTGTGATTCGTTTGCGTGAGTATTTTGAGCGCGAGAATCAAAATGGCGGACCGCTACTACCGTTGGAGCAAGTGTGCAATAGAGTTGCTGACGCTCTTGGTATCGGACGAGCTACAGTGTCTCGAATTAGCAAAGAAAAGTATGGAGAATCGTCAAAGCAGATGGTGGCCGAAGATGAGGGAGGTAAAATATTATCGACTCCTAATAAAAAAAGGAAGAGAGTTTCGCCAGTCACCGAAATTGACGACTTTGATGCTGCCGCAATTCGAAATCATATATATGCGTATTACGCACGTGGTGAATTTCCCACGTTAAAAAAAGTATCCGTTTCGCTTAAAGACGCGGATTTATTTAAAGGAAGTCCACCATCGTTGTCCAAAATATTGAAAAAAATCGGCTTTGCTTATAAGAAAAGCGATAAAAGAAAAATTTTAATGGAGCGAACAGACATTGCTTTGACCCGAATTGACTTTTTGCGCAAAGTCAAAAATATAACAGATTGGAATAAAGTGGTTTTTCTTGATGAAACATGGCTCAACGCAAACCACACTGTTTCAAGATCGTGCACAGACGATAAAGCGGAGTCTACCACCAAGGTGCCCGAAGGCAAAGGACAAAGATTAATAATTACTCATGCGGGGACATCGTCTGGTTTTGTGCCCAATTGTTTACTGGCGTTTAAATCAGTAAAAACAACAGAGTACCATGAAGAAATGGATTTTACAAAATTTAAGGAGTGGTTTCTAACTCTTCTAAATAATTTGAGTGAACCACATTTTATTCTGATGGACAACGCTCCGTATCATTCAGTACAAAAAGATAAGGCGCCTACGACAAGCAATCGTAAAATTGAAATTATTACTTGGCTGCAAAACAAAGGAGTAAAAGCCGACAACAGCATGCTCAAGAAAGAATTGCTAAGATTAGTAAGCATTCATAAGCCCCCCACTCCAAGATATATTATAGACGAAATTGCAAAGGAAATGGGCCACACCGTCATCCGTTTACCACCATATCATTGCCATTACAATGCAATAGAACTAATCTGGGCTCAAGTCAAAGGTTCGTATAATCTAAAAAAACATATATAAAAAGCTTACAAAGAATGTAGTAGGTTTTTTGTTTGATCGAATACCTTTTTTTTCTAGGTAACGCTGCCAGACATAATGTAGCACCGCCTTTCACAGCGAACAAAATGTTGACATTACTACATGAAGCTTGTGTACATGTAAATGCTGATGATTGGAAAAAGGTAGTTGAGAAGACAAAAAATGTGATTCAAAAAGATTGGGAGCGCGATATTCAATTTGACAACATATGCGATCAAGAATTAATTATTAATCTACAGGACTGCTCCAGTGATGAATCAGAATTCGACTTGGAAGTTGATCTCGGCTGTACACCATTTGACAATTAAACTTTTAAATACCTTCAAATTCATCTTTCATTTCCTTTTTTCTTTCTTTCAATATCGTTAAAATGTATTTTTTTTAATAAACTCATTCCATATAAATATCGATAAAATACGAAAGACGTCCCATACCTATTACATGTCATTCTGACAAACGTCACAGGTATCAAGCTATATTTTACGAACTATAGTATGTTTGAATGTTGTGCAATCGAGCTTACGCAATACAAGATTGTAGTTGCATGTGTTTATAGAGTTCCTAATTTTAATAATCTTAGCATATGTATGAAAAGAATCCACATTTTATTGCAAGCACTTACTAAGGAAAAATACAGGAATATTGTAATAACCGGAGATTTTAATATAGATATTTTAAAACGTAACACCCAGTCTCTTGATTTTGAATGTTTATTTTTGACTCATAATTTAAAACTGGCAGTACGTCAGCCCACTCGCTTAAATAGTCAAACATGTATAGACAACATTGCTCATAATTTTAATAAGAAAAGTGATGTACAAGTGCGCGAATTGGGCTTATCAGATCACACTGCTCAAATACTTAAGTTTCCTGTTCATACAGTGTTTAATAATAAATATGGCGAATAACTAAAAGAGACTACTGTAATGAAAATTTTACTAAATTCAAGGATTGCCTCAATAGTCTATCTTTCTCGGATATGTATGAAACTGATGAACCTAACGAAGCCTATAATATTTTTCTCGAAACTTTTACACTCTACTACAAGTTGTGCTTCCCTGAAATATCCATAGTTGTTAATGTTATAAAAAAACCTAAGTGGATATCCCGCGGAATTAAAATTTGCAGTAAAAGGAAACGTTATTTGCTATGGCGAAACCGACATAAACCAAGCCAAATTAACAAAATTTCCTTCATTAATTATTCGAAACGTCTCAAAAAAATTTCTAAACTTACACAGAAAGCACAAAACAATTATAGAATAAAAACTGCAATTAACAAATCTAAAACGACCTGGAAAATAATTAACAAATTAAAATATAACATACCAAAACATATTATTACAAAAATTAAAATAAATAATAATACTGTGACTAATCCTAGATTAATAGCCAATGCATTTAATTCATATTTCATTGATAAGATTACCCCAACATTGAATGCTGGTGTAAAAGTTACCTCTACTATTACAAACAGATTGAACTCTTTCTTTTTGGCCCCATGTCTTCCAATAGAAGTGTTCCAAATAATAAAGTCCCTCAAAAACACAAATAGTGTCGGTTATGATGGCATAGCAACCAAAGTTATCAAATCGGTTTCTGCTGAAATCTCTACACATATAAGCCATGTTATCAACCTGAGTATTGACACAGGCATTTTTCCGAAGCATTAAAAACATCAATAGTAAAACTAATATTTAAAAAAGAGAATAAAGAACAAATGCAATACTATCGACCAATCTCACTAATAAGTATAGTATCTAAAATATTTAAAAAACATGTATATAAACAACTATACGCTTATTTTGAAAAAAACAATATACTAGTTAACGAACAGAAAGGGTTCCGCAACAACAAGACTATAAATATGGCCCTGTACGATTTTCTACATAGAGTGTATATAAATGTAGATAAAAACACACCTGTCAGTACAATATTCTGCGACATGACGCAAGCTTTTGACTATGTCCGACATGATATTTTGATTGAGAAATTGGAAGCATACGGTGTACGCGGTAATGTCTTCAATTTGATAAATTCTTATATTAGTGGGAGAAGACAATACACTGAAATAACCACAATAAACTCACGCACAAAGCATGAAGAGACATATAGGTCTTCACTACGTGTTGTCAAATACGGTGTGCCACAGGGTAGTGTTTTAGGACCCTTACTGTTCATTATATATATTAACGACCTCCCTAAAAGTATTAATAACCAATACACTACGCTCTTTGCCGATGACAGTACTATCACAATACCCTGCAAAAATAAAGAAATTTACAATTTAGACATTATTAATTCCCTCAAATCTATGATCCATTGGCTAGAAAACAACAATTTAAAAATCAATTTAGAAAAAACTAATATAATGCACTTCGCACAAAGACGTTCGACTATATCTAATTTAAGTACACACCATGACAATACACAAATTAGTGAAATTGATAATACGAAATTCCTTGGTGTATTAATAGACAAAAAACTTGATTGGAAAGCGCATACAGTAGACTTAATAAAAAAAATTAGTAGTTCTTCTTATGCAATATACAAATTAGTCCCAATCCTTAACATTGATAGTGTTCTTACAGCATACCACGGTTTAATTTCCTCAAAATTAAGGTACGGGGTTATCTTTTGGGGTAACTCCACAAATAAACAATTAGTATTCAAAGCTCAAAAACGCTGCTTAAGGATCATCTTTCAGTTAAAAGTTACTGATAGTTGTAAACCATTCTTTAAAAGATTTAAAATCTTAACACTACCTTCTCTATACATTTTAGAAACTGCAGTTTTCGTAAAAACCAATACTAATTTGTTCCATTCAAAGTCTGATATAATTATTCGCAATAGACGAGATAACAGTAAACTCTGTCGTCATTCATCGAAAACAATGCTAATGAATAAAAGTATATTTTGTATGGCGCCAAAAATTTATAATAAAATTCCAAAACTGTGGAAAGAGCAAAGTATTGGAAAATTTAAACAAATTTTAAGTAAATATTTAGCTGATAGAGCATTTTATAGTATTGATGACTTTTTGCGTGATAAAATTGACATTATTTAATCCATTGTTATTTCTATTTATATTTCTATTTTTTTTATTATGTATTATAATTACTATTATTAATTACTAAATTGAACTTTCAATTGAAATAAAATACAATGTATGTCCTTACCTATATTAGTAAAAATAAATAATAGATGAATGTAAAATTATTTATAATTATTAATTATTAAAATTATTTATTGTCATGTAATTTTAGTGTACCTAACTGTAACGTCTGATTTAATTAAAATTAGGTGTAATTTTGATATGTTATTAAATTAAATATTATTTATTATTGAATATTTGTACGCCGCAATGGCTAAACATGATTTGATCATAAAACAATTGTCCATCTTGCATGCTTTTTGCCGTGTATACTCATGTTTTAACAAATAAAAATATCTTATCTTATCTTAACTTATTACTGTACCATAGCATAAGCCATGGACAAGAAGGGACTCTTCTAACACAGGTTTCTTTAAACTTAACAGAAGAGCTCCCAAATCCTTTTCCCATTACCATGTAATACACTGACGGACTCATAAACTGCATCAAAGTTCAGGTTTACTCTAAAAGGATTTTTTTATAATAAGTATGCAAACTTTTTAGATTAAATTATATAAATATGGAAAGACTGGCTCTTAATCTTAAAAAAAAATTAAATTTAAAAATAGAACTGCGGTAAAACAAATGAATATAGCCGGGAAAAGAAAATTTACTCGTAGTATCAGATTTGCGTGTTATTTATAGCAAAGTTTTAAATTAATTCTCATTGATTTTTTTTGTTTGGTCAATTGAATTATTGTTACCAGCATAATTGTTGGGTTAGTTTTTTAACACATCGAGAGTTTTTGAACCATAATATGGATACTTCGTCCGAACAAGCGGCACAAATTGTAGCATTGGTGCGGGAGGGCTTGGATCAACGAACGATTGGTAGAAATTTAAATTTAAACCAGTCTACCGTTTGTAGAATATACAGAAGGTTTGTAGAGACAGGTTCTTACAGGAGGAGACGTGGTACAGGCAGAACTCGAGCAACCACAGGTCGTGATGACCGATTTATTGTTACAACTTCCCTGCGAAATCGTTTCCTCACGTCAGTTAACATCAAAACCGAGCTTAATGAAGTGCGTGGAAAAAACGTGTGTGCACGAACAATAAGAAGAAGGTTAAAGGAAGCGGCTATCACCCCTTTTAGACCAGCAAATGGTCCAAAGTTGTCTGCAGCTCACAGACAAGCTCGCTTAAGATTTGCGCGTCATCACCTGAATTGGACAGAAGAGCAGTGGGCCTCTGTATTGTTCACGGACGAGTGTAGGACATGTTTATATGGTGCAGATGGTCGCAGAAGAGTCTATCGTCGACGTGGGGAGCGATATGCTCAAAGTTGCATTGAGGAGCGTGTTCCTTTTGGAGGCGGTTCATGTATGGTCTGGGGTGGCATATCGATGAACGGGCGAACAGAACTTGTGTTCATAGACATGGTCCGTCAAAACGGTAATAGAGGGGGTTTGACAGCACATCGCTACATAACAGAGATATTAGAAGATCACGTGGTGCCTTACATGGGATTCATAGGCGAAAATTTTACTTTAATGCAGGATAATGCCCGGCCGCATGCAGCTGCACAAGTTCAACATTATTGCGAAGAGGTTGGGATACGTACAATGAATTGGCCAGCACGCAGCCCGGATCTTAATCCCATCGAGCATGTTTGGGACAATTTAAAAAGAGCTGTATATGCGAGAAACCCTTCGCCTACGACAGTGGCAGCACTAAGAACAGCACTTTCAGAAGAATGGGACAATATTCCGCAAGATCTTTTAAAAACCCTTATAAAATCTATGCGGAACCGATTAGAATCCGTAATAAGGGCACGTGGGGGTAATACACCTTATTAAAACACAAATAAACCCTTGCATAAAGTTTGTGTCTATTGTTAAAACCAATTTTTTAATTAAACAATTTTTCCTTAAACTTCTGTTTTTTCTTCAAAAAAGGTCTTAAGGTCCTTTCCAGTACATAAACTTAAACTTAAAGATATGATCCTACGCTGTTTTAAAGTTCACGAACCAATCTAGAGGTTTCAATTTAAATCTGTATAGAAAGTTTGCATACTTGGTTAAAATATTTATTTCAAAGTCGTCTATTACTTTGATGCAGTTTATAAGTCCGTCAGTGTAGTTAAGAATAAAGATTTTTATTTTTATTTATAATTATTATGTTACCAGTACAAATAGCTAACGCTAATTTCAAGTCCTCCTTCGAAGTGCAGTGTGGTGGAGTGGTAATAGAGGCGAGATCGAACCCCGGTTACGAGTTTCAATTTTTGTAAAGGCTTCTTGACTTCATTCTATAAAACAGATAAGTACAACATCCTACAATGTTCAAAACACCACCAGCTTTACCTAAAAAATTACCGTCACGTTTAGAATCGGACACGAACAAACTGTGTGTAGAAGAAATATCAACGCCTGATGGAAATATGTCTCATAAAACAAGCAAATTTATAAAAGAAAAAATTGCAGTGTAGGGTACTTGAGTACCACGGCACACTGTGTAAGGGATTCGAGCCAACTCCCCACCCCTTCTTCCCAACCATGAGGCTAATAGGTGAAAATCGGTCCCGACCAGAGCGAGATTAGGCCCAGGACCTATGCACACAAAACAAATTGAATAGCAATTCTTTTGACTCATTTTAAACATAGCCGCCATGATAGCGTGATATTCGTTTGACGTTTACATTTAAAATGGCGGGAGCGTGGCAGTTAGTCTAATTCGGCAGTCTTAAACGAGCGGTCGTAGCGTCAATATCTTCCGATAGACGTCGTCATTTTTATAGTCGTGTATGCAAAGTGTTAGTAAACCCCTATAGTGTCAGTGATGCAGTGGGATTTGTGTATACAAAATGATTAGAACTGTTGGCGGACTTTACCTTGCTCAAGGTATCCGCGTTCATATGATCGATTACTAATTAATTTAATTAATAATGTTAATTCGATATTGAGCCGCTAATAGCTCATAAAGCCACCCTAGCGCTTCTACATATGTATGTTTATAATAAATGTATTTGTGTATATTTTACTTGATTTAGTATTTATTTTTGAACTAGCATCCTTGTTATGTAATAATGTTAGGTTAATCAGATGTCAACATTCTGCATCTACATTTTAAATTGCTACATCTGGTAGATAATTATTTTAACATTAATTCCACCTTTGTACACTATTTGTACATTGTAATTAGGTAATTAAATAAACAGCGCCTTAGGACAACTCACCACTGATTCGTTCGATACTGGGCACACCGGAACCGTCGGCACAAAGTGACCAAAACGGTCATAAAATAACATCCACGAACACACACAAACAACACACGAATATCACACAAGGTAAAGTCCGTCGTTATCGTTTTAATAATTTTAATTACACAAATACTACTACATCACTGACATCAAAACAATGCTAACACTTTCCACATACGATTATAAAAAAGCGTCTATGCAGACGTGTTGTCGTTTCAACCCCTCGATTGAGTTTGAGAAATGTGACGGACTGCCCCACTACCGGAACTTCAAATATAAACGTCAAATGAAAGTCATGCCATTTTGCGGCAGCCATGTTTATATGAGTCATTAGAAAGAAGGAAAGAAAAATAAAACCGACAAGTATTATGTTTAAAGGAATAATCTTTCGAAGATGTTGTTGTCCACACAAGTACCTACCTAGTTGTTTAGATTCACTTTACTTGAGCAATCCCATAACAAAAGTTTTGAGTTAAACATTTCATAGTCACTTAAATGTTGATAAACTTTCGCGATTTGTACACATTATAAAATTATATTTACTACGGGTCTTAATCGCGTGAATAATTTAAGGTAAAATATCTTGTTTATTGCTCGACGTTTTGACCATATTGCAACAGCCATGGTCATGGGTAGACTAGTTCAGCTCAGCGTCGCCTCCGTGAAGCGCGGGTTTCGGAAACTACCCTTGCTTGATTTTTATCACTCTATTGAACTGTCGGTACTTCGACACACAACACTAAAGACATCTGCACATTGGCGTGTAATGTTTGTTCGGCGGTGTATACACTATTGCTGATCCCAGGATTCCACGATGTTGACAAACGGTATCCACCTTCTCGGTTGAAATTTACGTGTTTTTTTATTTCAACCGCTGCCCTCGCCATCCTGGACTAATAGTGACGGTTAGTAGAGAGGACCTGTGGTTTGTGTAGTTCAAACCAGTGATTGAATCCCGCATTCAGCAAGTATTCCGCTATTGCTGACTTACATGTCTGTCGGTTTTTCAATGCCACGATATGTTTCTTAACCCTTTCCGCTATTGTGCGCTTGGTTTGTCCGATGTAGGAACTACCACAGATGCAATCCACTTTGTAAACACTCAGTGTCTGTAGAGGAATTACATCCTTAGGAGTACGTAGGTGCTTAGCTATCTTGGACCGCTTGCTGACTATATACTAATGGAGTATTTCTGCAGGACTGTTCCAACTTTGTCCGTCACTCCTTATACATACGGTAGAAAAGCTGGAGTCCTGTCAACCCCCGGTCGGGAGTCTCTCCTCTTCGTACTTCGTGTGTTTCCTCTGTATCCGTTTCGCTTTAGTACCTCCTGAACATGTGAGCTCACTTTCTAAATGTTCAGGGTCACAAATGCCGTATGCTCTATTTGTCAACGATGATATCACGGATTGTAGATGTCTTGGATGATGGTGGATGGCGAGTTAGCATGTAAGTACCTGTCTCTGTGTGTCGGTTTTCTGTACACAGTGTTTGCCAAGGTACCATTGTCTCTAACCATTATTTTCACATCGAGCAAGACCAACGATATATTCATCTCCATTTCAAAAGTGAACCTGATCTTAGGGCGTATGGAGTTAAAGTCTTCAGCAAATTGTTCTACTTTCTGTCTACCGCCCTTCATAATGCACACGTCATTGACGTTTGAACATTTCCACAGTTTAACCTGGGACAATTGTAGCTCGATTGTTTCTTCAAAATGTTCTATCCAGGTGTTGGCTATCACTGGTGCCACTGGGATGCCCATGGCCACTCCAAAAAAAAAAAAAAATACAAACCACAGGTCCACTCTACTGACCGTCACTATTACTTCAGGATGGTGAGGGAAGCGGTTGAAATAAAAAAACACGTAAATTTCAACCGACAAGGTGGATAACGTTTGTCAACATCGTGGAATCCTGTCATAGTAACTTGTTTTACAAACCCGTCGTTTTTATCTAAAATAGTACCAATAGTACTATAAACAATAACTTCTTAGTAAATACATGGTTGCCAAATGCAATTAACCTCTAGTATAATACGAGTATAACAGGCGTCAATGTTCTGTGCAATTAACAATACCTAATTGTGCTACTGTCACTCGCGTGTTGTCAACCCTGTCAAATTGTGCTATTCGAGTATTTTTTGCGCTAGCTATTAAAAAATCCTTGACTAATTACAAATGAATGTTCGGTTGACGTGATATTCATATCGCCACAGCAATAACGCTTGTATTACACACGTCCTGTAGGCATTACACGACATTAACGAGCACTTCCAGTTCGTTCTACTCGTACACGCCGTGTAATGTGTAGCGACACGCCACACTCTAATTATGTTTGTGAGTATGTACATAATATTCTCATTAATATTCAGATAATTTATTTTTTACTAGCTGTGCCCGCGACTTAGTCCGCTTAAAAATAATGCTTGCTAATTGACATTTTTAGTATTACAGTCATAATCATGTGCCATTGACTGTTTTTTTCAAACGTTACTGATCTAAAAACACTTGGGTGGTCAAGACAAATCTAATGACGTCTAAATTGTTTAAATCTATAAGATATGAGGTAATAAAATATTTTTTATTACCTCATATCTTTCAAACCATAAAATATGATTTGAAAGATATGAGGTGATAAAAAATATTACATACATACATACAAGATACGCGCGAAAAACATAACCCTTCCTTACAGTCGTGTAAAAAACAAACAACAGGCATTTTCTTTGACATGTAAAGTGCTTTCAATCATGTTTCTCAGAAAATATTATTAATAAATTAAAACATTTTGTTATACGAGGACTTGCCCATAAATGCTTACACTCGTACTTAAAGAATAGAAAACAGTGTCTACAAATTATGAGTGTAAACAATGCTAAAAATTTTGTTATCCATTGCGAGGTGAGGCATCGCATATGAGTATATAAGTAATCAGGATCATTTTTCTGGTGTAAAAAATAAAATTTCTGTCCTGGGATTCTGGGTACTGTATAGATATAGTATGAATAACAATTAACGCAACGCTGGCTTACTTACACTCACATTTTAGAAATGGGCGGGCGGGTGTTTGTTCTTAGGGGGATTTGGATCCCCCCTGGTACAACTGTGAGGTGAGGCACGTGGGCGTTAAGAAGTAAGATCATAGAGAGTTATTTGCACTTAATTAACAAACACCCGCTCAATTTTTAAAATACATTGCTATTGAGTTATGTGTATATACTACTATATGCAAATCATGTATTTGTAACAAACATTTGTTGGTTAAAATGAGCAACTTCAGTGCTTATTTACAAGCGACTTCAAAAAAGGAGATTCGCGATATTGGCATATTTTGTTTAACAAACATAATGTTTGCAAATATATACTGAGATGCAACTGTCATAATACCTATCTCTTTAAAGTTTTCTCTTAGGGTCTCTAGCACCTAGTTTATAAATTGCACGCACTGCACGTTTTTGAAGAATAAAAATTGTTTGAATATCAGTAATAATATTATTTAATATTCCCCAAAGTAGTATGCCATACGACATGGCACTTTGGAAATAACCGAAATAAACTAGCCTTGCTGTTTCCACATCGGTAAGCTGTCTGACTTGGCTGTAAGCATATGCTGCAGAACTGAGTTTCCCTGCGAGACGTAATATTTGGGCGTCTCACTGTAACTTACTATCTAAAGTAATTCCCAAAAAAAACATTGAATCAACAAAATGAATTTCTTACATTTGGTAAACTAAATTTAATACATTTGGTTTTTTTAGAATTTAAAAGCAAGTCATTTAATGTAAACCAGTCAAAAACTAATGCGAGGGACCTGTTTACTTCGTCAGAGTAATCATATTTACGACTGGTTTTGAATATAAGAGAAGTGTCATCAGCAAATAGAACAATATCGCATAAGTTACTGGTAAAAAATGATCGTTTATATACACTCTCCTGATCATGTTCAAGACAAGCTAGACATAATGATGTAAGATTGTAAAAACATGTTAGTGAATCAAACACGGTGTCAGTACCCAGGATCTACAGAAAAACCGTGGGTTCACTTGAAAATTCTGGGATTAATATTATTAGCAAGTTACCAGAATTATCTAGTGTAAAATCGACACTTTAGCGACATCAATTTAAATATAAATAAAACACTGAAAGTAGAAAAAAAATATCACAAAAGTTTTTCTGACTCTCTAAATTTGTTTATTTTCTGTTAGCGGACTGCTATCGTGATGAGGGTGAACGAAGTTTAGAGTTTGCATCCAGTGTGGCAAGGGAAAATATGACGGAAAGTAAGGACAATTTCAGTGATCGCACATTTCGAGTAAGTCCAGCACCCTTTCTTCAGCTATATATACTACTAGCTTCCGCCCATGGTTATCGCGATAAAAACTATCCTATGTCCTTCCCCGGGACTCAAACTATCTCTATACCAAATTTCATCTAAATCGGTTTAGTAGTTTGAGCGTGAAAGCGTAACAGACAGACAGACAGACAGACAGACAGACAGACAGACAGACAGAGTTACTTTCACATTTATAATATTAGTATGGATACAATGCGATTTGGGTAGTTCTCAGAAGACTACAAATATAATATCCATTGTATTACCCGTCTACGCCTTTCTCCAAATATACTAATATACAATTATTAAAAAGCCAAATACCGAATGAGGACGCCATGATAAAGGCATACATAAAATATAAATTGTTTATTTTCAGACATGATTCCATAGATCGTTAGTAACATTTTAATACTTATAGCCTGTGTTAGTACCTAAATATTAATTAGGATATACATAGTGTATGAGGCAAGAGATATTGGTCAGTAATTGCTCTTTTCTGACGTATCCACTGTAACATTATTTACTATTATTTATTTACCGTTCACTTAAGGTCATCTGGTAGATATGAATGGCATAATTATGCAAAAAGTCTGTAACATGGCTAATACCTTGTATAAGTGTACTCCCCAATGCCGCAAGTGCTCAATACTGAGTCCCTCGTGACCCGGTGATTTTCCCCTCTTCATAACTTTGAACACGCTAGCAACATCCTTAGTAGTAAAACGAATAGGGCTAATTACATTACCATGATCAGTATGGAGCACGCACGTTGAGAGGAGAGTGGAGCTAACCCTAAAGTGATCCATAAATTTAAAGTGCTGTGAGGAGAGTATGTACATTTTTATTCGCTCCTGATTACTTTGACAATTAAGGCGTGACTTGATTTTACGGCTTTTATACATATTGTTATACATCTGACCTCTTTGAGGTTTTACCTCTGGCAACATATAATCTGTAGTCATACCTAGTCTGGCATTATTGACAAGCTGATTCTACCCATTCACACACTTAACTCCACTAGGTTTTTTTGCATAAATTACTTGTGCGACTATTTATTGAGGCCTGACATAAGACATTAAGAATGCTAGTATACAAGTTGACAATTATATGTGTATAATCTGCACATGCACGTAGTAAGTATGCATACATGCACAGTGGGAAACATAATATGGTTTAATTCGCTATTACAACAGTCGTGATCTCTAACTTTTCACGCAATATTAGTTATTATTTACATACAATATACAATATTTATTATTTATATGTCACTTCCATAGGAAAGTGATCAGACCAATCAATGTCATTGAGCATCCATAAATTCATGACTGTATTCATGGCTGCCTTAGAGACTACACAGTGGTCTAGCCAACGCTTACAACCATGCGCCTCACTTTGAAATGTATAGGTGTCAGATGACATACCCAGTTTGACTAGATCTACACACACTCACTCATTTTCATCACAGAAATTAATCAGTTCATTACAAAACGGAGCAGAAGGATGTGCATTGAAATAATTTAAAATTAAATTATGAATTTTGATTTGATTTGATTTGATTTGACTGTATATTGGTAAATTTTCTGGTTGGTCCGTCGGCATATAGATTTTTTTGTTAAAAAGATGACTAGCAATGTCGGATTGTGGTCCCACATTACTAGCAATCCTGCTAACCCCTACAGCTAAGCTCAAAGGCTTGTGTTAGGAGTGGGTTCACGTCCCCTGGGGTCGCCCATATCGAGCGGCGTCGAAGCTCCGCTCGGCGGGCCCCCCCCTTACCGAGACTCTCCAGCCCAGCTTCCTTGCGGAAGTGTTCGAGGGTCTATTCCCGCTGCAGGCAGAGCACGCGCCCCCGGCGATGGTCTCCGAGAATGAGACCGATGACCGGGAGGATTCTTCGAATGCGTTCGAAGAACACCGCTCCCGGGCCGGATGGGATTCCCGCCCGGGTTTTGGCCCTGACCCTCGACCATATCGAGGACCGCCTCAGGGGACTGTTCGACGTGTGCCTGGCGTCCGGACGGTTCCCTGACTGCTGGAAGGCAGGGAAGCTGGTGTTCCTTCCAAAGCCGGGACGGCCTCCCGACTCAATTGCGGCCTACAGGCCTATCGTGTTGCTGGACGAGGCGGGGAAGTTGCTGGAGAGGATTCTCGCTACCCGCATCGTCCGGCATTTGAACGAGGTCGGCCCTAATCTGTCGGACGCTCAGTACGGCTCTCGTGCTGGGCGCTCGACCATTGGGGCCATTCTGCGCTTGAGGGCTGCATCGGAGGAGGCCGTCGCCGGTGGAGGAGTAATGTTGGTGATATCGCTCGATATCGCCAACGCCTTCGGGTCTCTGCCATTCAGCTGCATCAACGAGGCGCTCCGGTATCATGGAGTGCCCGCGTACCTGAGGCAGCAGTGGCAGACTACCTCGAAGGCAGGAGGATTCTGTACGAGGACCGAGAGGGTGAGGTAATCCGCAGGGACGTCTCGTGCGGTGTTCCACAGGGCTCTGTCTTAGGGCCCCTCTTGTGGAACATTGGCTACGACTGGGCCCTGCGGTGTGGCTTCCCCCCCGGGATAGGGGTCATCTGCTATGCGGATGACACCCTCATCACGGCCCGGGGTGGGAATTTTGAGGAGGCGGCGCGCCTGGACAACCTAGGGATTTCCCGAATGGTCGGGCACATCGAGGCGCTGGGGCTTAGGGTGGCCCTTTCCAAGACGGAGGCCCTATTATTCCATGGGCCCCGTCGCGGTCCACCTGCTGGCGCCTCGATAGCCGTCGGCTCGGTCCTCGTACAGGTCCGGGCCCAGATGAAGTATCTGGGCCTGGTAGTAGACGGGCGGTGGCTCTTCGACGAGCACTTCCGCATTTTGGCGCCAAAACTCGAGGCTGCGGCGTCCGCACTGGGGAGGCTGTTGCCGAACCTGGGTGGACCCAGTGCCTGAGTAGACGGTTGTACACGAGGGTGGTGCGGTCAATGACTTTGTACGGCACACCCGTGTGGGCGGCGTCCCTGACCGCCCAGAATAAGGTCAGGGCCATACGCGGATACCGCACGGTGTCTGCAGAGGCGGCGGCGGCGTGCGCATTGGCCGGCACACCCCCGTGGGATTTGGATGCGGAAGTGCTCGCCGAAGTGCATCGGCGGGCGGTAGCTGTTCGGGCAGGGGGTTCGGTGCCCCTGCCCGAGGAGCTACGCGCTTGGCGCAGTGAGGCCCACCGGGCAGTCATGGCCCGGTGGCAGAGCCGGCTGGAGGCTCCACGGGCAGGTGTTCGACCCGTGGAGGCGCTCCGGCCGGTCCTGGAGGAGTGGGCGGGGCGGCAGCACGGGAGCCTTTCCTTCCGGCTGGTGCAGGTCCTCTCCGGGCACGGGTGCTTCGGGAAGTACCTGCACACGGTCGCTAGGAGGGAACCGAGTCCCGCCTGCCACTACTGCGACTGCGGTGAGGACTCGGCGCAGCACACCCTCCAGCATTGTCCAGCTTGGGAGGGGCAACGTCGAGTTCTCACCGCAGTGGTCGGAAGTGACCTCTCGTTGCCGGCCGTGGTTCTGTCCATGGTCCGGGGCGAGGGGTCGTGGAATGCGGTCGCATCCTTCTGCGAGGACGTCATCTCGCAGAAGGAGACGGCGGAGCGCGTCAGGGAAGAGAGTTCCCTGGCAGACCCGCTCCGTCGCCGGCGAACCGGGCGGCGTCGGCGCGCATATCTGGGCTTGATGCCGCCTTAGGTGGGGCTGCGGGCGGGCGTACGGGGTAATCTGCCCCGCCCGCGGCCTCCCGTGGAGGCGCGGCGCCCTGTGTGTATCCAGGGGCCGCGTAGGTGTGAAATGCCCGGAACGCAACAACATCGCGTCCGGGCATTGCCACTGGGCGGGCCGCCGACGGTATAACGAATTCCGGCGGCCCGTTCGCAATGGTGGCGAGCGATACACGGCGGGTTTTTTAGTGGGTGCAAACCCCACACTACCTCCATCATCTTCCCCGGATGATTGGGGTGTTCGTCAGGAATTTTTCCCGCCGAACCAAAAAAAAAAAAAAAAGGAGTGGGTTCACGTCGGTAGTATAATAGGTAGGATTCGAACCCGCGACCTCACGATTGCGAGACCAATGCCTTAGCCAATAAGCTACCGCTAAAGGTACGTTTTTCCGCAGATATTACAAAGCGAATGCTAATATCACTTTATGTAAAAGTCTGAAAAGAAAAAGTAAATCTCTAAAATTAAACACATAAAAAATTGTGTCACTTTGTAAAGTTTTAAAACTTTTACCTAAAATAAAAACTTTGGACGGTTGCAACAAAATATGATGTTATTTAAAAAATATATGGCCAGAAATTGGTAGTCAAAAAATATAATTGAGAGGATTTGCGTATTTTGGCAGCGGCATCGCACAACCAGTTATTTGGAATCGTGGCATTTTGAATGGTGACGTTAGTAAAAAAAGCAACCTACAAAATAATTGGTTAGTAGAGCATTTTCATTGCTGGCACGTCGTATCAAAATCAATTTGAATTTGAATAGAAGAGACAATGTTTACATTGAACGCGACTGGTTTATTCAGAATGCCCAAATGCATTTATATAATGGGAATATAAGCGTTGGCCATTTTTAGGAAAATATATGTTGGTAAAATAGATTATTTTTTCAATAGAATTAATTTATTAATTATCATTAAGTTTGCTATTGTTTGTTTGTAATTTGGAAAAAAATACAATTATTTATGTTTTTGTTTTTTTTTTCTCTTAGACTTAATATGGCTACTGTCTATTAATTACGAGTTCTATGTAAAACTAATGGGAAGACTGCTGCTATCTAAGCAGCAGTCTTACTATCGGTAAGTCTATTGGGAAGGAAATTCCCAGTAGTTCAACTGGTAAGACTACTCAGTAAAACTACTGGGATTGGGGGGCTAATTCAGTGTTGATAAAAATGAATTTTCTTTGGTCATAATAGAAAAAAATCATATCATATCTGGAAATTAACTCTTCTTGGCATTGGATAACAAAATGACTAGAGTAAAAAAATATATAAACCGAAGCGAAGCGAGGGCGGGTTACTAGTATAATATAAATAATTTCTCATTATACGTGGGGCTTACTGAATGTTTCTGGACATGGCCACTTACAACAAAAGAATGAAAAAACAGTTAAGGAATTAGAAAATGAACCTTTTTGAGGACATGTTACTTTTTAATTTGTGAGACTTTCATTTGTTTTTTTTTTTATTGTGGCGTCCTTTCGAAAATTGTGAGTCGCTTGTTGGCACAAGCGACTGATTTTATCTCGTGAACATTTTCGTTCAATGATTTTTTATAATTTTCTTTGTGGCTTAAGTCAACAAGAAAGTTGCCAGAGACTTCAATTGGCATTTAGTATTCGTGGTTTGGAGAATTTAGAAGTGGACGTGATCATCTCCATGACGAGGTACGTGATGGTTGGCCCGCGCCTGCGGCTACAGGCTGTAATATTGACACAGTACGACAACTTATAGCAACTGACAAAAGAAATACTTGCCTGCAAATTCCTGGTTTGTTAGGCGTTGGAATGAGCCAAGTGCAAAACATTTTACATGTGCATCTGAAGGGTTCGGATGTTTTTCATTCGATGGAAACGACTGCGTGCCGTAAAATGATAAAAAAGTTTAACGGAGGACAGTCATCAGCTGTCTATAATATCGTGACAGGTAATGAAACCTGGGTGTACTGCTTTGAACTCGAAAGAAAAAGCCAGTCGGTAGGGTGGGTCTAACCTTATGAAGATTTTATTTAATTGCGAGGCAATATACTTTGAAAAACCATAAATGTATTGTAAGTTTTATATATAGTCTTATTTATCAGAAACTTTCAGTATACCCTAAGTACCTGCCACTAACATCGAAAATGTTATGTTAAACTGTAAAATTAATAAGACTTACGAATATCTTTCATATTGTATGTATGTACGTATGCATCCTGTTGATAAGATGTCGAGTGGCTCTCGAACACGCGGAAGCAGGTGTAGACAGCTCTATTACTTACAAGAACTACGTGTCAAGCATGTCCTTTGTACGAAACTTAGTAGTAAGCTATTGCTTACTACTCTATTACTAAGTTGAAAGCAATCGACTAACTTTACACAAGTTCAGTTTGAGCGCGGAGCTCTGTCAGATGAACTTTCGTTTCAGCGCCAAATGTCAAAGTGAATAGCTCAACATACTGTAGAAATCTTAAATAGTATTCGTAGCTCAAGGAAAATAAGTAGTTGTTGTGAGTTCTTTTGATACCTATACGAGTTACAGGGATTAAAATTGCTTATATAAAGTTACAGTCGTAGTATACCTAAAACCAGTACCTCTCATCTATCAAACTAAAAAAACAGTTCGTAATTAAACAAAAACAACTGTTTCATGGCACCAACTTCAAAATTTTAATTTGTTTTTGTTATTCTAGGTAGATATTATTTTTTGCTTTTAGTTGCCTTGTATTTATTTTTGAAGTCAGTAATATTTTTTTGTAAAAAAAATATTTTATATTAATAGAAATTTAAAATTTCTCACTTTTTTGTGGGTTGGTTTGTAATTCACTTAAGTTACAATAGGCTTATGTCAACTGCTTAAGTCCCTTTACAAAATATTGCTTGCTCCGATGCAGGGCCGTTAATTGTTGAGGAGTTCATATGATAGTTCACTATGAGCTCTATTACATTGTGTAATAGTAGTATGACGAGAATAAAATGCTACTCAATATCATATTAAAGTAATTGAATCGCAAACCGTGAAATATGGAGTAGGTCCGCTGTGGTCTTCATCATCAGTTCTACTTCACCAAAAGGTGCTTTTTGGGTGTAAATGCACAAAATACTATGAAATGTACCTAAATCACTGTAGGTGTGCCTTTAATATTTCAAGAGTTCCCTCGATTTTTCCAGGATCCCATCATCAGATCGTAATCTGATGACAATAGGACCAACTTGGAAGTATACCCTTTCAAACACAAAAAGAATTTTTCAAATCGGTCCATTCGTCTTTGCGTAATCGGTAAACAAACATAAACAAAAAAAAATACAGTCGATTTGAGAACCTCCTCCTTTTTGAAGTCGGTTGAAAATAAATAAACTAACAACTTATAGAATTGTAACCGTTGTTGTATTGTTTTTACACAACATTTTTTCTCGACATTTTTGTTGTTTTAGTTTCCCGTAAAATGATTTACAATTCCATACCACGTCCATCAATAACATGGTATGTAACTATTGTGTAGCTCTCGAGAATCCAATTATATTTCATGTATTATGTTTCTGCTACGTGGCTCATTATTCTTCGTCTAATCAGGTGAAACACGTCACCTATTTCGTGAAGTTTTAAATAAACAAGCAACGTAGGCCAAATGTTTTGTTCGGGAACCGCCGCACTAAAAACAAACAACAACATTATTATCCCGACATAACACAGCGGCGTCTAAAAACAAAGGGGTCCAGACAACGGTGCGGATAAACTTTACTACAGTTTAACAATACAAAGTAGTAAATAACAACAAATCTTAGAAAACTTTCAACGGTAGGGTATGTTTGTAAAAAAGTTGCATGGTGCTAACATTGTTTATGGTCGGTGTGAGACACCCCCAACGTGGCAACATACAGACTACCGCTAGTTTGCGCTGGCCAGTTCGACGACTTGACTGCGATACGGCTCCGGTACACCTAAGCGTCATCGACCAAACTCGGCCGGTTGAATCAAACGCAATTTTTGAACGTCATCGGACGATGGCGGTTGTAACTCCTTTTCTTCCACATACGTTTGATTCGATCGGCCGAGGTCGGCCAATAAGCGAAAGCCGATAACGGATTAGGTTTACGTGAGCCGTTAGTAAAACAATACGCTCTTTCTGCCGTAACCATGATTGGAGAGTATCATCGTAGTTTAAAATACTACTTACATATAGTATCCGTTTAAATTAGATCAATGGCCACCTTAGTTCTATTCTCTGGTAAGAAAATATGTATTATTGTGATAAGAATATAAGTACTAGGGCATTTAATTACCCATACAAAGAAAAACGGGCAGGGGTGCCAAAAATGGAAACACTTTACAGGGCCGAATGTTTCCGCGGTGATCATTATTGTTGTGCTATTATCGTCTGCAGTCAATTAATAAAAAAGTTTTTACGGTCCATCAGTTTTACGAGGCACCAGTCGACAGCGCCGCCCGCGCCTCCAAGCTGCATTGCCAGCACAAACAATGACATCATGGTCCTTATTCACGATCTTTATTCCGTGTCCACAAGCCATAATCTAACATCAAGCATAATTTTTATAATGTTACTGTAGGACTAGGTCGGAAATATTCTAAATATCTATTTGACACAAAATAGTCGATACTTCAAAATAATCTCGCATACTCTCTTTCGTCGTCTATCGCGCTTCTGGGCACCTAGCAGGTCTGCATTCTACCACAGTTCTACTATGTCTTAATGTTATTTGGCACTCACGTGACATCTTACACCTCGCCATTCAGGCCTATACCCTTGCTGCTTACTCATTACTTAATACATTTATCAACTACCCCGTTGTCTCCATTTATCGCTGCAGTCTGTAGTAATCCTTCGGAGCTTAAGAGATTAAAACGACACTACAATTAACTCGAGTGAACGTAAACTGAAAGAGATAATTGAGAACTGCTCGTAGCACTAACTCATAGAGATGTGAAGTCTAAATGAAATTGTTTATTTCAATACTCTACAGATAAATACGAGTATGACTTAAATTGGACTAGTATAAACCTTTTATAGACTCCTTGAATTTTAGACTTGATGGAGCGTGTAAATAGCTACCTTCAGATGCAGGGATTATAACCTATATGCTACAATGCGAATAAAAAAAATGCGTAATGATTTTCTCACTATACCTACTTCATAACTCGTATGTAGGCTCAGAAAGATATACGATCTGAACTCCCTTTCCAAATGGTTTCCAGTACACAAAACACACAAAGACGTTGGCTTTCACTAACCTCGCAGATCAGCTCGTAACCGTCTTCAACCAGAAATCTAATACCCCTGCGGGACGTAGTTTGCGTACACTCTTGTTCAGTTCACAAAACGAGCACTGGAAGTTATAGACTTGGTATACGGGGGAGTCCAAGACCGCATCAAATCAAAAAAATAGGTATTAAATTGAATAAATATTGAATGCGGTTGACCTTGAAGTTTACACACGGAACGTTTTTTCGGAAGTGTTTTTAATGGCGCGCTGACGCCACACAAAGTAGCCGTATGCGCGACCAATCAGAGCGTAGGACCCTTGTCGGCCGATACTGAGACCGATCTCACAAGGCGCGGGAAAACCAAACAGTCTTCAATATGTATGCAACTAGAAAGCCATTTGGAATTTATATATAATATAAATAATTAAGAAATAATACATAAACAAATTACGCAGACTAACTGCAAAACCTAGACTTAAATAAAAATCGATGAATACAATTAACCGACGTTTTGTGACAAAAATATTTTTTTTCCTCTTCTTATTAATGCGATGATTTGTGAGATACATGTCCAGTAACATGTCCTCTTTAAAGTGCATATTTTTGTTAGAGCCAAGTGTCCCCCCCCCTGCCAGCAAAATGTTTTTTTCAGGTTTAGTAGTAAATTTGCAAAAGTGTTTTGATTCAAGGTAATTTTTTTTAATTGTCAACAGATTGCGCTACTGCATATTCATATTTATATTATAAATGCATATAAATACCAATCTATAATGCGTAACCAATCTATAATCTTTATTTAGGACATGATACAATCCATATAGTGTTAGTAAGTTTGCTTATTATCTAGTGTTAGTACCAATCCCTTTCTTTCTATAATAGCTTATGCTCTCCGATTATAAAACATTGTGTGCTACAAAACACAGGAATGATCAAACCCCATTCAATCCAATAATACTCAATAATATAATAACTCAACAATTCAACAATATAATACTCAATGAGGACCGATTAATGGCGAAGTTGTCGAAATTCCGCTCCATCATCAGATCAGCTCCAAGTTACTAATTTATTCTGTTTTCTTTCGAACTACATTCACGTGCAAACATTCATTGCGATATGATTAATTAGTAGCAGTTAGAATAAAGTTTTTCGTCAAAACCTATACATCCCTGAGTAGTGCCACATCAACAGATCAGCTCCAAGTTACCAAGTTATTGTGTTGTCTTCCGAACTACATACACGTGCAAAATTTAACCAAGATCATTTTCATTAGATCCAAGTTACCAAATTATTTTGTTTACTACTTTAACTACTTTTTTTTCAAAATTCTTAATACAAAGTTATTTGGTGTAATGTAAAGAAGCCACGAGCTGGAGGTTATTAGTATAAAACAAATCACCCTGTATAGGCAGACATTAGATCTACTTAACGAACATTAACGTTCTTTACCCGTTTTCTATAGTAAATATTATTTAAAAGGAATCAGTTGGCCCAGGTGTTCATTGCTACCATTGTCGATTACACTGTTGTTATTTTAATTCAATACTCTGAGAGTACAGCTGTGGGTTGGGACATAAGAGTTTAATAGGTAATGGTAAAAGAGTGCGCAGTCATTTCTACACGAATTGTGAAGGGCGAAGGGTTACAATTTTCTCGAGGCAACACGGTACAACTTCTATTACAAAAAAAATATCCAACCGACCTCAATTACAGTTGATTCGCAGACATTTAATGAAGAGTTTCATTGTCTGTCTCCGAAAGTCATCATCATAATATCTTTACGAAATTTAAATGGTACCACTTCGCTGTAAATCTCCTGCGAACTAAAATAATTTGAAATCCGTCTTTATGTGACGGAATTATATGTACATACTTCTAAAAAATACAAACATTTGAATTGAGAAGTCGGTTAAAAATATATCTAGCTGGGCATATATTTTTGCACTTATAATAATGAGTTACTAAAATTCTAAGGGAAACCTGGCGGAGGCTATTTATAGCATATGATGTAGATTTTACACTCACCGACTCATTCTGCACTGTACCTAAGATATATCTCGTTACACAGGGTAGGCATTTGTTGAAAAAACACATTTTACCCAACGTCCAGAGAAGATTAAATATGCACTGTTGCAAAAGACTACACTACACCTATTTAATTGTAGTTATATTAAGCATCTTAACTTCATTTATGCGTACCATTTTGACCAATAACTGAACTAGGTACGTTCATTTGGTCAAAACGTTTCATAAATGTTGATAAATTTTCGCGATTTGTAGACATTATGAAAATATATTATATACTAGCTGTGCCCGCGACTTCGTTCGCGTGGAAGTTGGGTTTATATTAAGGTAGTTTATGTTACAATTTAACTTCTGTGTAAAGCATATTGGAAACATGCTCCACAATGCTCTGTGGCATCTATGGATATTAGGGCCTAGCTCTAATCAGGGCCCGACCTATGGCAAGGCAAGCCAAGCAAATGCCCAGTGCAGCAAAATGAAGGGCGACAAAGTTTATGGCGCCAGACGGTTAGAAGACAAATTAAATAGTATTTTACCAAAATGATTTGCATCACATCAAATATTACTATTATCGGTTTCGGGTTAAATGAAGCCCGAAACCGCCCAAATACTCGCGCGAAATAGGGCTAGAGTGAGATAAGTTTTTAAAAAAATATCCTGGTTTTAAAACATTGCATTCCCGCGGTACTGTGATGCGTGTTCAAACAAACAGACAACATTCAAACGTTTCTAAAAGATAAAGTGAATTAGTATATCTTTTAGAAACGTTTAGTTTAAATACTAAACTACTGTCGTAGCCGAGGATAGAACAAAGTGTGCAATTAGAGAGGCCTATGTCCAGCAGTGGACAGCGATAGGCTGATGATGATGATGATGAACCTGTCGTTAATTAAGATCATCATAAATTCATATCCGTAAATAATATATATATCATACATAATCGTAAGAATTTCAGATTTATTTTTTAAATCAATTTACCTGATTCTGTTTAATTTGTATTTAAACGCCATCTATTTTCAAAACTGGATAAGTTTATTTTAATACTTGATGACTTTAAATTAAATTATACTTAAACTATCATGCAAATTAAACGTAGGTAAGCAAGGTATTTAACCTAAACGCGATTAAGACCCGTAATATATATATATATTCATAATAGTTGTGCCCGCGACTTCGTTCGCGTGAAAGTCGGGTTTAAATTAAGATAGTTTAGGTAACGAAATAACTTCTGTGTAAATATGTTGGAAACAGTCCTGTTGACTAAATACTTACTAAATAAAAATTCATCTGTTCTATTCTTTTAGATAGTTAGTTTGGTGTGCGGCTTAAGAAGTGGGTTTTCTGTTGTTTTTGTTTCATTCTTTCAACGTTATACCTACTTATTACCTAATAATTTTTAATAGAATTTGTACGAAAATGTTGTTAGTTCTCATGTGATCGTAAACTTGTAAAGCCTAAGTACTTAACTGTGATAGTTTTCCTTATAATTTTAGTATTTATACTACTACCCTGAATTTTTTCACATACCCAACATCAACCATTTAGCTGGCAGGGGGACACTTGACTCTAACAAAAATGTTCACTATAAAGCCTAATATTATACACAAAGGAATCCTTAAATCTAAAAATAGTCTTCACAAACCCTAAACGCTTTTTAAAAGACCTATCTAATGATACCACACACGATGGGGTAGGTAGGTGAGAAAAAATTCACATCCCCACTTTACATATAAGAGAGGTACCCTTAAAAATGATTTTCAAGATTTTGTTCTTTCACTTTATCGGCGTTAGTAATTTATTCATGCAAAAGTTGCAACCTTAGCACTAACAATCTCTGAGCTAAGCTGCGGACGGACGGCCATAAGGGAACTATAAGGGTTCTGTTTTGTCATTTTGGCTAAAAATGGGGTGTATTTCATATAGTGTTACAACGCAATACTAATAATAAAACTGCTGTAACACTTTAGTAAGCAAACACAGAGCGTGTCATGTGTGTCATGCCCGCGAAAATGTCAGATATCCCTAAAGGTACGGTTGACAAACAACGACCCCCCTCCTCCCGTCACCCGAACTACTCACACTTGAACGATGTTGAGCCATTCATTATCGTTGAATTGATGAACACGTAATCTCCAACCATAACCCCAAAACATGATCCTCGATGCACCTGTGTGATGCGTGGTCAAACAAACGGACAGACAGACAAACATTTCTAAAAATCATAGCAATGTGTTTCTTTTTAAAACTTCTTTTACTAAGTATAGAACATTATTGAATACAACGCCATCTACTTTTAAGAATGTTGCCGTTGTTTTGTTGTTCACAATTTGATTTCATAGATGGCGCTACATGTACTTTTTTTACGTGTGTAATGTCTTTTTTTTTAGACGAACACATCATTTCTGGAAAATGTCGAATACTTTTTAACTATAATGTAATATTGTTTTTCATTTCTACTACGATTAATTCATTACTCTCAGCAGTGCATGCAATACCTATAATTAATTGCATAATTTACTTGATTTTTAATATAAAAAGTAATAACCAAAGTAAATAAGTTACCTACGGTCGAAAAAATAACTAAAACATTCAGAAAAATATTAAAAAAGGATAAAGACAATTTAAATAATAACAAAAAGAACATATTCAGACATCAGATTCGAACCTAGGACTTCGTCGTCAAAGTCCGCTAGCATAGCTTCGAGGCTATACTGTCAGCTACTTAACACGTCAAAATAACTGTTCTTATGAAACTTAAAAATGTTGTGTTTAGCTCCTTTTAGTTTTAGCTTGAAGTTATGCATTCCACGGGTTACAATTATAGATAATGTCTAATTGTGGAAATTTTTGTGATAAACCATTATGATGCGACAAAAAATACGTTGCTACTCGTTCCCCATAGACGTTAGCGTAATGATTCATAGTGTAAATAATGTCCTATAGTATTTACTATAAAACTGCAAATTTTTATAAAGATCCGTCAAGTAGTTACTGTTTTATAACGAAAAATAGCTACAGACATTGTCCCTTACTGCTTAGCTCCTATGGGAAAAAGCGTGATAATTTATAGCCTAAATGTTAATCTGCATCTATTAGATTGCACGTGCAAAATTTCAACCGAATCTGTACGGTAGTTTTTGCGTGATGCGTGTTCAAACAAACAGACAGACAGACAGACAGACAGACAGACAGACAGACAGACAGACATTTCTAAAAATGCAGCAAAGTGTTTAAATACTCTTTTCGAACATTTCCTTATATTTTTTTTTACTATGTTCGGCCATGTACAGACACGTGAAATTTACAGTTTTATTATATGTATAGATTACGAGTCTTAATCGCGTGAATAATTTTGAAACCGTTTGTCAACATCGTGGAATCCTGGGATCAGCAATTGTGCATACACCGCCGAACAAACATTACACGCCAATGTGCAGATGTCTTTAGTATTGTGTGTAGTACCGACAGTGATAAAAATCAAGCAAGGGTAGTTTCCGAAACCCACGCTTCACGGAGGCGACGCTGAGCTGAACTAGTCTACCCGTGACCGTGACCGTTGCAATACGGTCGAAACGTCGGGCAATAAACAACGTATTTTACCTTAAATTATTCACGCGATTATATATATTTTCATAAAACGTTTCATAATCAATCGGCCCGATAGACACGACACCTAAAGTGCTGGTCTTAATACGTGACGGTGTTCGGTGCATGCAGGAGGCTAACCCATAAAATATGAAGTCATCAGAACGGGTATGATACAACAACTTATACAGTACGTACTGTACTGTTCACTGACTAGTTGCTGCACAGCTATCAACAAGACGTGTCTTGGATAATGTGATTTCTTTTCTATCAAAGCTATTCATTAACAAAGGGCACAATGAAACAATACAAAGTTGATTTTGCTTGCGAAGTCGATGTTTTCAAAGTTGGTGCCTGTGGACCTAATTAACTACTATTGAGTACCTATCATAAATGAGTGAAAAATATAATTTACCTAATTATTTAAATTATGTTTCAGATGTTTTTAATAGATGTCCAAGTGGTTTGTGTTATAATATTTAAGAGAACATTAAAAGTTTTTAAGTAAAATAATTGATATTAATATTTTAAATAAATATGATTTTAAGTTTTACAAATTGTTATTACGTTTTTACTAAGTCGGTAACCCGCGAGTTATAGTTTAGTAGCTGTTAGTTTAGCGTCTAGAGCTCACCGCCACCTCATCACGATACCTTACTAAAATTGTATTTCTCTAAAATTTCGTAAACTTACCTTATACACATCGCTATCACTCGCCATATTTCAGGCAACCGATCGATATATTCA
The DNA here is from genome assembly GCA_945859575.2 of Herminia tarsipennalis. NCBI lineage: Eukaryota > Metazoa > Arthropoda > Insecta > Lepidoptera > Erebidae > Herminia > Herminia tarsipennalis. The sequence goes on from OX243840.2 coordinate 27,650,500, forward strand.
AGCTTAGGAACAAAGGAATGTGTAGGCTTACATCGAGAAGCCAACAGAGCCGGCAACCGACTCGCAAAGCCTATTGATATTATACGGATTACCTGTTTGACAGCTGTCGGTCCTGCATCCCCCGGCCAGAGTTGGGCGTAACCAACTACCTTGAGTAATCTAACTACAAATGCAACTTCATGTAGTTAGTTCATGCTTAATGAAATAGTAATCATCACTACAGTTAGGTAGAAACAACTTCGAGGACGAGGTGAACAGGAGAATTCGGTTGGGTTGGGCAGCGTTTGGTTTACCAATCGCTGCCCAACCCAATGAGAAGACTTGACGTAGTTTACTACGTCAAGTCTTCTCATCGTCGATCCCACAATGTCTATAGACTAAAGTCTTTAATCCGTGCGTCCTACCTATCATGACATACGGAGCCGAAACGTGGACACTGACGGTACGGCTGGTCCACAAGTTCAAAGTTGCTCAGCGGGCTATGGAAAGGGCTATGCTCGGAGTTTCTCTTAGGGACAAAATGAAGAGATCAGAAATGAGGTGATCCGGCAGAGAACCAAAGTTATCGACATAGCCCACCGGATTAGCAAGCTGAATTGGCAGTGGGCTGGCCATATTAGCCGAAGAACCGACAACCGTTGGGGTAAACGAGTTCTTGAGTGGAGACCGCGGCTCGGCAAACGTAGTGTAGGACGCCCTCAGGCCAGGTGGAGTGATGATTTACGCAAAACGGCTGGCAGGAGCTGGATGCGAGAAGCCGAAGATAGAACAAAGTGGCGTGCAATTGGAGAGGCCTATGTCCAGCAGTGGATTGCGATAGGCCGATGATGATGATGATGACTAAATGTACTTAGATAAGTAATCTAACTACATGCAGTGATGATTACTTTTGGTTGAATGTAGTTATGATTACTTGTAATCTAACTACATAAAGTAAGCAGTAATCTCATTACTGTACTACTTAACTACTTTTGTCCTAAGATTACCTTGTTGGTACAAAATAAAGCGTTGGTTGTTAGTAAATATAATTATGTTGACTGATAATATTTGTAAACACAATTTTATGAATTCTCGGTTTATGTGATGATGGCGTTGTATGATGGTGTTAATTTTTAATGACAAAGATGATTACGGTGTTGGTGATGTAATGGTAATGACGACAATTTATATTAATGATGATTATGAAATTTCTTGTTTGTACAGGTTTTTTTATTATAGGGTCAAAATTTTGAACTCCTTTAACACGTGAACAATGGAGTGCCGGCCCACCTCGTTTGTACTCAAACTTCTTGTTTTGACATGATTTTTGTAATCATTTGGTCAAGGTCAATCGTACAAACTATGGGGCGCAGACCCACCTTTTAAGTACTTCAACTTTTTTTTTTATAAGATTTATCTTAATTTCATCATCATAATCAACACTTTGTATCCTATACCTTAAGAACTATGAGGCGCAGATCCATCTTGTTTGGACTCAAACTTTTTGTTTCGACAAGATCTTTGTGATCATGGGGTCAAATCCTTAAACGTGTATATCTTATCGAATATCGAATTTCGGGGTGCAGACCCACGTTGTTTGTACTCATTTTTTTATTTTTGATGAGATTTATGTGATCACGGAGTCAAAATTTTAAGCGCGTATATCTTACGAACTGCTGGGCATACACCAACCTTGTTTGTACCCAAACTTCTTGTTTTTACACGATCTTTGTAATCATGGGGTCATAACTTTAAACGTCTATATCTTACAAACATTTTTTCTTTTTTTTTTTAGTCATTACGAGACGTTTAAGCACAAAAAGGTTAAAAATGTTGACCTCGTGATCACATTTTGATGCAGTTTTTCCGAGATACAAGCACTTTTGGAAAAAGGCACTTACTTGCGGATCCCCAGGCATAGAGAAGGCAACACACACACACACACACACACACACACACACACACACATAAATCAAAAACCCACTTAAATAATAATCTTCTTCATCGGTCCGGAAAAGTAGTTAAAAGAGTAATTATGCAATCACGTAAAGTAATAGTAATTGAGAGTAATCAGATTACTAACTCATTTTGTAATTGCAATCATGGATACAATTACAAAATGTAACTAACTGTAACTACATTTTATGATTACTTTTTGCAATCAATGGCTACTAACTACGAAAAGTGATAGAAGTTAGTAGCCAGTTTTCTTTTTGCCCAACTCTGCCGCCGGCCAACGGCCCGATCCGGCGGCAGTCCGTCCGTGAACCCTATAATCCGGTCCTTACACGACACTCGAGTGCCTTACTGTTCCGGGTCCTTAAGCCTCTCCACTAATATGTTTATAGTTTACGGTAATATTGTTAATAGTTTACGGTAGATATGACCTGCGTATTTCAGAAAGTTTCTGGTCTAGACTTCGAGAATGTTTTTGGTCATACATTTTTAGGGTTCCGTAGCCAAAATGGCAAAAACGGAACGCTTATAGTTTATGTCTGTCTGTCTGTTAGTCCGTATGTCACAGGCATTTTACTCAAAGACTACTCAATTAATCTTGATGAAATTCGGTGAAAAGGAGTCTTGTAGTAGCCGCTACTTAGTTTGATAGCTTAATAATAATAATAAATACATTTAGGGGGGGAGGGGGCACTCCATACACGTAACAGAAGCTGAAAAAAAATTTTCAGCAAGTATCAACGTGTGGCACATCATTCGACAGGTCTCTCAGAAACATTTCAAGGTTTATAAACTAGATTGAGTTAATAGTTTTGGAAATAATCGCTCCGAAAGTTGCATAAATCGTGTACTTACCTTAACTTTTGAACCGTGTAACTAAAAAAATATGATAAAAAAATCACAAAGATAGCGCTAAATAAATACTATAAACTAAAATTATTTTGGATATACCTACCGTCATTGAGTTATTGTCAAAAAACTGCGTTTCGCAACAACGTTTAGTTTTGTTGAGAAACGCAGTTTTTCAGGAATACGCTCTTCTGCTGATTCAATTTATTATTATGTCCTCGTTTTAAACGTATTGCATCGACGACTGCGTCCATTGTATATATGTGTACCGTACAATAATTTATAACTTGTGAATTTCTTATTTTTAATTCCATATTACTGCTTATGTACGACTAATCTACTATACTACTACTACTATACTATATTAATCATCATCATCATCATCATCATCAGCCTATCGCAGTCCACTGCTGGACATAGGCCTCTCCAATTGCACGCCACTTTGTTCTATCTTCGGCTTCTCGCATCCAGCTCCTGCCAGCCGTATATACTAATGCGTAATGTTAATAATGGTAGGCAGGAAGTAGAACAATTTACTAAAGATTTGAACTCCATACACCCTAAGATCAGGTTCACTTTTGAAATGGAGATCAACACATCGCTAGCCATTCTCGATGTTAAAATAATGGTTAGAGACAATGGTACCTTGGCACACACTGTGTACAGAAAACTGACACACACAGACAGGTAGGTACTTATAGTTCGTAAAATATAGCTTGATACCTGTGACTTTAGAGACTACGTTTAAAAGACTGCTACAATAAATTTGTTGTTGGAAAAGTTTTAATTTTTTAAATATTAATAAGACATTTGTATAGAAATCTAGAACACTTTTTTCAAATAGAACTTGTTATCAAGGAGATACTAGTATAAACAAAGGTAATTTAAAATATTTATTATATTTTATTATTTATATTTTTTTGTTAGCTTACTTCGTAAACTCTTTTCGCAGCCTGGTAGGGATGTGTAATCGACTGGCCAGCGAATATCGATAAAATAAATGTATGACAATTTCATTAATATAAATTGTATAAATGATTATATCTAATCGTTTTTTCACAACGAATTCGTATTTTTTTAGTCTTGCAATACCTACTGCTTCCGCATGCAGCGATCAAGCGGGCGCCATCTTTTTTGAGTCAGTACGAGTGCCCACGCCTTGTATACGCTACCGCTACGTGATTAATATTGTTTTGTCGTTATTACTGTTGCTTTGTTAAGTTTTGTTGTTATTTCTAGTTATTTGTTTTTTTTTGCACCACAATGCCGAAAAGAACAAAAAAAACTGTTTTGAATAGCGAAAGTCGCGAGTTTGTGATTCGTTTGCGTGAGTATTTTGAGCGCGAGAATCAAAATGGCGGACCGCTACTACCGTTGGAGCAAGTGTGCAATAGAGTTGCTGACGCTCTTGGTATCGGACGAGCTACACTGTCTCGAATTAGCAAAGAAAAGTATGGAGAATCGTCAAAGGAGATGGTGGCCGAAGATGAGGGAGGTAAAATATTATCGACTCCTAATAAAAAAAGGAAGAGAGTTTCGCCAGTCACCGAAATTGACGACTTTGATGCTGCCGCAATTCGAAATCATATATATGCGTATTACGCACGTGGTGAATTTCCCACGTTAAAAAAAGTATCCGTTTCGCTTAAAGACGCGGATTTATTTAAAGGAAGTCCACCATCGTTGTCCAAAATATTGAAAAAAATCGGCTTTGCTTATAAGAAAAGCGATAAAAGAAAAATTTTAATGGAGCGAACAGACATTGCTTTGACCCGAATTGACTTTTTGCGCAAAGTCAAAAATATAACAGATTGGAATAAAGTGGTTTTTCTTGATGAAACATGGCTCAACGCAAACCACACTGTTTCAAGATCGTGGACAGACGATAAAGCGGAGTCTACCACCAAGGTGCCCGAAGGCAAAGGACAAAGATTAATAATTACTCATGCGGGGACATCGTCTGGTTTTGTGCCCAATTGTTTACTGGCGAATTACGTTAACTGGAGCCGGAGGTTGCAGAGAAAGTCTATACATCTTAAATAAATTTAATTATAAATTACATTAAACTAAAATCTAAAACTAGTGATAAATGGTCGATGTATGTACCAAGAATGAATCGTTCTTTATTAAAATCTAAAACTACAACTATGGAAAGACGGTTGCGAAATCGAAGTGGCGAGATGTGGAAATCACGTAGCGCTGACTCGACGCCTCGTGCCGGTCCGCAACTGCACTGCTTCGATAAATGGTGTCAACGGTCCGCCTCTTACACCAAAGCGTAGATAAATGGTGTCGACGGTCCGTCTATAACACCGACGCGTAACACCTCCCCCCGAAGAACAGCAACTATTTGTCAAGCGGAGTGGCAAATATTGCTGCCAGACCACTGGTGTTCATCTTACTTCTTCTGGTCGGATGTTCCGTCTGGGTTCAATAAGTGTATAGTTGGCCCCTCTGCAGTATCGATGTCTGGATACGCCTCTGGCTTCAGCTTCCGAAGATCCGGATATTCGTTGAAGGTGCTTGGAAACCACCCGGGTGACTCGCGAACGCGGATATCGATTTGAGATATTCCTAATTATCGCGAACCGGCCCGCGAATATCCTACCGACTGCGCCAATTACGTTAACTGGAGCCGGAGGTTGCAGAGAAAGTCTATACATCTTAAATAAATTTAATTATAAATTACATTAAACTAAAATCTAAAACTAGTGATAAATGGTCGATGTATGTACCAAGAATGAATCGTTCTTTATTAAAATCTAAAACTACAACTATGGAAAGACGGTTGCGAAATCGAAGTGGCGAGATGTGGAAATCACGTAGCGCTGACTCGACGCCTCGTGCCGGTCCGCAACTGCACTGCTTCGATAAATGGTGTCAACGGTCCGCCTCTTACACCAAAGCGTAGATAAATGGTGTCGACGGTCCGTCTATAACACCGACGCGTAACAGGCGTTTAAATCAGTAAAAACAACAGAGTACCATGAAGAAATGGATTTTACAAAATTTAAGGAGTGGTTTCTAACTCTTCTAAATAATTTGAGTGAACCACATTTTATTCTGATGGACAACGCTCCGTATCATTCAGTACAAAAAGATAAGGCGCCTACGACAAGCAATCGTAAAATTGAAATTATTACTTGGCTGCAAAACAAAGGAGTAAAAGCCGACAACAGCATGCTCAAGAAAGAATTGCTAAGATTAGTAAGCATTCATAAGCCCCCCACTCCAAGATATATTATAGACGAAATTGCAAAGGAAATGAGCCACACCGTCATCCGTTTACCACCATATCATTGCCATTACAATGCAATAGAACTAATCTGGGCTCAAGTCAAAGGTTCGTATAATCTAAAAAAACATATATAAAAAGCTTACAAAGAATGTAGTAGGTTTTTTGTTTGATCGAATACCTTTTTTTTCTAGGTTACGCTGCCAGACATAATGTAGCACCGCCTTTCACAGCGAACAAAATGTTGACATTACTACATGAAGCTTGTGTACATGTAAATGCTGATGATTGGAAAAAGGTAGTTGAGAAGACAAAAAATGTGATTCAAAAAGATTGGGAGCGCGATATTCAATTTGACAACATATGCGATCAAGAATTAATTATTAATCTACAGGACTGCTCCAGTGATGAATCAGAATTCGACTTGGAAGTTGATCTCGGCTGTACACCATTTGACAATTAAACTTTTAAATACCTTCAAATTCATCTTTCATTTCCTTTTTTCTTTCTTTCAATATCGTTAAAATGTATTTTTTTTAATAAACTCATTCCATATAAATATCGATAAAATACGAAAGACGTCCCATACCTATTACATGTCATTCTGACAAACGTCACAGGTATCAAGCTATATTTTACGAACTATACATGCTGACTCACACCACCATCCAAAAAATCTAGAATCCGTGGTATCATCGCTGATAAATAGAGCATATGACATTTGTGACCCTGAACATTTAGAAAGTGAGCCCGCACATGTTCAGTAGGTACTAAAGCGAAAAGGATACAGAGGAAGCACACAACGTACCAAGAGGAGAGACTCCCAACCGGGGGTTGAAAGGGCTCCAGCTTTTCTACCGTACGTGAAAGGAGTGACGAACAAAGTTGAAACAGTACTGCAAAAATACTCCATTAATACTGTATATAGTCCGCACTCCAAGGTAGCTAAACACCTACGTACTCCTAAGGATGTAACTCCTCTAAAGACACCGGGCGTCTACAAAGTGGATTAGAGCTGTGGTAGTTCTTACATCGGACAAACCAGGTGCACAATAGCGGAAAGGGTTAAAGAACATATAGCGGCTGTGAAAAACCGACAGACAAACAAGTCCGCAGTAGCGGAACACTTGCTGGATGCGGGAACCAATCACTGGATTGAACTACACAAACCACAGGTCGTCTCCACTGACCGTCACTCCAGGATGACGAGGAAAGCGGTTGAAATCAGAAAACATATCAATTTCAACCAAGAAGATGAATACCGTTTATCAACATCGTGGAATCCCGTGATCAGCAAGTGTGTATACACTTGCTGATCACGGGATTTCACGATGTGTATGACGTGTATGACGGCGGTGTATACTGCCGAACAAACATTACACGCCAGTGTGCAGAAGAAGTACCGATAGTTCTGTAATAGTGAATGATAAAAATCAAGCGAGGGTAATTTCCGAAACCCGCGCTTCACGAAGACGACGCTGAGCTGAAGGTCAAAACGTCGGGCAATTAACAAAGTATTTTACCTTAAATTATTCACGCGATTAAGATACAGTATATAGTTATATATATATATATATATATATATATATATATATATATATATATATATATTCATAATGTGTACAAATCGCGAAAGTTTAGCAACATTTACAATACATAATCGTTGCTTGTATTTCATCTCAAAAAAAAATTCAAGCAATTCACTAGTAATTTATTTCCTCAGCCGTAGGAATGGAGCGGTTCATTCTAATTTAGGCGTCCGGTACAATTTAACGCTAGGTAGGTCCGGATGCCCGGAGCGGACAGGGCGTGTCCGGCGCCAGGCTTCCAAATTGGGTATATTGCACTGCCTAGAGCGGATTGGTTTGCTTTGTAATTGCTTGTCGATTGGAAACCCACCGCGGTGATGGAATAGTGATGTCTGTTTCAAATGCATCTGGCAGCAGAATTATTATTAATAAGATTTGAATGTTATGTTAGATACCTGATAATGACTGTTCGTTGGTACACCCACACAGTGGCCTATCAGTAATTACTTTTGCATAGTAAATAATTTTCACCATACACACACCATTGGACCAATCAGGGCAGAATTACCTTACAGGCACCTATTTTAAGTAAACTACACGTTTATTACTATTGAAGATTTGCATAGTAAGTTATGTGTGAACACACAAAACTTCCTTTCCATAGAATGTAGGTCTATAGATTTTAAATTTAATGAGATAGCTATATGTAAGTAGCGAGAAGCCCGATAAACTCGGTCGTTTGGATAATATTACACTTTCTGCTTTGAATACAATGTGTTAGTGATTCTATAAAAATACATTGTTATACATTAATGTTGCAATGCCTCCAGTTAAAATTATTTTTTAAAAAACAAGATCGCAAGCTGGCCGATGACTGCCTTTGTTTACCTGAGAGTACATCAAAGCTAATGTGCGGCTGCATGCAAGTCGAAGCCGGCGCGGGCGGCCGCAGGCGTGAACTTGTAATGTCAAATACTATGGACATGTTTCATGTTACCGCTGACGTTAGCAGGTCATGCTCATACTAACATGTCTTCAGATGTTTGCGTTCCATTTGACGTATACCTACAGGATTGTATAGGTACCTACCTGTACTGTTAAATATATAGCTTGCGATTGAAACACATCGCCCTGAATGGACTAAGGATGTCGCCAGAGGAGGGTGCAAATAGTTGCCACGCAACCACTGTGAAAAAAATGCGAAAAGCATTACAACAAATATCTTGTGGTATACCTACATACAAGGCTGAAAGTGAACTAGTATGGTAGCAGGATTGTTGTGTACATCCAACTTAATAATGGTTTCGTAAGCGAGTTCAGTTACGGTGGCCAATCTCATCACAGTTTAGCTCATCACAACTACGCAGGAGACTAGTGGACTAGTATAGCCGCAGAGACAAATACTAGTGGACTGTGGCGCGGTGGGGGTGTATCCGTATGCTACGCAAGAGGACGTGGGTTCGATTCCCACACGGAACACCACTTTGTGTGATTCACAAATTGTTGTTCCGAGTCTGGGTGCAGTTTGTGTCCGTGACTTGTAGGTTTATAAAGTCCCCCGCAGCACAGGGCTTTTACCCTACTGCGAGAGTCGTCTTTTAGAAAAAATGATGCATTCATTATTACTTCACTTTCTTCGATGCAACGGAAATCTGACACGGCTGAAGAGAGATTAGGTAAAGAGCCGGCGGCTTAATATGCTTTCACTCATCTATGAACTGATAGATAAAACTTTAATATAACCCTCCTCATCTCTTGATTTGCTCAATCGCCACCAAGACACCGACCCCTTAAATTAAATATAAAAGTAAACGCCATCGATCCTTGTCAATTGAGATAGAGTACTTAACACATTCCGTAAGGGCATAAACGACCTTGACTCTACTAACTGATAACAGCAGTTAACCTTGTGGATCTGACCTGTGCACACGCAGCTGCGTCACGAGCCCCTCATGATTGATGCTCCGCAGGTAATTTATTGATGATAGCGTCGAAATATCTGGCCCAACAAATGTAAATAGTTTATACAGGGAAGCCAACGTAGTAAACTGTTCATTAAAGAATCAATCAGGCGTGCATGTTTACGCGCTAGAGCTGCTAATAGTCGGTCCGCTGCCGCAACCTAACTAACTGTAGATGCAAAGACGAAGTAGGTATGTGATTGTGCGAGAGTTCTTGTACTGATAGCTTTTCAACGTTGTTTCCCAGGAATATCCAAATATTTCATTAACGTTTATAAATGTGCCTACGAGCCAATTAAGTCTAATCTGTGACCTAAGTTGCCGAAAATGTGAAGCTTTGCGTAAATCATAGGTATTCTCAGTCGAATTTTTGGTAAGCGAATGACTAAAATGTTTACTAACTATTTTAGTACACTGATAAAATTAGTACAAACAGATTCAAATAAATTGTAAATTTTAATCCAAATGGAAATAAGGAGACGAATAGAGGACCTATTTGGTGTTGCACCTTACATACAGACCTAGATACATTATAGGCGATAACATAATATGGCTTGATGCGTTTTCTGAGGAGTATGGGTTAAAGTGCGGAGTGCGACAGGGGGGGTTAACTTCTCCTTCTCTTTTTAATCTCTACGTCAACCAGTTGATTGTTCGGCTGAACGAGACAGGTGTCGGCTGTTCAATTGACGGACAGTGTATCAATAGTATCAGCTATGCAGACGACATGGTCTTGCTTAGTCCATCTATTTCGGCGCTCAGAAAACTGATTGGGGTTTGTGAGAAGTATGCAAACTCACACGGGCTGGTGTACAATACTAGTAAAAGTGAAATTTTGATATTTAAATGTAAGGGTCGCAGACTAGAGGAGGTACCACCGGTGCTGCTTGGTGGTAATGCTCTGAAAAGAGTGGAACAGTTCAAGTACCTGGGCCATGTGGTAACTGGGGACTTGAAAGATGATGGTGATATAGAGAGGGAAAGGAGGGCGATGGCGGTCCGCTGTAATATGTTGGCTCGTAGATTTACACGATGTAGCAGGGAAGTAAAGATTACTCTTTTTAAAGCCTTCTGCCAGACATTATACACGTGTAATCTATGGATTAACTATACGCAGCGGGCATTCAATGCCCTCCGAGTACAATATAACAATGCATTCAGGGTGTTGTTGGGGCTCCCACGATACTGCAGTGCATCTGCGATGTTTGCGCATACACATACAGACGCGTATCACGCAGTGATACGAAGTCGCATCGCGTCACTTATGACCCGGGTGCGTGGGAGCCGCAACAGCATCCTGAGGACCATCGCGCTGAAACCTGACTGCCCTATCTTTCGACACTGGGTGCAAATTCATGCACTTGTGCCCGGAGTCCCGGGGAGTGGGAGGTACAGAAAGTAAAATTAAATGTCACTAACATAGTTTATAAGTCATTTCTACTAATATAAATCTAAATCTAAATGTTACTAACATAGTTCTAAGCCATTGTTACTTACCTTATATGGACCCTGTCTGAATATTTTTTTTTTTTTTTTTTTTTTTTTATTTATTTATAATATGCGTCGAAGCGCTATCGCCAGGGTGGCCTTATCGTTATGGTAATGGATCATACGGACGCTGATACCTCGAGCAAGGTATCTTTCGAATCAGACCAATGCCCCACTCTCGGTACTTCATAATGCAAACGTCAATCGAAATAGGTGTTAGGTCAACGGAAAACAGTTAGCGATTTAATCATTCTCCGACACATGTGTGTACGAGAACCCTACTGACTTTGACTACTAACTTTTTCAACCTTAAAGTGGCCATGAAAGTCTATTGCCAAGTTCTTTTCTCACGGCTTTACCCTTGCGAACTTTGCACTAAATGTAGAATCATTCTATTCCAAATTTTGTCTGACGTTCTGATAAGCGTTGCATTTTGTAACAATAAGTGAATAATAAAAATACTTTGACTTTGAACTTGTCCTGACAGCTTGCATCACACATGACAACGTATTGTTAAGTATTGCGAGGAAGTCCGTCTCGTCTCGTGGAACCATCGCGCGACGTAGCTGGGGAGGGAGGATTGGGGTAACACTGACCCAATTACCTCAACACGTGTCCGCAGCAGCCCGCGTTCTCCGACAGGGCTCTGTGAGGTGTGTACCTCTGCCGTCCAATTAACAAAGTTTTTGTAGATAACGTTTGTGATGTCATGTTTACGTCCGGTTGTCTAAAGCGCAATGTTATTTGGGTGTCGCTAATTATAATTATGGCTAAATAAAAAGTTACGTTAGATATTATTTATTTATTTAGTTATAAAGGAAAACCAACGGTTAATACAAAAAGATGTTACAACTAGTCTAAGCAACATACTGCCAATTACAGGTTTTCACTTAAAGAAAAAAAATATGTTACAAATATTTTCATAAGCACATAGCATAATTATACTCTAATAAAAATATTATACATAACCAAAGAAATTAAGATTTATATAGCTATCTTCTTGCCTGATCAATATTTGTGATGAATAAAAGAGAGAAACAGAGTTATTTGCATAAATTATTAAAATCTATACTACGCACAATGCAAAACGGAATTTTGTCTATAATTCGAATGAGAGTTTGGAGCAATTAAAGGTGGATTGAATGTAATCAAAAAAATTAAGCAACTTGGCTCAGTCAATTTCATTACTTAAATAAAAATACTGCGAAGTCACAAACAATCAGAAATACGGCGACGTGGGAGGTTGAAGGTGAATTTTTTTACAATAATAGATTATTTACTGAACTGTAGGGCATTTTTAAGCGGTAGCATAGAAATCTAATGAAACGATTTTGTGTGTTTTCAATCCTGTTAACGTACTTATCATTCATCAAATTTATAATGCTGTTATTAATTTAATAATTAAAAATTCTGTCATACAATTAACACTAATACAAAATATATTGTATAAAAAATTATATCACTAATATATATTTTTATAGGCATTTCTTGCCAATTACTTTATTAATACAATAATTGCATTTTTAAAAGATCAAATAATTTTAAGTCCAGACCCAGGATTCGAACCCGAGATTTCTATAAGCTAAACCGGGGCCGGTCGAATCATATATCCGGGAGTATGTTTCTAAACCATGAATACTTCTATCCTTCTTGCACGCGAGTCAGACCCTCGCTTGCACCATCTAGCCGATAGTTCTTAGGACGATTAAGGCTTTTGTTATTGCTTCGTTACAGAGAGCATTTTAACAAATATTTTCGAGAGCATTTCTTGCAAATTACTATATTAATACAATAATTGCATATTTGAAAGAAAGAAAAATTTGAAGTCCGAAGGATAAAAGAATTTTAGATTCACTAACATAGTCCCCGATGATTGGTTTAATTCCGGCCCGGTTTGGCACACGGAAGTCCCGGGTTTGATTCCTAGGTTTGGACTTATTTATTTATTTAATTAAAACTTTATGCACAGAATTGAACTGACTTAATGCTGAAAGCATTCTCTGCCAGTCTACCTTAGGGCGATGTAGAAATGAAGTATGTAGGTACATTATACCTGTTGTCATTACATAACATCAAACAAATAAAACTAAAAATAGAATAGTATGATGTAAACCCACTTCTTACACAAGCCTTTGAGCTTAACTGTAGGGATTAACAAGATTGCTAGTAATGTGGGACTCAATCCCACATTGCTAGTAATCTTTAAAAAAAAAGTATGACAAATCCATATTAAACATACTTACATAAATACTTAATATACCTACATAAATACATATATACTTACATAAATACTTACATAGCATAAATTCAAATATACCTAAATTCATTACATAAAGGTTACAAATGTTGTGGTGATTCAACTAGTTCATCAAGAAACAAAATACGTACTTTCCATTTAAAATTAAGGCGATTAGGTGCCATTTTAATTTCGGAGGGCAGCGAATTCCAGAGGGAAACAGACTGAACAAGGAAAGAGGTACCGACGAATCCAGAAGAATGAGAGGGACATAGAAGAAGCAGATTGTTGGTAGATCGCAGATTTATACTATGAGAGGAGTGCAAGTATTGGAAGTTGGAAATTGACCAAAACCAAGGCAGTAGTTGTAATCTCATCCATACCTGCTCTAATGTCACCAGCAGTCACTTTGAAAAGAGCAGATGTGGTGCTGTGTCCTAGTCTAAAGCCTGATTGATAGCGACTCAACAAGTTGTTTTGGTATACAAAATGTGTCATTTGCTTACGTACACAGGCCTTCAGCACTTTTGATAGAACATGTAGAATAGAGATAGGTCGAAAATGATTAGGAAGAGTGGGATTTGAAATTTTGTAGGAATGACAAAAGCATACCGCCATGAAGATGTGTATGTCCCCGAATTGAGAGAGAAGTTTTTAATGTGTGATAAAGCAGGAAGAAGATAATCAAGAATAGGTTTATCCATGTGACGGCTAATACCATCGTTTTAAATAGCGTTAGATTTAATAGAAAGAATTATATTTTTGATTTCGCCAGGATCAACTGAAGAAAAGTGAAAGAAGTCTATGTTGGGGCGGGGAAGGTCAGCTTATTATTGCAGTAGTTGAGATACCGAGTGTATGTTAGTTTTAATACCAAATTATTTGGCTCTGCTTTTTGGCGTTGATGCATTTTGTCACGGTTTGTGATACAACGAATAAGGCCTTTTGTCATCCAAGGCTTTAGAATCCTCAACTTTTTGGGAACATAAACTGTCTCGGTGTGCTTAGTAATTATACCTTGAATTGTGTTAATGAGAAGTTCTGTTGCTGGGTATTTGGATCGGTTTCATTTGTAACCCGACTAAAATCAGCATTATCAATATCATTTTTAATAGCCGCGTAGTTAAGGCGTGAGATTTGTTTAGGGAGTTTTGGCTTCGAGAGTTCATGGGCAATATTTAGGACTACAGGTAGGTGATCTGTTATGTGTGTGTCTAAAATGATTGTCTGTGTAGATCGGGTGGTTTTCAGTAGTACGTGGTCCAAGCAGTTATCAATTCTGGTAGGTTGAGTGTGAGCTGGCCAGAGACACAGAGCAGCAGTATTTGTCAGATACTCGTTGGTAGTAGTATCAGTATTGCTGGGCTTAATATCGATTTTAATGTCACCAATCAAAAATACGTTTTCATAAGAGTTGAGGGCATTCATTAAAATCTCAAGACTATTATAAAATATACTATCTTTGTATGAGGGTGAGGGGTAAATACCAATGATTGCAGTGTTTCCTATTGTAGTTAACAAGGCATTGGCGTTATTAAATGTTGGCTCTATTACATTATAGTTATGTGATTTTTTTATATAAAATACCACTCCGTTGTTGTGGATTGGGTTATTTTGAGTCGCTTGCGATGAGTAACTTGGTATGATTGGTATTTGTCCCATACTTCTAAGCCATATTCATATTTTTGGTCACACGGCTCAAAAGATAAAGGAGGCACAAGTTATGCAACTTTTGGAGCGAATATTTCCAAAAATATTTACTTAATCAAAAAGTTATGTAGATATTATTGTGTGAATGTGTTTGCTGAAGTAATCCTTTTTCAGTTTCTGTTCCTTTAATTTTTTTTATTATTTAACCATCAAACTCAGTAGCAGCTTATACAACACATCGATGCTCCAAATTTAATCAATATTCATTGTGTAATTTTTGAGTAAAAGGCCTGTGACATACGGATGGACAGCTGAACGGATATGACGAAAATATAAGGGTTTCGTTTTTGCTATTCTGGCTACGGAACCCGTATGCGTATTCTGGACGCATTTTACCCGACGCCGGACAAGTGGGAGTACCCACGCACGATGCGGGCATGCACGACCGGAGGAGATGCCCGATACTAATAACCTTTCTAGGTGGGGCGGCACAAGACAAGAGGCAAATAGGAAAATAATAATAAAATAAATTCAATACAATACAAAACAACCATCGGGGGGCGGGGCACGGACCCCTATGCCCCCCCTGGATTCGTCTATTTATTACAGCTACATACTTTCAAAGTGTTAAAGTAAATTATACTCTCAAAACTAAACATTTCGAACGTTTTGCAATTTTTGCGTAACTATTACGCAGGTAGCATTTTAATTTCACGTGATTTCACAGTCGCCAAAGGGGTTCAAATAACGCACTAAAGTAATAAATACCTGAGGGATCAATAAAATCACACTTAACGCGGACGAAGCCGCGGGCATAAAATCCGAGTAGGTATTAGGTTTGTTTGAAAATCTTACTACGGTATGACAGCCATGCGAAGCCGGGGCATACAGCTAGTAAACAATAAATACGGACTCGTCAGACAACCAGTGAACTAAACGTAACAATCAAAGTAGGAAGTGAATTGCATTTCAGTGTCAAATGGAAACTGACAAATAATAAATTGTTAAAAAAAGTTGCGGGTATAGAATCTGTATCTGAATTTGAGGCGTTTACGTACTAATTAGTTGCGATTGAATTAGTCACTAGTCAAAACGAGTAAACAAATTATTTACACTACACAAAATATCACAAAGTAAGCGCAATGAAGCTATTTATCCGAAGAAGTAGTCTTAGCGGACTTAGATGTAATAATAGGATGCTTCCAAATCAGAAGGTCCAGTTCCTCTATCGAAGACACCTTGTGGCAGCTGCTGACGGGCGTCTTGATGTTGATAGTAGCTTCCAAAGTCCATACAGCTCCCATCCAAAAATACTGACGAACCCTGTTTAGGACTGCCTGTCGGGCTTTTGTTAGAAATTCTCTAACCGACGCTGAAGAGCCCTTTAATGCGGACTTTGCTCTCCAGACAGCAGATCTTAGATCTGTATTGGCGAACCGGTCAAGTATAGATCGGGGCCGATAACCACTTTTTGGTCATATCCGGTGGCAGACTTTGATATCACACTGAACAATATCTTTGAGACCGAGCTTATTCTGCACTAGGTCAAGTGTTTTAGCAGTGCAGTCTTCTTTCACTGATTCAGCCACACCTATGAAAATAAGTGCTTTGGGTCTTGAACGTGTCTCTATCTCGTTCACAATCTTGAGGCAGTCATTGACTTGCTCAAGCTTGTTGTCTCAAGCTCCCGAAAGGTGCGAAACTCCTCGGCAACTATCGCAACAGTATCTCTGGAATACACTTCACTATTTAGCTACGCTTCTAGCTCATTCATTCTCCGGGTGAACATCTCTTCTAGTGACTTTTGAGAGGACCTAATTTCGTTGACTTGTGACATATATATGGTGTGAGTGCTATGCTGGTGTTAAACTTGCTTGTTAATACTGCTTAAGAGACTGTACAAACGTGAGTACTATTGAATTGTAATTAGTACAGAAAAATTGCACAATACAAATAATTTTTAATACTTTATTTTGAAATAAATTTTAAAATCGCAGCAATGTGTAAACTTTTTTAACACCTATATACCAAAACAAATTTTCTATGTTTCAAAAATGCAATAATTATGTCAATCAGTTTAAATTTAGATGTTAGTCGTAAACGTAACTGTTAGGATAAATATTGTTTTACTAATTTAAAATGCAATAACATGTTTTTTAGTTACATGTAAATCTGGAACGGTGTGCAATGTGAGCACACATTACACACGGCAGAGAAAGCAACGCGGCGCTCGAACGTGAATGTGAGATAAAAGCAAAACGCTCTATGGATGAAGCGTAATTAATAAGTGTAGAGTAGTGACGTTTAAACTAGGCAATGTCGTCGTACGTGGCTAGAGGCTACGTTGAAGGATTTGGCGCCGACCGCGAGTCGCCCATGAGGAAATTATGTTGACGGACTGTGCGGTTTATTGCTTAAGTATAAATTGAATCGATAATTTTATGAGTTTAGTTAATCGTCTTTTAAGGTCGGCTTCGAGTCTGGTGTGATCCGATTATTTATTAACTGTGCGATGTTTGTCACCTAAAAGACCGTCTCTGCGGTGAGAGAATCGCGGCGATATTTTCTACACACTCTTAGAACGTATCTCCACATGGCGATGTTATCGCAGTGATGCGACGAGTGGCTGAGTGCGAAAGAAACGTAATCGTTTCGCCGCGCGCTTGCCGCAAAACGTGGCGATCTCGCAATGAGAGCGCGGCAAGCGCGCTGTCAAACGCAGGCGTCCCGCGTCTTTTAACAAAACTATTGCACAACACTTTCTCGCGGAAACAGGGTGACTTCGTTACGAGTCGCGACGATACGCTGATGCAATAATCGCTCGTTCGTGGAGACTGCCCCACGGCAGAAGAGCGGAATAGTCGCAATTCTCTCGCCTTTAAGTGACAAAATATTTTATTGGTAAAATCGATATGGGGTCAGATTTGACTGGTCGACATTATACCATCAAGAGGAAATTAGGAACGTCTAACTGAACGTCAGGAATTGTTTTGTAATATGTACCAAAATGTTATTAGCTGCGAAATCAGGGTCACAGCAAAAAAACTGACCTCAATAAATAAAATACTGATTTTTCCACCATTTCTAAAATAGCTTCCAAATAATACAACAGATCGTATTACCAAGAACTACCCAAACGTATAAAAATATATCAGAAACCAAATATAAGTAGGGACGCGATCTAATCTCGTTCGAAGCCTGTGCTATATCCACACAATAAGATAACGTTGGATATACGCACAGATTGTATGTAGGTACTAGGTACAACGTGACGGTGATGCGACAGTATTTGTTGGGGCTGATTCCGGATACAAGTAGAGGTAGCGAGTGTCGCAGCTAGGATCTACGAATATTTTAATTTGTAAACTAATTACTGAGATTTCCTCACATAGGAACCTATATACAAGTATATCTCACATAATGTGAGCACTACATAACCAACCTCACCGCTACAATCGCATAATAATAGCCAACCAGAATGCAATCGACACGAAACAGGAAAGGAAAACTTTGTGAAATTGGGTTTACGCTACTTAATAAAATTAGTTTTAGTGTTTTTATAGGCATTTCTGGCCAATTTACTTTACTAATACATACAATAACTGCATTTTTGAAAAATAGAAAAATTTGAAGTCCAGACTCAGGAATCGAACCCGAGACTTCTGTGTGGGAACCGGGGCCAGAATCGAAACATTTTAGCATTAACAAATTATGATGTAGCAGGCCGCATTTTTGAAAGATAGAATAATTTGAATTCCAGACCCAGGGATTGAAACCGAGACTTCAGTATTCCAAACTTAGTAGTTTGGCATACTGAAGTAGTCTACAGACTATGTTACTAAACCTCATTTTTTTCTATCCTTATTGTTTTTATATTAGATTTATTTAGGGACCTTTTATTTACCCGACGTTTCGATCGAATTGCGCCGATCGTGGTTACAGGTTGACTATTACGGCTTTTATTACCTATTGCTTTGTTACAGAGAGCATTTTAACCAATTATTAAAAAACATGCAATTATTGTATTAATAAAGTAATTGGCAGGAAATGCTTATAAAAATTACTATAATATTCGGCCTACGACATCATAATTTGTTAAAATGCGAGAGCATTTATCATTTTAGAGATGTAACGAAGCAATAATAAAAGCCGTAATAGTTCTTAAACTATCGGCTAGATGGCGTAAGCGAGGGCCCGACTCGCGTGCAGGAAGGATAGAAAAAAATGATGTTTAGGGTGGATTCGACCAAACCGAAACTTATATACGAGTAACTATACAAGAAATAATCTATTACAAGATCGTTATTCTCGAGTAAATCAATAGACGTTTTTACATGCAATCTACAGGATAGCTATACTTAGATTATCTATGCGCGAATAGCAAAAAAAAGAGGAATGAACGTAATACCCTTCATTTTTGCGTTGTTGTTGTTGTGAAGTCATGTCAACGCGCTTTTGTCGCATTATACGGACCTATCAAAGTTTGTTGTTTTACCTACTAGGTGCTTGTATTTTTTGTGTGATTTCTCGGCTTTTCTGTTTTTAGAAATAACTTTCAAATGCACTAATTTAAAAAAACTAAAAGGAAAAACCTTAACGCGAAATCACGATCATCGTAGTATTCAAATAAATCCTTTCCATTTTTTATCCACCTTAGTCTAGGTATAACTTTTTCACCACTATTACTTTCTTTAATCAAATCGTTTAGACGTTGCATTTTAATATTTTGTGTCAAAATAATTCCTTGCTTGCGTAGAGTTAAAAAATAAGTTATGTATACCTAAGTCATTAGTTAGAACTTTGTATCAAAAGACAGGGTGATGACGAGGGTAGATCGCCGTACAAAGATATGCGAGTCTTAATAATAAAAATAATGGCTTTAGATTAAGATGTCTAAAGAGCCTCTACCTGTTGACTTTGGTCCCACGCACGCCTTCCAAATATCCGGGACTCCATTGTAAAGACTAACTTAATAATAATAATAATAATGAGGGGCACAAAGACCACAGATGACCAGCGGAACTATTCAATAATAAATATTGTGGGTTACGATCTGAGTACCGTGTTCGATACTTGATTCTTCGCATAGTATTAGGTGAACTCCTCAAAAATTAACGGCCTTGTATCGCAAAACGCAGCACTTTGTAAAAAGAAATGAGCAGTTTGGATTATGCTATTATAACATAAATCAACTACAAACCAACACTCAAAAGTGAGAAATAAAAACTTTTTTACAAAAATTAAAAACCTAAAAATTAAGGTTCCTAAAAAGCAAAAATAATATAGGCACAACTACAAAAAATAATTAAACATATTGAAGTTGGTTCTTTAAACATAAAACTACATTTCCTGGGACCAACTTCAAAATGTTTAATTATTTTTTGCGTTTTAGTTACCTACCTTATATTTATTTTGGAAGTCAGTATTTTTTTTTTTGTAAAATAGTTTTTATATATGTCAGTGTCGGATCGCCAGCGTCAACAGATGAAAGCAGCGGATTACCTACATTTTTCGCTCGTGATAATTAAATCATGCTTTCCTACTCTTACGGCTATTTTTATTAATGTGAAATTGCAATATTTAAATTATCTATGTGTGCATGAGTTTGCCGTTTTTTAAGATCGAATATTGTTTATGCAACCTATTTTCACATTTTTACTTTAAACATAATTGACCAGGACCACAATAATAAAATATGATAATACGAAGCGGAGCCCAGGAACAACAACAAGCACACCTTCCGCCCCCGGACTCATCGCTCCGCTCCGCCTCGTAACCTCCAGGATCACCAGCCGTTGTTGAGGCGTCGAGCTTATCGAGTGACGAGTACTTCTCTCCGCGGCTGTCATCACATCCACCTGTACGTTGGCGAGCCCGAGGCCCACCGGCCCTAAATAGGCCCCTCGCTATCGGTGGTGATGTGCGCCGCATGCGATGGACGTCAACAATTAATGTAAGCGTATGCGTCATATTATGTGGCCACAGAGGGGGGAACCAACCTCACTGCGTGGCGAAGTCGTATTCTGCCTTTGTTTTAGGCCCTTGAACCAGCTGTCAACGTATCGGTGCAGCCATTGTCGGATCA
The DNA here is from genome assembly GCA_945859575.2 of Herminia tarsipennalis. Lineage (NCBI taxonomy): Eukaryota > Metazoa > Arthropoda > Insecta > Lepidoptera > Erebidae > Herminia > Herminia tarsipennalis. The sequence goes on from OX243840.2 coordinate 27,671,468, forward strand.
GGTGCTGGCTATCCAATGATATCTGACGAACGGCGTAACCTCGCTGTCACTCCTCTACCTCAAGCAACTCTGCGCCTACATCACTTGTGCCACTAATCTTACATAATGAGGAGGCGGGCAATGATGATTATTTTTTTCTTATATTTTTGATCCCACGGTTCAAAAGATAAAGGGGGGGGAGGCACAAGTTTTGCAACTTTCGAAGCGATTGTTTCTAAAAATATTTACTTCATCAAAAAAGTTATTTAGATGTTGTTGTGTGAATGTGTTTGCTGAAGTAATCCTTTTTCAGCTTCTGTTCTAATATTTTTTTATAATTATTTAACCATCAAACCAAGTAACTTATACAACACATCGATGCTCCAAATTTAATCAATATTCATGGTGTTGTTTTTGAGTAAAATGCTTGTGACATACGAAAGGACAGCCGAACGGATATGACGAAACTATAATGGTTTCGTTTTTGCTATTTTGACTACGGAACCTATATGCGTATTCCAGGTGCATTTTACCCGACGCCAGACAAGTGGGAGTACCCACGCACGATGCGGGCATGCACGACCGAGGAAGATGCCCGATACTAGTAACCCTTCTGGGTGGGGCGGCAAAAGACAAGAGGCAAATAGGAAAATAATAATAAAATAAATTCAATACAATACAAAACAACCATCGGGGTACGGGGGGGTATGGGCCCCTGTGCCACCCCCTTTCCATGATTGTGTCAAGTGTTGTTGTCAAAGGAATAAATTGTAGGAGATAACACTCTATCTGGTAGGTCTGGACTGCTCATAGTTAAGTTTATTATATATAAAGTTAAAAAGTACTTATTAAACTACTTAAATTTATTTTTAAATTAGGAGCAAAAAAACAGGTACGCCGCAACCGAAAGGATTTATAGGCATGTTGAATAGATTATAAGAAGGCGTATGGCTCCGTGCCACATACATGGCTTCTGAGGGTGCTGGAGTTGCATAAAGTTAATACAACTCTATGCACGTTTTTGAAGTCGTGTATGGGGCAATGGAATACAGTTCTTTTAGGGTGCTGAAGAATCCAAGAGGGTGGCGGCGTGCCCATAAAGATTGAGTGAAGAATATAGCAGGGTGATACTCGAGTCCCCTTTGGTTCAGCCTAGCACCGAACCTACGTAGTACCTTACTAGAGGGTTCTGGGCTATGTTGTAGGTTGCGACGTGGTGGTCAGGTCATATACCACCTGCTGTATATAGATGACTTGAAGACAAATATGCAGTCGTTCATACAAAGCGAGGACGAATTTGAAGGGACTCAACTCTCAGATTCCATCCACCTGAGATCTACTCGCAACGGAGACCTATAAGTGCTCGGGTATGTCGCAGGCGCTGTGTATTAATAAGGTGGACATGAAAAAGCAGCTGCGGGACCGTTTCTTTGACTGCCTGTGGCAACAAGATCCGAGCCTGGAACTAAAGAGCATGTAAAATAAGAGTCGAGACTCCCTAACAAAAGAACTGTTTTTTTTCAAAATGTATAGCTGGTATGCGAATCGGTAATACCGACCTTAGGATGATGACATAAAGAGGCGGCAGCAATAGTGCCTTAATAACAATATTAACATTAGAGATTTACAAAACCTTTATTATCGATATCATTATTTTATCGATAGAATGAAAAATGCAGTAATATCGTGGGAAGCCTTAAATATTACTTTTTTATTACACAAAGTTAATTAAAACATCGTATTGTGCTTTTCAAGTGGAAACTTCTTTAGCAGCGTTGTGCACTTTTTTGGTATGGGAAAAAAATTTAAACTTGCGTCAAAATCATGTGACCCTGATCGAAAATATGTAAGACGTAGAGAGAGCAATGAAAAACTGCTACAATATCATTAGAATACGAAGGTAAATTTCGCCACCATCTACAGCGTTATTATAGCTCAGGTGGGAAATCACTTCAAAACTGTCGGAGTTTCATATACCCTATTTTATGGGACGAATTTCTTAAAAACCTTTCTTAATGGATGCCTACAACACAAAAGGCATCAACTGTCAAAATGTTAGGTTTGTAACCCAAGCGGTTTAGACTCTGCGTTGACGAAACAGTCTGTCAGGACCAGTTATATATGTACAGATTTGTATTTGGTTGTAAATAAAGATACACGTATTTTGGCGTTTTATTGAAAGCGAAAATCAACCCTTGATGGGGTAAAGTCATCCACGCGGGCGACTGCTAATCTCTACTAATATTATAAAGCTGAAGAGTTTGTTTGTTTGAACGCATCAATCTCAGGGACTACAGGTCCGAATTGAAAAAATATTTTTCTGTTAGGAAGGCTATAAGCTATATAACATCACGCTACCCAACCAATAGGAGCGGAGCAGTAATGAAAAATGTTGCAAAAACGGGGAAAACGTACGCATACGAAGTTGCGCGGGACAGCTAGTAAATAATAAATATTGAACTAAGAAGTCACCTATTGCGCAGATATTATATATTTAAATCAGTCTAAAACATTTTTGTGCAACTTTAATCGTACTTTAAAAATAGTGTCAATTCACAAATTTATTTAAAGTATTCTTCACCAGTACCGACGATAAATTACCAAAATACGGTGAATAAACACTATTCACTTTTTATTTACACTAAAAATATTGAAACTTAGTGCAGATAAGATTTTGTTTTTAAATGTTTTGCAAACTAGATGATGGCTTAATAAAGTCCAATAAAATTTAAAAAAGTCGATTATAATACATACGTACACAGATGAACAAAGAACACCACCTATGTCCACTCAATTCACCTAGGTGATATCACCTGGGTGAAATAGTTCCAAGGTGATATGAGGATACTAGTTATGTCACTTTGATCACCCAGGTGAATAAGGTGAAATAAACCGCCATTTTTGCATAACAATCAATTCGACTACAGTAAGGGGGTACTTTTGTCTTCGCCTTCCACTGTAATAGAAATAGATAAAATATCGTTTCATTACTTCGATGTTGACAGTAGTAAACGAAATCGAAATACAATGAGCTGACTACAGAGATTTGAAGAAACAGGACGATACAGTACAGACGTCCTACCTCTCCGAACTTAACAATCACGCCTCCGGAGTATTGCAGTGGTTGAGTGCTGTGAATCACCTAATTACTTGATGTTCCATTATAATACTTTGATATTGACGTTCATTGGCCGACTGACAGGTTTCTAGTGATCCTGCAATCCTGAAATATTTATCTGTCTGTCTTGTTTTCAAGAAAAGCCTATGGCTGTTTTTGATGAAATTGGATTTAGTTAGAGGGGGATTAACGCCTGTAGGTAGTATGGCTCATGTCCTTGCGTAAGCGACATCGACGTGTTCGATACCGCGATTACTTCACAAGAGCTATAATGTCGCAACTATGTAGCTTACTACATTATAACGAGATTATCTTTGCCAGTCTATTTGCATGTAAACCAGCCATAGGGTTAAACCTGCTTTTCGAAAGTTCTGCCCAAAAAAGCAAGATTTTTCGTCATTTGACGACAGAATCATTAAGACAAACAACAGAAAACATGTTAGCTAAAATATTAGTATTAGGTGGTCCATTCTAATAAATATAGAAACAAAACAGCAGAAAATAATCAATCAACCTCAGACTAGAGCTAACTAAGTTAGCGCCCCTACGCGACTGGCGCGACACGAGCGTTCGTGCGACTAAAACTTCTGTTGTTCTTCTAGTTGTGACAAAAAGATCACTCGACAGATTACACAAAGCACCTGCTGCTTTATGTACAAACATAATTAATGACTATTTAGAACTAAACTAGCTTTTTAATTATAGTACAATATCAAGATTCGCAATGTGTTGTTAAATTACAATTTTGAATTTTTTTATTCTTTTATGTCCTTCTTATCATTCCAAGAACATAAACCTTTCTATTTAATTACGTTATTAAATGACAAAATTTCCACAATGAGAGTGAGTTCAAAGGTAAAGTTGCGCACCGGAATGTCACTCAGCGCAGCGACACCCAGTTGTTAATTGAGTCACACTATTCGGACGATTCGATCAACTGAATAGTAATTATTTTTGACAGACTCAATTTAAAGTGTCAAGCTTTGATTGAAGTACCAGCTCCAGTGACACTATAGTAGATAAGTGTGGATGCCTTTACAATGAGAAACTTAAGATGAACTAGAGTGCGATGTTGTTAAGAATACTCGAATAACGAATAATTTAAATTCAAAAACCTGAAGGGGCTTCAGAGACACTTCACCTTCAGGACTATATGCTAACGAGTTTATATAAATAGAAGCCTTAGATCAAAAGACTTTCACATTAGATAATGAATGCACGACGAAACTACAATTACTACGTGCGTCGGCTGCGTGTCAATTAATTAGTATAATATTCGCTTTAAAATCAACTTGATTAAAATTAATGTTGTACTTTAAATTAATATCCTGCCGTTAATTAACTTTAATTGTTGTGATGTCATAATAGCATCTCCCCAAAGGGTAATAACGGCCAAAAATTTTAAGACTTCGATAAATGGCATGCTGTCCTTGTCCCTTTACTGTGAATAGTTGAGACAGAAATACTTTGAGCATATCTCAATCTCAAAGTTAGGTATGGGTCGAGTATTCGGGCTTTGGTAAGTTTCTCATCCGTAACCTACCGACCTAACATCTGTTTTGATTAAATAGCAAGTCTATTGACTCATTTTAAACATGCCACCATGTTGTCGTGACTTTTGTATGACGCTTACATTTGAAGTGCCAGTAGTGAGGCAGTTGGTATCATGCGGCAGTCCTAATCGAGCGGTCGTAGCGATAAGACGTCTTCCGATAGACGTGGCTATTTTTAAAGTCGTAGTCGTAGTGATGCAGTGGCATTTGTGTAATCAAAATGTAATTATTTCGATTACACAAATATCACTGCATCACTGACATTATTCACATTCAACAGTTCTCATGAACTGTTGGCAGACTTTACCTTGCTCGAGGTATCCGCGTTCATATGATCAATTACCATAATGTTAAGTCAAATATTGCGCCACTAATAACTCATAAGGCCACCCTGGCGCTTTGAGACATATCAATTCTAACACAGAGAGATTAAACTGTTGGTAATCGACCTTAATATGCAAGAACAACGTGATACCTATATGTACGTACGACTAGGGCTTCCATTACGTAATTACGTAATTACGCAATTACGTAATTACGAACTTATTTTAAAGTATTTTTAATTCCGTAACTGAAGATGTCAATTCCGTACTTACGTAATTATTGGTATAATAAATTAATCAAAATAGTCAACCAATAAAAAAAGGATTATACATACCAGTTATAATGTGGCAACACTACGTTATAACTACTTCGAAACTATACAAACAGGGGATTCCCCGCAGTTTATTTTATCGTTTGTTAAATCTTTCAAAAAATTGTTCTAAGACGTACAGAATAGAGTTCAAATATATTAACTTGGCGAGTCGGTAGGGCCGGGGAGTCCCTGGCGAAAAGCCCCTACGACCACGGGGAACTACTATGCTCTTCACTTTCTTAGCTAAAATGAAAGTGTAGTTTCATTGCTCAATTGTCGGTTATTCAGTTCACATCGCTAGATTCTCACAGTTGATATTTGATCAAATTACCTAATTAAAAGTTGGTGCTAAATGCGTGCAAATATTAACAATTTATAGCAGTTGTATCTTTATCGTGAGTGACTTTGAAGGTGTGGATTATCTCTTGAAAGATGTAAGTACTTAAACCAAAGCCTTAATAAGTCTATTTAGTATTAAAAGGGCATTAAAAACCCCGTAGAGCATGCATAGTTCATACAAAATAATTTGTAAATCAAACATTTTCTTAAGGTGTATTTATTCCGATTAGATTATAGAATATCTAGGTTCCCAAATACATATTAATTAAGAACACTGATTAAAACATAAAATACCTATAAGAAAAATAAGTTATTTATCAAAAAAATTAAATGATATAGCTCGTCTTTAAATCAGGAATGAATGAACTAAGCATGCTCTGTCGTTTGGCTATAAAATACGTAATACGTTTGACGACACGGTTGGCGTAATGGCTGAGTGATCGACTGTTGCGCAGCGTATCGCGGGTTTGATCCCCGCACGAAACAAATACATATTTGTATGATCTGGAAGTAGTTGTTCCGGATCTGGGTGTTTGTGTGTTTCTGTGTTTGTAAACGTAATTATAAAAATAAAAATAAAGTATATTTGTAATGAGTGGGCAACTATGTTTAACAATATCATGATTATTAACCTAACTTCCTTTTATTTTTTTTCAGGTCTTCTTCAAATAAGACTGTATATAAAGAGTTTTTGAACAAACGCACACAAAGCTCTATCTGGCAACATTTCTTGAGAGCTGATAATGGACAGAGTGTTGAATGTAAACATTGCAAAAAAATATTGAAAACTCCTGGTGGCGCAACTGGAGCGTTACACACTCACATGCGTGCCAAGCATATCGGAGAGATGCCGCAAGAACAGGAGTCGCAAAGGGCGAGTACATCAACGTCTAATAGTGGTCTAATTCAAACACGAAAACGTACGAATGAACCTTCACAAAAGAAAATTAAACTCACTGATTATTTTCAAATATGGAAGTTCGAGTGACCAGAATGGCTGCATTGGATGGGATACCATTGAGCACATTTTGTACTTCAGAAGATCTGAGATACCTTTTTAAAAACTCTGGCTACGATGTGCCAAAATCTTCTACAACTATAACACAGATAATTCTAAAACAGAGTTATAACACAAAAAACAAATTGAAAAATGAATTGAAAATTATGAAGTCTGAAAATAAAAGATTTACAATCACTTTTGATGAGTGGACGTCTACCCGTAATAAAAGGTATATGAATATAAATATCCACAATAAAGACTTTGATATGGCCAAATATAAAAATTTGGGACTTGTACGGATACAGGGATCAATGCCAGCTGAAGTAGGCACTCAATTATTACAGCAGCATTTGAGTGACTTCGGTTTAAGTCTGGAAGACGACATAATTGCTTTCACAACAGATGGAGCAAGTGTAATGGTCAAAATGGGCAGAAATTTTGACGGCCACCACCAATTGTGTTTGGCTCATGGAATACAATTAGCAGTCCTGGAAGTTTTATATAAAACACAAAAATCTCCAGTACCTGAAGTGCAGGAGGATGTCTCAAATACCGGCGCTGAAGAAGCAGAGGAAATTGAAGAAGATGAGGGTGCGTTTATTGTAGAATCTGCCAGAGTTCCAGAATCGGAGTTTTTATACAAAGGTACTATAAAAAAATTAAGAGATCTAATAAAATCTTTTAAAAACTCCCCATTGAAAAACGACTTGTTGCAAAAGTACATTTTAGAAGAACATGGTAAAAATATTGACCTGATACTAGACTGTAAAACGCGCTGGAATAGTTTGTCGGATATGGTAGGCCGATTTCTCAAATTAAAATCATGCGTTTTTAAGGCGTTATTAGATTTGAAATCAAATGTACAATTTACAGACGAAGAGATCCAAGACTTTCACGACATTCATTACAGCTTGGATGTAATAAAAACTACAGTTTTGTCATTATGTCGCCGTGATTCAAACTTATTGACGGCCGACGCTGCGCTTCGATTTATGCTAGAGAAACTTGATCTTCAGCCCAACGATCTCAGTGGAAAACTAGCCACATCTCTTAGAAAGAGAATAAAGGAAAGGCGAACTAACGTATTCGGTGTTTTGCAATATTTGCTTATCAATGAGGAATTTTTTAAAACTGCTGCCACAGAATATTTCACGAAACCTTCGTCGGATGATATACGTACGAATGTATATAGTGGAACTGTTCGAACGGTTGAAATATAATTCTACAGAAAAATGTACAAATTCACAACCACAACCGAGTGCATCGGACGCAATAGCCACCAGTGACGATGATGACGAGGAGTTGACAATTGCACAACAGTTAGAGAAAGAAATAAACAAAGTTACTATAAATAAACCAATTTCAACAGTAAACACAGATCTCCATTCCATTATTAGGGTGGAAATGTGCATTTACGACAGCGCTGGCGGCGGTCGCGAAGTTTTTTTGACTGCAGCGTATAATTATTTGCTTTCGATAACGCCTACAAGTGTTGAAGCCGAGCGAGCCTTTTCATCCGCCGGATATTTTTGTAGTAAATTAAGAAGTTCCTTGAGTGACAAAACCTTAAATGCCTTGTCATTTATGAGAGCACACTTCCAGGAAGAAAAATTATATTCGGGACGAAACAAAATGGTTTAACTTAAACGATGTACATACGAATACGATGGTAAGTTCTTGAATAAATATTTTTTGTTTAAATATTGTGTTCATTTTGATAATTCCTTGAATTTGAGATAGTAAAAGATAATTGTAAAAATTGTAGATCTACAATATTTACAAAAATTCATAGTCGATTAAAAAAAAATAGGAAAAATGACGTAATTACGTAATTACGAAATTGGAGAAAAAAGTTGCGTAATTAGTTACGTAATTGACATTTCCGTAATTTTGGAAGCCCTACGTACGACCGCGCAATAATCCACTTTGATCAAGATAAGAAAAAGACTTCCACACATGCCTATCATAGAAATGTTTTGTGCATTTATTACTAAAACCTGATTAGTGTACCTACGTCAGATATCGCCGGTCACTGGTCAGATTATATGCGTAACGTAGCGTCGCGACGCAAGAGACAGAACGGTACAAGTACGACCCTCGTCACAAAAAAACAGAGAAGAGGTAAACGGTTGTACAAGGCAATCAGAAGGTCCGAGTAAAGATATCTGAGATATGATACAGGAAGCACACTAACTAATGTTACAGACAGCGTCCTTGTAATCCGCGGTAGAGGGCAGTTATGCTTTGTTTAAGTAAGTAGGTATAGGGGTTCGTGTGTATTTTTTTCTAAGTGTATGCTGTTGATTTATCTGTTCCCTGTGACTGTAAGATTTTAGAAAATACCTACTTAGGTGTTCGTATAACTTTGATAAAATATTTCAATCATCAATGATCGGTGCAAGACCGATCGTTGACACGAGGCCACTGAGTACAAAGATGGCGTCTGATAAAAGTGTGTGCAAAAAGGGCAGGAATCACTCTTTACACACATGAGCCAACGGCACTGAACAAGACAATCAACGTATTGCAAGTGCTACGAACTCCATATATAACGTTGGTAATAACGTATCTGACTACGTCTATAGCTGTTTCTTAACACCACGCTGTAGACGGAACATTTGACACCTTGATGGATTAATTACTCCATCTGGAGCAGCAGAGCGAGTCCTCGCCGCCCACGCCCCGCTGTCCTGCCGCGCGCTAGCTCCTGACGCGTACTGTCAAACCTACTTTAACTACAAATCAAATGAAGCAACGTTTCTAACTAAATTATATCTAATATATCATCACTAGCACTAATGTGCCTGATCTCGGCGTTGCGTGTGAAGATCTTCACAAAATAAAATCGAAGTCTTGCAAAATGTTTAACTAAAGCAATTCAACCACTGCTGTCTGCATAATTGGATGATTCAAATTTGGTGTTCGATGACTCGATCGGCGATCACATAACGAACTAGACAAACTCCGTAATATTTTTTCCCTTTATTAAATAGATAGTATTTAATCCCGTGCTCTCTTCATTGGGCCTATATACTCACAAATAACGTGGCTTTCTATTGGTAAATCAGTTCACGTTTTTAAATCGGTTCATTAGATCCAGAGATTACCTCCTACTACCTCACAAATGAAAAAAAAAAAAGGTAAATCTAAAGAAATACCAATAAGGTCCGTTAGTCCTTCCTACCATACATAGTTTTTACACAGAGGATGCTGCTACTATGTTGTACCCATTGACGTTGATATATTCTTATAATATTTTTTATCTCTTGTTTTTGCATCAATCCTCTAATATGGTGTTTATGGAGGCAGCACCTTACCTACATATATAGTTTATAAACAAAGAAACATTGTAAACATTGGCAATTTGAAAAGAGTGGGAGCGAGTTTTTATTACTTCGATCTTTTCTCCGGCTTTACCTATTGTTTGCGAACAGGCATTACATTCAATGTAGAATCGACTTTTCACATTTTACTTCCTAAGTGAATAAAGATTTTTTATAATTATTATTATCCCCTCCTATCTACAAGTGTTTGCATGAGTTGGCTTCTTATGTAGTGAGACCACAAATACGATGGAAGGATGATATATGGAAAATTGCAGGGAGGAATTGGATAGAAGTATTGCAAGACCGAGTTAGATGACGCAATCGTGTCAATCACACGTCCGTTTGTCTCGTGCAATACGGTCGCCTTTTTGGTTGCACCAATCGCGTCATCTAAAGAAACCAGTGTATCTCAAACTTTTCTTGCCAAAAATTAATACCAGAGTAGTTTTATATATAAATAATATTCATTATGGAAACCCATAAATGCGGCATGTGCTCCGATCTGTTATCCGAAGGCGCTCACTGTACTACATGCGACCAGGACCTGCACTTCCACTGTGCTGGAATAACTGAACTTGGCTACCGTAGACGACAGAGTAAGTGGCGATGTGCCAAGTGCAGGCAAGCTAGTTCTAGCCTACCGCAATCACCTTTGATTGAACCAGAATCACTCATTTTGACTGAAATACGGGCTATTTCTGATAAATTAGCCCCATTGGAACTCCTGAAAGATGAAGTCGCTGCGCTAAGAAGCGAGTTTGCTGATTTGAAATCTTCCCTAAATGACACCAACAAGGAAATCAAGGAATTTAATGCTAAATTCATGGACGTTGAACGCCGCTTAGTATTAGTGGAGAAAACTCAGTGTCAGGTGGATTCCATACAGATACGTCTCGAAAAGCTGGAGCTAGAAGCAAATCAAGGCGAACAGTGGGCAAGATTGAGCAACATTGAGATAAAAGGTATACCGCAAACAAACAACGAGAATCTGTTTGATATTGTCTCAAAGATTGGACCGCAGATACATTACCCGATTAACAAAACACAAATAAACTTCATAACCAGGGTCCCGACACGGGAAAAAGAGCGAGCGAAACCAATTATCGTATCGTTCTGCAACCGGTATGTTAAAGAAGATTTTGTGGCTGCTGCTCGACATAGGGCGAAAACCAATCCACTGACAACTGGATCTATAGGATTATTGGGCAATCACAAAATATATATTAACGATCACTTAACTCCTCAAAATAAAGCACTCCTATCAAAAACTAAAAAAGCAGCAGCAGACAATAATTTTCGGTACGTCTGGGTGAAACATGCCAAGATTCATGCAAAGAAATCGGACACCTCACACGTGATAGTGTTAAAATCGGAAAAGGACCTGGCAAAAATTGTGTGAGAACTAACATGTTACCTTCTTTACTATCTTTTTTATTCAGTGTTACATTCGTGTATGTTATGTTAGCTATTAAGAAATTATTTGTATCTTGGAACTTTGAGCACCAGTGGTCGAGTTGGGCTGCGTGTGTATTCCACCTATTTCTGTGTCACTGTATATTAATTTGTAATCACTTTTTAAAGTATATTTCACATCCTACCCGCTTTATTTATGCCAAAAACACCCTTATGTCGCTCGCACTAAGGTTTAATTTCATATTTGCTGTTACCAATCATTGCTTACCTGTGTCGATGATGCGCCATATTGTTTCCATTCACGGACCATTTGCGATGTTAATTCAAAACTCACATAATGATCGACACTGTGTCTTACCGTGTCGGCTAATAATCATATCTATACTTCTGAGAACTACCTGCTACCGTTTAAGTTATTATAATATCAACGTTTTAAATTTAATTTCATTACATTATTTATTAGTTGAGACTAGATATATTGCTCAGAGTATTTGTTGTTGTGATGTATTGTGTCTAAATGACATCGCTTAACATATATTATCAGAATGTCCGTGGGTTACGTACTAAAGTGCAACAGTTATATAGGAATATAAGTGTGAACTCTTATGATATCATTGTCTTTACGGAGACTTGGTTAACTGATAGTGTCTCTGATAGTGAATTATTCGATGGAAGATACTTTATTTGGAGACGTGATCGCGATTATAATCGTACATGTCAAACAAGAGGGGGTGGTGTGTTGATCGCGGTGCGAAATGACCTGATCGTTACGGAAAGACGCGATTGGCGTAGTTCTGCCGAGGACATTTGGGTAACTGTAGTATTGAAGCGGTCCAGGCCATCAGTGACTTATAACGTGCATATTTGTGCCCTTTACTTATGTGGAGAAAATGCAGGTAACTCTTATTATATTCAGTTACAAAATTTTTCTAAAAAACTTATTGACTTAATGCTTTCACACGTATTAGATAAATTTATTATATTAGGTGATTTTAATTTTGGAAATAATGTGGATTGGACAATTAACTCTGTGGGTAACGACTTACTACCGTCAAATTGTTGTTGTCATTATTTAACTGACTTTTTTGATACCTTATTGACATGCTCCTTATCGCAATATAATGGGGTAAGAAATATGAACAATAGACTTTTAGATTTAGTTTTTTCGAATGGAATTGTTACTGTCCGTGAATGTGATGAACCATTGTCTGTACCAGTGGACCTTCATCATAAACCTCTATACATTCTGGCCGACTTTGTTGAAATACACGAGTTCCAAGAAAAAATAACTACCAAATATATATATTATCAGGGAAAATATGAGTCCATTTAATCCGCGCTAGATGAGATTGACTGGTATACTTTGCTCAGCACAGTTTCACTCGATCAAGCAACGACATTATTTTATAACAAGCTATATGATATTAGAGATCAATTTATACCCGTTAAATCAAGACGTAATTCAGCCCACCCTAAGTGGTATAACTCGGCATTGATTAAAATGTTAAAAGAAAAACGCAAATATCATCGTAAATTCAAACTATATGGAAACTTGGGTGATTATAATTCATTTTCTTTATTGCGTAAAAGAGTTATTGAACTAGAACAGGACTGCTTCAATAAATACATGGAAAAAATTGAATCTTCAATTAGAAACAATCCGAAAGCGTTCTGGTCCTTTATAAAAAGTAAAAAGAATACAGCTACATTTCCTAGTGAACTGCGATTACGGGACATTTCGGCGAATACCGGTGTTGGTATCAGTAACTTATTTGCAACGTACTTTGAGTCAACTTTTCAACGTCCCGAAAATAACCTAACATCAAATCCGTATCATGCTCAAGATCATTATATTACTAGTCCAACTAGCGTAGGCAGTATTAGCTCAGTCCATGTGTCTCCTGAAGCGGTATTAAAGCTGCTAAAATCACTGGACCTCTCTAAATCTGGCGGTCCTGATTCGATACCACCTATATTTATAGTGAACGCGGCTGATAGTTTGGTCGCGCCTATCTGCATCCTGTTTAGGAGATCACTAGCCGAGGGAGTAGTCCCGCTGATCTGGAAATCGGCATATATAACACCTGTGCTTAAGAAAGGTGACAAGGCTGACGTTGAAAATTATCGTCCCATCTCAAAACTGTGTTTATTCTCCAAAATCCTTGAACGAATTGTGTATAACGACGTATACGCTGCAATTCAACACGGTTTTGATGAAGCGCAACATGGGTTTCTTCGCAAGCGGTCCACTACATCTAACTTAATACTATGTCACGATTTTATTACAAACGGAATGGAGCAGGGAGCGCAAGTAGATATAATATATACCGACTATAAAAAATGTTTCGACCGTATTGATCATCGCATACTCTTACAAAAATTACTTACAGCCGGAATACACGGCAATCTGTATCGTTGGTTTTGTTCTTACATTGAAAACCGGACGCAAGCTGTAGTTCTGCAGGGTTACACATCTGGCTGGAGTTCTATTCCATCTGGTGTACCTCAAGGCTCGTTATTGGGCCCCCTTTTGTTCACAGTGTTTATTTCGGACATAAAAATGTGTTTCAGAAATTCTCGTATCATGTTATATGCGGATGATATGAAAATTCTTAAGAAAATACGTAACACTTCTGATACTCAAGAACTTCAAGATGACCTAGACAGATTCGTTACTTACTGTGCTTATAATAAACTACAGCTAAATATATCCAAGTGTTCACATATAACGTTTACACGACAGCGATCTATCATTGGCAACGGATACAGATTCAATGATGAATACATCACGAAAGTAGATCACATCAGAGACCTCGGTGTTATCCTTGATAGTAAACTTCTTCTTGATAAGCACATAGAACACATTGTTAACAAAGCATCTAAAGCCCTCGGTTTCATCATAAGAACATCCACTTGCTTTCGTTCTCTGAAAACCATAAAAATATTATACTGCTCCTATGTGCGTAGCCATCTTGAGTATGCGTCCCAGGTATGGAATCCTCAGTACCAAATCTACATATCGCGTATAGAGAGGATACAAAAAAAGTTTTTAAAGTATTTGGATTTTAAAGCTCATCAGTGCTTGTTTGATTATAATGATAGATGTAAGCGGTATCACTTTCTACCACTGCAATATAGACGCACCGTCAGTGATATCTGTTATCTGATTAACATCGCAAATGGTTCTGTTGACTGCCCTGCACTTCTCGGTGGTATAGGGCTGCGGACTAATCAATTGGGTCTTAGACAACGCCCACTGCTGCACGTCCCATTTGCCTCAACAAATTATAGGCGCAACTCCTTCCTTTTACGCAGCGCAGTGAGTTATAATATGGTCTCGTCACAGTTGGAACTAGATCTATTTTGTGCCAGCTCTAATTCAGTAAAAAATATTTTTAACGACAATTTTTTTACCAATGTTTTATGAACGGCATATAATCTAAAACTATTTAAATATTCTCTGTGTATTATTCTCTGTGCATAACATATTAACCATTATTTTATTATAGAAAATGTTTGGTTCTTCTTTTATTTTTGTGATATTTTGCTATGTATGTCTTGTTTCTTTACTTTTTTATTTATGTATATCTTGGTTTTTATTTTTTTAAATTACGTTTTGGTTTTTTTTTAATTGGTGTTAACATAGTTGCTAAATGTGGAAGCTTGTTATTAGCAACATTTTTACTACCTACACAGTTGATTAGTATGTTATTAGTCTGTAAGCTTTCCTAAAAGTAAATAAATAAATAAATAAATCTGAAGGAAGTACACCAAACTGGTTGAAAATAGCTGGTATATTCTATGTGTAAGGAGTGTTGAGACGCGCTGACTAGGTGTAGTACAGACGCTACCGAAGCCACTTGACACGGTTCCCGAACTCGCGTTATTAAGTAATATCGCGCTCCTCTAATTACTTTATTTAATTTATCGGCTAAATCCACTGACTAAACGAATTTGAAAGGAAACTTTTTAACAGATTTAATTAAAAGAATATTATAATTAAATAAGTTAAATTGATTCTGTTAAGTCTATTTAATTATAAAAACTGAAGGTGTCTGATGACTGAAAATAATGTATAGGTACTAGATTGAATAATATTTAATTTCAAGATTTTTACATTTCGATATGCTTATTTTAAGCTATCTTTTTTAGCGTGGCCATCCATTTTCCTAAATGAATAGTTGACTTTGGCTTGCTCCAGATTAACAACTATTTGAATATAGACTGGCCTGTTGGTCTAGTGGTTAGTGTTAAGCCAGAGGTCATGGGTTCGATCCCCATCTAGGATAAAACTTTGTGTGCTGAGCACGATGGTTTATTCTGTGTCTGGGTGTAATATTTAAGAATCAATTCGCTATTTGACACTAGTCACTGGGGTAAGTACTCAACATTGTAATCAATTGGAATGAAACAATAACAGATAATTGACTACAGCTATGGCCGGCGACGTCTAGTCGGTTCGGTTGACAGATGACAAGTGAAGTCACTCTGCTGACATTTGACGTTCCTTAACAACGTTAATAGCTATACATTTATTTATATCTGTTTGCCACATCCTATAATATATATTACTTAAATATATTTATATAAATGGGTATGTTTAACAGTTGTCTAGTTGCTATAGTAGGTACTGGCTCCGCCTAGTTTGGGGTCGGATGTCGTTGTGTGAATTGTCCTAAGATATTATTAAAAAAATAAACTGTACAATCCATTGTATGCCAACTTAAGTCCTTAAATTATACAAATACTTTACCAGACTAAGGCAGGCACCAGGCACCAGCCGTGTAATATGAATCCAGTCATAAACATGTATGATGTCTCGAACATCGCATATTTACTCTCATAAAGCCATAACTCTCGGCGTGTTACAACAAGTCGTAGCATCGTGTCTAGACATTAGTATGGTAATGTTCGACTCTCGTTCTAATGCGAGCCTCAAACTAACGTAAGTACAACTACTTGTACATTTCATGTAGTAGATAGGTACTTGAGGTCTGGTTATGTCTCGAGGGTGAGGCAAAACTACAAGATATCTACTTTATTACTGACGGTATAATATTGATTCATGTACGGCCGGTCTCACTAACTTATCTACCGTTAAATGTGTGTTAAAATATCTAACTCTAGTAGCAAAACTGACATTAGTGCCGGATAGGTTTTCTATCTATCGACGCCACTATAGAAGAAAGGCACAAAAATCAATATTGATAAGTTATTGAAACCGGCCGTAAGTGAGCTAATGCAGTTAAGATTATACCTACTATAGCAATAATTAGCAGTAAAGACCCAATCTGCATCTGTCACCTACTTCATGTAAGTAAACAATACGAGTACCTGGTAGCGGTAGGTGAGGGTTGTGACGGGATAATTACTTGGAGGTCCATTTGTTAAACATCCGCGCTCCTCCGGCGTCACAATTTGGCAAGTTTTCGTAATGATTACCTACCTGTAATTTAATAATAACAACAAACTTTCCGTCTGAAGTAGGTTAATTGAGGACTGCGAAGACTGTCGTGGCGATTAGAAACCAATTTACCTACAAGGGTTACGCGATTCGTTGCCCTATCGAACGAAACCACATTAAAAAAAAAACTCCTATATATATCTATACTATCTATACTTCTATACTAATATTATAAAGAGGAAAGATTTGATAGTTTGTTTGTTTGTATTGAATAGATTCCGAAACTACTGGACGGATTTAAAAAAATCTTTCATCGTTGTGAAGCTACACTAACCCCGGGTGACATAGGCTATTATTTCTATATTCCCACGGGAACGGGATAAACGCGGGTGAAACCGCGAGGCGTCCGCTAGTTATGGTTTATATTTAATTTACAAGTTAAAAGCTGAAGTATGACTGAATCATAAGTAGCGCAGTTGTACCAACGAGGCGGGCGAGCCCCTCACGTCGTCTGGGCGACTGACGAGACGTTGAACAAATAATAAACGTATTACAGAACAAATTACAGATCGATGCGACAACTATAGTCTGACAAGAAAGTCCTAAAAACAATGTTTGTGGAACTACAATTTTTGCTTGTACTAGCAACACTTAATTGACTTCAACCTGATACTGGCAACACTGAACCGGATATCTTATCTGTCAAAGCATAGCTTTATTGTGATTGTTATTTTACTGTGAGATTGTTAATTTTTTGTTACAAAACAAAAAAATAATAAGAAAATAGTTGTCTGTAAAGTCGGAACGTGACGTGACCGGAACGTGAGCGGTATCAGGCGGAACCAATACTTTCCAATTTTCATAATGTTTCCAGTCATACAGCAATGTTAACCGGTATGTATATGTATTTTAATATTCATATAGGTACGTAAAAATACTATTAGGTACTCAACAGTTTTGTTTTTAACCGACTTAAAAAAAAGGTTTTCTGACGATATTTGGGTCGGGGTGTAGCAAAGGAGGTGCATTTAAAAATCATTTCTTTTTCTTTAATTATCGATAAACACCGGTTTCAGAAACAAGCTGAAAACATTTTTTTTTTTTAACTTTTTATCAAATTTCACTAAATCAATCGTACCAATCAATCGTGCCTATCAATCACCTAACCTAACGTTAGGTTAGAACTGTAACTCCCCTACGCACGAGGCGAGCGCAGTAAGCGCGCGTGCCGCGGTAGCGGTCGCCGAGTGCCAGGAACATCTCCATATAAATTTGATGAAAACTCCCCTTTTTTTATTTCTTTTTGTTTTTGAAATCTATGTTTTTCGATATTTTTAAGAATTTATTTTTTAGTGCACGTCTTTCGCACACCTTGATCGGTATTTGGAGTAAAATGGCGTGTAATTTACTTATATTTGTTCTAGGTGATTCGTAACACCCGGTAAACACAGGAAAGGCCGCCCAGCCGCCCTAAAAAACAAATGGATGATTTCGATCTATGTGCCAATAGTCACGACGTCAGATGCCTGAACAACCTTCAATCAACAAAATTCAAGAATAGGCGAGTAAGGAATTACACATAATTCCTTACTCGCCTATTCTTGAATTTTGTTATTAAATATCACAGATATTGCTACCTTTTATTGCAAGGCCTTTTAAAACTTCACACTCACACTTACTTACTATTCGAGGTTGATTTGCATACCTATGGCAGTTTTAACGACAGCATAACTGCACAGTTTAAATACTCAGCATAAGTTCTCAACACCAAATATAAAGAAACTGAATTTATAACCAGCCACGTGCCACATGAGAGGTTATAACACCATAAGCAAAGAAAACCCAAAAATTAATAGAATTCACGAATATCGTATAAACTACTACATCTACTCACCTCAATCGCGCAATAAAATAACTTGTCTCGCGCCTCACTACTATTCAAGGTAACGGTACTACGCGCAAAATAAACTTTCTAACAACGTATTCTAACACACATAAAGTACTATATGGTTAAGATTTGAAAATTTTCTTACAAGCGACACCCATTCACTCGTTACTACATAGTTCAGTGGCTATTTATTCTCGAACAAGAAAGTACTCGGCCTCAAAATCATAATAAAACAATAATGACTGAACAGTACTTTAGGACAACTCACATACCAAAGATCCGCCACGAAACCGGACAAGCCAAATCCGGCGGTACTATCCGTGAATCCGGACACAAAATGGCCCGAGATGGATGTAAAATAACCTCCAGCACATTTACACAAACAACACACGAATATATTACGCGATAAGCACTGATTCCTTTTTTTGTATCTCGAATAACTATCTACTAACACGTGCCTGTGTTTGGTATACTCTACGTTTGCTCGAGAGGATCCAATATCTCGCTTCTGCTGCGAGCACGAAACATTTGTCACTTTCCTATCGTTTCCGTATTCGAATAGAAACGGTAAGATTTTGTATGGAAACTTGATCAGCGCCGCGGTGTGCGTCAAGGGAACTAAAATTTGGCAGCATGAACCCCGTAGTTTCGTCATCGAGTAGTAATAGTATCGTAATAGAACAGTTACCATACAAATGTATATAAAAAGGCAGCATGAACATTTTTTGACATAAGGTATCGTGAACTTACGACCCGCTGCCATGGAGACGCACGTTAGCGTCTCTCTGTAATTTTTAAGGTGAGAGTACAATTGTGAGGTGTATTATTTACTAAAAATGAATTAAAAATGTCCTCAGGACCCCATAAAATGTTTTCTGTGGTTTTCAAGGAAGCGAAAGACGATCAAGGTTCGTAAAGTTTACGTTACAAACTTCTAGTGCCAGAAGGAGGTTTACGTTTTTTTTAATTTAGACTTTACATCGAGTTTATATCCCAATTGACATTAAAATTAGGATGCAGACTAACCAGTGAATGTCTTAGAACTTCGCTTTAAAGTTAACTCAAAAACGAGTAAAATGATTAGTTTAGAGCACATTAATGCCGAATATCCGCGGCGCGCGCGGACGTCGTTTGCCAGCGACCGCCGCGGAAATAAAACGCATGAGCATAATCAATAATCGTACAACACAATAATCGTATGAGCGCACCGTGAGTTCTTAGCCTAACTCACGTAATCATATCGAGTCAACTATACGAATACGGATACGAGAGTTGGTCGGCAGCACGAACACTTGAAACATACGAGACTACACGATAACGCAAGTTTTTTATTTTTTAATTATATAATGCCTAGTTTATAATATAAATTGAACGAATGTAAATGAATGACACGTTCAAAAATCGCTATCGTCCCATTTATTAAATCATTTATCTTGCTAGAAATATACACTATAATACACTATATATAATGTACATTAAAATATTACACTGAAATTACAATTTTGGAATTATATAGTATAAACAAAATAAAAAAATCCAACTGTTATGATTTCTGAACATGGACCTTTTGTCGTTGACAATCCGCGTCAGAGTGACATAACGCGCAACGCTTTAATTTACTAATTTTATAATTTTATTTTAGGTGTTAGTTGCTCAAACCAAAATGAAATTCTAAAATATTTATGCTAGTAGGAAGAAAATGCGATGCGTGTAATATTGTCATCGTAACATCGTCGACATAACTGACGTGATTCTTCATTTACATTAAGACAAGTTCATTTTAAGTAATAATACAGTTGGAGAAAAGATAAAGGCAATAAATACAAACATATTACAAAACTGCACTTTATTGATTGAATAGGTTCTAGGTACAGACAAGACTACAAGCAAGTTTCTCAGTGCGTAGTATTTAATCGGCTAAAGGTAGCCTTCCCGAGAAGCGAGGTGTAGTTGGTGAATCGTCTTCCCTCAGCAGCCAATGCTGCTGGATAGGTTGTCATTAACCAGGATCTTTGTGGATAACGTCAAACTATCTGCAATCATATTAAATCACATTATTTTTACAATACACATTGTTTTATCAAAATAAAGAACTTATTTTTGTAAATGTTTTTTTGTCTTATTTTTGAATGAATGGATATCATTCTTTTGTGTAAAATTATTTTCACTTACTTATATATAAATAGCATGCAGGTAGCTTTGTTTAATGGGCATTAATAAATGTGCTATGTATGTAATGTGCTCATTGTCGGTTTGTTAAATGTCTCAGCAACTTCTTCCTCCACATTTTTACGGACTTTTGTTTGGTCTGAATGTTTATCCATGCCAACCACGCTTTGTTAGGAAGTAGTAGCGTTATATTACGCCGAAAGCACAAAGAAACTGTAATTTAAACGCAGTTTTAAAACTCATATTTAGACAAAAAATGTCCTGTATAATAATCAAGAATGTATCTATACTCTATATTTAGTGTCTTCTAAGCTAATTCTTTTACTCGTTTTTGAGTTCATTTTAAAGCGAAGTGTACCTAAGACTTTCATTGGTTGGTCTATATCTTATTTTGAATATCAAATGATAATTCCAAAAAAACTTTGTTGTTCCAAGCGCTTAATAAAACTCTTGTGAGTATGATTTAATTATTGATGATTCTCGTTTTCCTCTTCTTTGCATCCTAAGCCAAAATATATTTTATAGGGTCTTATGGACGTTTTTACTTAAATTTTATGTAAATTACACCTTACAATAATACTCTCACCAAAGAGAATAAAAACTTTCCATAGTATGTTTTTAAACTCTTTGATATAAACTCACCTTAAATGATAGTGAGAACCAAAGAGAATATAAATCTGAGAACGCATAAGTACGTCACCATGGCAACGTGTCGTAAGTTCACGATGTTCACCATAGAGACTATCTCCTCCATGATGTTCTCGTTTTTGTTAATCTGGTTAATATCTCTATGGTGTGTGCTGTCTACTAAGTAGCGGCTACTACAGGGCACCTTTTTACCAAACTTCATCAATATTCATCGAGTAGTCTTTGAGTAAAATGCCTGTAACATACGGATGGACAAATAGACAGACAGACGGACATGACGAACCTTATGGGTTCCGTTTATGCCACTTTGAACGTCCGTTTATGCTACGGAACCCTAAAACAAGTATGCGATCACCATCCAATTTCTAATCCAATTCCAATGTCTTCTTCTAGTTGTTTCCTCTAGCAATAGTAACAAGTAATCGACCAGTTAAATAACAATTTTCGAACTGCTTTTTGACCCGGTTATGTGTTTAACGTATAACCTTCCAATGTTCCTATGTCCCCTCATAGTCTCATAACGGCTCAACCGATTTTAATAAATTATACGTCATTAGATTCACCTCGATGACGCGAGTATCACTGGGTACATAAAATTCTTTAAAAAATCTTTGTGGCGTATTTTATGAGCTTTAATGTGCGGTCTGAGAAAAAATATATTTAGAGACCCTCGAGTGGAGTATCATATTAAAGGCGAGTTCGAAAATATGATCCATTAGTTTGAAAAAAGTTTGAGTGACAATTTATTGAAACAAAGTTGTAATGAAACAAATTTAATAAAACTTATTAAATAGCTCTTTAATTATCTTACAATGACTAAAAGGTACTAAATAAAAAAAAATATACTAAAAAAAAACGGGTTGCACTCCGGGAGTGCCGGCAGAAGTAAAAACTTGAACATTAACGTGGTGCATTTTTGAATATTCTGGAATTTTTGGGAATGTTTTCATTATTTTGAAACCAAAAAGCCAAATATGAAATTTCACATGTCTAACTTTAAAACTGATGCAGTTTTATACAAACTTACAACCACCATTTTACCCCCTTATAGGATGAATTACCAAAAAAACCCTTTTTATCGTATATCTACATTATATAAGAAACTAGCTTCCACCTGCAGTTTCACCCGCATTAAATTTGGATTGCCATTTCACCCCTTTAAAGATTTGCTTGAGGCTCTGTAGTGGATGGTGTTGTATCCATGAACCACTTGAGAACAATTTAACAAAATTTGATAAAAATTGGTACCAAAGAAAACAGTGTTTGTATGTATGTAATGGGTAATACTTTTTTTTTATTATTAACGTTAAAAGTATAACGTAGGCATATACCACGCTATGATTGGTACGTGTCAAACAGGAATAATAAAAGAACGCTCGGTGGCTACGATACGATACTGTGGCTAAAAAATAAAACATAGGCATATAATAATATATGTAGGTATTTGTGTGGCGGCATATTCAGACCTACACTACGTTTGCCAAGCCGTGGTCTCAAAAAAATGAAGTAAGAGCAATTTTGTTCAAAATTAAATATTTGTGATGAATAACGTATTTATTTGGATAAGTGTTAACACCATGTTTATTAAAATACTTTTGCTAATAAATGCATTATTTAGAACAGATTTGATTATCATAAAAAAGGTAGGTAATAGTGGGTTAACAACGACCAAAGATAGACATTTGCTTTTGCGTGTCTTTTTTTTAGATTTTTTTAAGAGGAACCATTCCGTCATACATTGTTGTTGTGTAACTTTGACCGTTTACGTCTTAATTGATCATAGTGTGATGTTATATAGCCTATATAACCTTCCTCGATAAATGGGCTATCCAACACAAAACATTTTCAATTCGAACCAGTAGTTCTTGAGATCACGTTTAAACAAAAAGACAAACAAACTCTTCAGCCTTATAATATAAGTATAGATACGTCTTCTAAATTTCACGTTTCAACTATCAGAGGTTTAGGCTGTGCGCTGATCCATTAGCCAATCAGTCAGTCAGTCAGAACTTTGAATTTTTTAATAGACTATCATTCCATCTCTAACATTTACTTCTTTTCATTCAAAAATTTTTCCAACACTTTTAACGCCGCTTTCATAATCTCCATCCACTGAGCTTGCAGCTGCAATTCGGTATCCCGCTGACGAAGCTCAATATCTCTCTGCCGGATCCTCTCTCTTTCTAATTCCAGATACATTCTTTCTCTATCCCTTGCATCCTCTCTTGCATTCGTCTCACATTCAAGAAAATAATCGGAAATGTTCGCCTTGCGCTTTCTGTTTTCATTTTTTTTTTGTGGTGGCAATGGTGGAGGTTGTAGAGATGATGGATGGATGCGATAGTATGATTGATGGAGATGGCGGAGTTGCTTGAATTGTGGGGAATATAAGTGAAGTGACGGATCCCGAAGATGCGGTGGGTGCTGGTAAAACTCGGGGTATAGGTGATGGCACATGTCCTTCGTCCCTACTGTGGCTAGGCACATTCCAGCCTTCATCACCTGTAGGCATACGATAAAAAAGTCACGTTTACTCTTATTACAAGTAATACTATTTATTTTATTTTATTCATAGGTACAGACACAGACTACAAGTATATTTACCTACACAATAATAATATATTAACTGCAAACTATGTGTTGTAGTAATTTAATATTGTAATATTAAATTACTACAACGCATAAGTTTATTTTAAACTGCCTCTCTTTATAACCATAGTTTGTAGCGAGTAATCTAGATAGTTTGTCGAATTTTGGGTTTGTCGGTTTTGCTGGATTTTTGGTTTCACTCTGTATTATATTTTTAATATATTATGTGACATCCACAATCTTATTACCAATTTTAGTAACATATTATTAAAACCAACACATTAGATTATTATATATTAGATATAAGTTTACAAACCACGTCAACGCCAACTTCAGGTATGGCCATACCCACAGCTGCCTGGACCCCGATAATCGCTAAAACGCGTTGTTCAAGGTCCGTCAGGTATATATTTTGGGCTGGTCCACCACCTGTACCCTGGACTCCTCGGTTGTTTTTGGCCCATTTTCTTTTTGAGTTGTTTTTTAAATCGCTCCAAACCTTAAGCAAAGAAAATAAAATAATTGCGGTTACAACGCTTAAAAAAGGTGAATAAAGAAGTATGGAAAGCTTATAAATTACGAGTATGTGCCAACTGAAACTTACTTTCCGCCACTTTTCTTCGGTGCGAGTCTCGCCTATCCCTTGACTGTTTAACAACTCCGCCAGCTCTTGCCATTTTTTATTTGTCCACTGCCGTCCGTTGGGCATATATTGGGGCTTTGATAAATCTCCATGTCTTAAAATAATAATTATTATGTTTATAGGCTCGGCATTTTGTACCTTTATAAAACGAAATAACGGAAACGAAAAATACTTACTTCTCCATAAACACTACCAAAATCGTAAATTGTGTGATAGTGGTTGGTGACATTTTTAGTTTTATTTTATTAATTTGTAACATATTATAGAATAATATGTGTATTTAAAGCGCGTTAAGTTGCACTGACATGGGTTGTCGAGGTCAAAGACAAAAACGACCACGTTTAGAAATTATAAACCTTGGTACATTTTTTCTGTTTACAATATATGATTACAAAATATCCATTTCAAGTTAATTATCAATGTACTTTACATATAATACAATTTGTTTAATGTATTTATATTTTTCAAGACTTTTAAGCAAGATAAATTACTAATTAAATAGAACTATAGCAATTTTTGAACGTGTCATTCATTTACATTCGTTCAATTCATATAATGTATACTGGGCTTTACTCACGTTATCGTATAGTCTCCACGAGAGTAACTTAAAGCGTTCGTGCTGCCGACCAAAGTATAGTATCCGTATTCGTATAGTTAGCTCGATACGAATACGTGACGTAGGTATCGAATGTTCATGCTCGCAGTACAAGCGCCAGGGTGGCTTTATGAGCTATTAGCCGATCAGTACTCGAATTAACATTATAATAATCGATCATATGAATACGGATATCTTGACAAAGGTAAAGTCCGTCAACAGTTCTAATCATTTCGATTACACAAATGCCACTGCATCACTGACACTACAACCATACTAACACTTTGCATACACGACTATAAAAATAGCGATATCTATCGAAAAACTTGTTGTCGCTTTGACCGCTCGACTAAGACTGCCAAAGGAGACTAACTGCTACGCTCCCGCCATTTTAAATGTAAACGTCAAACGAATGTCACGTCATCATAGCGGCCATGTTTAAAATGACTCAATAGACTTACTATTTAATTAAAACAGATATTTATACTCCGTGTGGTGACTGACGTTAAAAATACAAGGGTCACCTCCCCATTTCATCCCGTGTGTGTCGTAAGAGGCGACAAAGGAAGTAAAAGTCAGGCAGATGCAACCGATGCTTAGAGGAGGAAAACTCGAAATCAAATCCTATACCAACCTCTCTGGTCAGAGTGGTATAGGTAGGCCAAAACCTCAAATGAAGCCATACCAAGAGAGATGGCCCCCAGTTCCCGGCAGCCCTGCTATACCTAGCCAAGGTAGCCGCCATGGTAACGATGGGGCAGGGGGTGCTAAGAATATCCGGGCTACGGCAGGCTACCACAAAAACCTGACCCCCGCAAAGTACAACGGACAAAGTCTACGGCTAGACGAACATCTCACCGAACTTGAGATAGACCTAGATCGGAATAACTGACACAAACTATCTGAAATCCGCAGACAGGGGAAGGACACAATAACCCATGAGTAAGGTGACCTGTTTTACTAAAGAGAAGGCGATCGCACCTCCCAACGTGGTGTCGGTTTCCTGGTCAACAAAAGTCTTGCTAACAACGTTGTGGAAATCAGTAGTGTGTCTACCGGGGTGGCGTACCTAGTACTAAAGATCACCAACAGGTATTCTCTTAAGGTGGTACAGCTATATGCACCGACCTTGACATACTCTGGCGAGATAGCCGAAATCATGAACGAAGACATCTCCAAGGCCGTTGTAGGGCCGACACCGTACCAGGAAAGCTCATTACAACGTTGTTAAGGGAAATGCTAAAGTGGGAGTACAGGAATGTGGCGATCCTCAGTTTTTCTTCGTCACTGATTAAAAAAACATGTATAAAATTAATTCTTATATTAAAACGCACGTCTGTACAAGAATATATGGTAGATATATTAGGGCAGGTATCAGCTTGGTAGAAACAACTTCGATAAAGAAGTCGACAGGAGGATGCGATTGGGTTGGGCAGCATTTAGCAAACTTCATCGAGTCTTCTCTTCGCCTCTACCACAATGCCTGAAGACCAAGGTATATAACCAGTGCGTCCTACCTGTTATGACTTACGGTGCCGAGACGTGGACACAAAAAATCGCAACGAGGTCATCCAACAAAGAACTAAAGGTACCGACATAGCACGCAGGTTAAGCACCCTGAAGTGGCAATGGGCTAGCCACATTTGCTGAGGGACCGATGGCCATGGAGCAAACGAGTCCTAGAGTGGAGACCGCGGCTCGGTAAACGTGAGGTCGGACGACCCCCAGCCAGATGGACCGACGAGTTAAAGAAAGTGGCTGGAATGAATTGAGTGCAGAAGGCGGAGGACCAGATGTTGTGGCGTAAGTTAGGAGAGGCCTATGTCCAGCAGTCGACCGATACAGGCTGATTGATTGATTGCGATGTTTATCTAAGGATGTCAATAAGCAATTTAATAATTCTCCGAAATAAGTCACATCCGTAAAAACAGTATTGTACTTACATGTCTGCTCGTGCACATGTACAATGTTTTTTTGCTTGAAATATGATGATTTGTAGATACCTTGTACTTTTATGAGATCTATTAAGATTACAGACTGAACATATATGATAACTTGTATATTACGTAATAACTTGCATGTCAAATACTATGGTTATGCAAATAAATCATGTTATCTTAAAAACTACTCTAGGTTACATGCATTTATACAAGATATTTACAGAATTAAATAAAAAAAAAGGAGGGCAAAACGCGGTAGCCTGATGGTTAAGGCATCGGACTCACAATCATGAGGTCGCGGGTTCGAATCCTACCCATTATACTACAACGTGAACCCACTCCTAACACAAACCATTGAGTTTAGTTGAAGGGGTTAACAGGATAGTAAAATGACCAAAAAAAAAAGTTGTCGGATAATATGAGGATACCATATTAACGATGGTGGCGCCCTCATTAAATTCCATGACCTAATTGTCAGACTGTAAGTGTTGTGTGGATGGGCGCCACCACTCTTATGTGCTGGTTTATTGGTAGTATGTACTACAAAACAACAACGTTTATTAAGTACCTATCTATGTGTACCATAGACAGGTATATTATAACCACGCGGTGTATGTTAAGTGCTTATGTACTGTGCTACATAAGCACATAACATATACCGCGTGGTTAAAACTGTACCTACTTACTTATTATAAGATATAGCAGGGTTCTCTATTTTTATTCCTACGATTTTATGTCATAATTTAACATTGCATAATGTTTATACTCCTAATATTAGTTACGCATAATTCTCATGCGTCATAACTTTTTTAATCATAATTTTTTAATCCTAATCGCTATAAGCATAATATTTAAAACGCATACTATGCCAAAGCATAACTTTACTTACGCATAACGACGCATAACCATAACTATTATAAGCATACAAACTATATGCCGAAAAATTAACTACAAAAGTTTTAATAACAATATTACACTATTTTATACATTGCTATCGTCAAACATGTAGGCGCATAAAATTGTACTATCTTCGACGGAGCCCCGCTTCGCGGGGCTCCTACTTTTGGGTGGTTTAAAAAAAAAAACCTAACACGAAGACTAAGGCGGGAGCTCCGCTTCGCTTCGCTCCCGCCTTAGTCTTCTAACCTAACCTATCCGAGTCGGATTGCTCTGAGTCGGGGTGTTAAAGATAATTAATTTCGACCTAACAATATTATGTATTATTTTCATAATTATATCAAATTTTGATTATGTCAAGAGTCGATTATGCTTTACAACTTTATGCATATCAAAGTTATGAATAAATATAATAGGATATATAATATTTATGCTTAATAACACAGTATGCTAAAAACCAGTTATGGCACACTATTTTTATGACAAAGAAAATTATGCCTAATTTATTATGACAATTTTAAATAGGACAAAAATCATTATGAGTAAAAAAGGTATCCCATATAGCAGATATACTTACGTAACGTATGTAAGTTGGTTGAGTAGCTCACCCCGCGTAATTATTGGTACTGTCACGTTGGCGCAACTCTTGGACGAGCTGGTACCGGGGCTGTTGCTCAGGAACTTGCATAGGTTGTCGATGGGTACACCTATTATAGTAGAACTTTTTAAGTAATAATTTTATATTGCATAACAACTAATAGCATAAACTCTTTTCGCAGAATATCGTTTGGCATAAACTCATTTAGCATACATTGAAACCCATAATTTTGTAAGTCAGAATCATCTGTACGCATAATTTTGGTATCCATAATAATCACAATGTATAATCATCACATCGCAGAAAGTTCAAAACCAGATTCATCTTTTGGCATATATTTCTTATATTATAAATAATCAGTCGGATTACACAGAAGTTGGGTACCTTAAAGCAATAGGAGCTAATATAAGATTAGTTTAATTTTGTTTTCTGATTAATTTAATTGTTTTTTTTTTAGTAATTGTAATAAATAAAAGTTGATTTAATGATAATTATTTGGTTTTTATATCCTTGCCCATGAGAGCATGTTCGTTTCTGGCACACTCACTGGTTTCATAAGAGGTCACAGTTCTAACCTAACCTAACCTACGCATTTTTAAAGAAGAAAGTAACCCAATCTATATTATTCTAATTGAAATTCTATGATCTTCATAGTTTGCGTAGTCAAATTATGCCAAATAATCTGTACTCTAAATGAACGTTATGCTAAATGAAATTATACAAAATTTTAACTATGCCAAAGGTAATTATGCCAATAAAAATTCTACTATCTTAAATGTATGCCATTCTAAATTCGGTCATAAGCACATTATGCCTAAAAATATTTATGTCAAATATTTTTTATGCCTAATAAATGATCGACTAAAGAAGTTTCTGCGAAGTCAGTTATCCCAAATAGGTTTCGGAGTATCAAGTTTCTACCAAATAGACCGCACCCGTTATCGACACATGCCCGCTGCGAGAAAAAAAAACTAGCCATCATTTTTAGGATTCCATAGCCAAAATGGCAAAAACGGAACCTTTATAGTTTCGTCATGTCCGCCTGTCACAGACATTTTACTCAAAGACTACACAATGGATTTTGATTTAAAGAGAATGGACGGTTTCGTCCCCAGAGATGTATCAAGCAGTGACATATATTTATTATTTTAGAAAAAAAAAACTCGCCTGCGTTCATAAATCCCGGTGAAAAATGCCTTTGACTGCATGATAAAAGGTTATCATAAATCAATTCCATAGTTTCTAAGCAGGCGGGTTTTTTGATTAATAAAATTTATTTTTTTATTTATTACTTTTTAGTGCTTAGTTTTAAGACGTAACGTAATAACTGTAACTACAAAAAATTTATACGGTTATTATAAGTGAAACATGATTTAAAAAAACCTCACATACCGACATACTTTGTTGACTTTATTTTATTTTCTCTATCACAATGTAACATGCGAACAGTGTAACTTTATAAAAAAAGTGTAGTGCAGACGATATTCCACCTATTTTTACAACGAAGTTTGCTCCTAACTTGGCTTATCCCTTATATTTAATTTATAACTCGTCCTTAAAATGCGGGTATTTCCCAATGAGTGGAAAAAAGCAAGAGTTGTACCGGTGTTCAAGTAAGAGGATAAAAAGCAATTTAGCAATTATCGGCCTATAACCATTTTATCAACTTTTTCAAAATTTAAAGTACTCGTATATAGCTTTTGAAAGCCTCTCACATACTACACTGACTAGAAAGTATCTGCATAGGGGTTTGCGGAAACTATGCTATGCTTATTAATAGTTTTCAATGAAATTTGTACGAAAATTTTGTTAGTTCTCATGTATTCGTCTGTAACTCGTAAACATGTAAAGCCTACTTAGATGTGATAGTGTTTCTTTTAATTTCACATACATAACAACATTTACCATTTAGCTGGCATGGGGAGGCATGGCTCTAACAAAAAATTACAATTTAAAGTTTAAGTTTCACAAACAGATCCCTAAACCTAAAAATGTTTTTTACAACCCTTAAACGTTTTTAAATATTATGATATATTTTATATATATGTATGATATACCTTTCTATTGAAACCCAGACCATGGAGTACTTAAGAAAAAAAAATCACAATTTAAATATAGGAAAGGTACCCTCAAAAATATGTTTATAAAGAGTTTATTCTTTCGGTTTGTCGGCGTAGTGTACCCATGCAAAATGACAGCCTTCTAGCATTAATAATCTCTGAGCTAAGCTGCGGACGGATGGATGGACAGACATGGCGAAACTATTAGGATTCCGTTTTGCCATTTTGGCTACGGAACCCTAAAAATGGTGGCTAGTTTTTTTCTCGCAGTGTAAATGTGTCAACAACAATGTGTTAACTCATAATGGTATACAAAATAAGCATTGCTGAAAGTTTTCTAAGCTCCGCGAGAGGGAAGACCAAAGACTGGACTTCGAGGAATCATGCTGCATCACGACAACGCTTCGTCACATACGTCCCTCAGAACAAAGGCGTTTCTATAGGAATCAACCACCGTATCCTAGTCCTGATTAGCTCCCTGTGATTACTTTTTGTTCCCGATAACCACACTCTGCAATTCGCGGAACAATACAATCATGTTATTTAAACGTTTTATTTTTACTATTCACATCAAAGTATTCATAAATCATCGTGATTGTAAAATCATGCAGACGGAGGCAATAATGAATCTCGATGAACTTAGTATTGTGCCTCCGACAGCATGATGTTATATGTTGGGAATCTTGTTTGCATTTTTGATTGTGCAGCTGTTTTTTTTTATATAATTTTATTTATTTAATACTTTTTAGTGGTTGTAGCTCGGTTGTAGGATGTAACCGATGTAACAACATAACATAGCTATTCCCAATTATTAAAAATTGAAAAAAGAATGGTTTTAATTGTTTTTTTTAGTATTACAGTCATAATCATGTTAAATCTTTTTGAATGCTTACGATATGCCCTTCAATTTGATACTTAAGTATATTACGGTATTCGAAAAAACTATTTTTTTCACCATCACGTTTTAATACCTACTGAACTGTAATTGAAAGTACGGAAACCGAGTTACATTACTGTAATTTAATTGGTAAAATTTAGGTTTTGAATAAAGTATATTAGTAAGTAGTAGATATAGTATATAGTAACTCGATATTTAGTATTTTCCTATAAAGCAATCAGTTCTAATTTTTAGGAATGTACATAAAACATGGTCACACTTTTTAAGTAAGAGAATCCCTATTTAGAAAGAAATGGAGAGGACAACAGGCCGATTAATAAAACCGACCTTGAAAAAGGTCGGTTTTATTAATCGGTCAGCATTAATGTTGACAATCAAAAAAAAACTACGACAAGCGTATTCACTTACAAAAAGAAATGATATCCCACCAAATACATTTTCATGTAAATTGACGCCATCTGTATCTAAATATATTACATGAAAATGTTTTGGTGGGATGTGTTTTTATCAATAGAATGAAGAATTTTCATTTCAAGCAATAGAATTAACTAAATATAAAAAGTTTATTTCAACGCCATCTATGTAATAAATTATGAAACACATTGTTAAACGCTGCACTACGCGGCAACACGATGTGAACTATCAGAGTTTCCATCTACAACCAATAGATGGCAGTACTATTTCAAATTGTCTTGGTATTGAATTGAATTGAATAAGTAGGTAGTCTATTTATATTTTGCATTGATTTACATAATTCTCTGTATTGTTTGAATTAATAGAATTTTTATTTTGTTGTAAGTATGTAATTTTAAAATATTCGAACAAAAGAACGTGTCAAAATAGCTTCAAACATTGAAGATATTTGGAAGATACAAAGATACCTACCGATTTATTTCAACCAAAGATTTTATTGAACGTCATGAAATTGTATCAATTGAAATAGTTTGTTAATTTTTATACTTTGTGTCTCTTTAACAAAGTTTAACAGGAATACCGATCACTCTGTTAGTTCATTTGTCTAACGATTAGGCGGTCAAATTAATGAAGGTGGGGTGGATAGGTACACTACTCCCAGCCTAGTCTACTGTAGCCCACGGTAGACTAGACTTGATGACCTCCAAGAAAAAATGAACAACACAAGGTAGATAACTACATTAGTAGTTAAATAGGTACTTCCAAGTTACGCATAAGATATTAAAACGTACCTAACTAAAACTACATCCGTTGTATTTAGTAGGTAGGTACATCGTAATGGTAAGAGCTATGTAAAGTAAAAGTCAGAGTGAACTAAACCAATTACTCAAAGAATATTATAAATTAGCCATTCTCTCTAAGCATTCAACAATATTATTATCTCGTGGCTGGTTCGTATTGTGCGTTAGTGTGAAGTGTAGTGCGTGAGTGTGCGGTTATCGCCGCGAGATGTCACAGTTCAGGGGCTATCGCACGATTTATTATCTGCGGCGATAGCGCGGCGGTGGCGGCCGGCGACACCTCCCGACGACGCACGACCACTCCCGATCACTGCCGAAGTGCCAACCTTGTCTTGTCCCACTGATTTGTTTTGGACTTGGACACTCCATTTGTATCGCAGTCTAATTTGATTACATGCCTTGTTATTTAATGCCGCGCGAAGAGTTATTAAATGTATGATACCTAAATACATAATTGCGGCGTCTCACTATTCTTTATTAGGTCTAAACGTGATAGCAACAATGTAGGTTAAGCGCGAGATCCACTTGCCTGCAGGTATATTATGATATCTGAATGATTAAGTACCTACCTAAGAACGGACTGCTTCGGTGGCGCGGTGGGAGTGTAGCCGACTGCTACGCAAGAGGTCGTGGGTTCGATTCCCACACGGGACATTACTTTATGTGATCCACAAATTCTTGTTCCGAGTAGGGGTGTTCGCTAGGTAGGTAGGTAGGTAGGTAGGTACTAGAGTTAGCTATTAGCCCTAAAAAATACTAACGTTTTAACAATTTAACTGCTTAATCAATTGTTGTGTTGAAATTAGATAGGTAGGCACTTAATAAAATAGCACATCTACATAGAACCTTAGCAATGGATAGGTATTGTCATTTAATGCCAGACGTTCAAACCAGCAGGCAAGAATAATTACAAATGAATTATCATTTCCGGAACATGATAAAAATAATCTTTATCCTAATTAATAATAACAAATATCATAGGTACGTATTGTGGATATTTTTCGATTAATAAGATAATATTAAAATATTGATATGTCATATTGCAAGTAGTACAGTACCTACAGTAGTAGTAGGTATAATATGTCCGATACGAGAGTCATGGTGCCGTGCACCTGCTGATAGCAATATTTGAATTAATTGTGATAATCTATGACATAATAATATTATGTAGATGTGGACAGAAAGTGGGCTAGGGTGCTCACTTTACACGGAATAAGTAGGAATCTGTCAATAGATCTGAGGTAGCTAGTCGAGTTAAACTGCAGCAAGAGCCATCTTCTGAACAAATATGAAAACAGGAAACTTTTGAAAAAAGAAAGCGTTTGAATGACGTCAGTGTGACGTTGACGTCAGCTCCACATAGTCAACAAGTTTTGGAGCCAAGTCGTAAATGTATAGACAGTTTGTGCACCTACATAGCTAGTTGGCGTGTCTAGTAGAGCAGATATTTGCATATCGTTGGTCTAAGCCGCTTGCACCTCGGAGTACGGCGCGAAGGCTGGTTTACGAGCCGCATCGATGCCGTGTATGGACATTCCTGCTCTCAACGGTATACGAGATGGATCATAAAATCCCCCACGTTATTTTATAGCCGCGCTGACCATAACACCTTGTGTATATAGTTTACTTTATAACCGAGAACAATGATCTTTCTATGAGTAACTCAGTATATTTTAAGTTTCAACTTGTTGGTATAACAAACCTAATAATCCCTAAGGAAATACCACATCATAATTTATTTTTGTATAAACAGGTGAGAAAGCAAGAACAAATACATGTATTTCGTTACTAAATATAATATTAAAAATAGCTTTTATCCGCGGCTTCGCTCGCGTTAAACTTTGGGCCCCTGTTTCAGGCGCGGATCCAGAACTTTGTTCAGGGGGGAGCAGCATGTGACTCAACCGGCCAAGTGTGACTCGCGCGCATCATTCAACACCGGTACACCAGCTCTTTGAGCTGTGTGTTAATAGATCAATTAGTCATTAACGGTTGCCTTTACACAAGATTAAGTGAACGATACCCGCATTAGGTCGAGGTCAATAATCTCTGTGTCTCGAAGGTTTTTTTTCGGCTCCCGCAGGCAGGCATAGAACTTAATATAATAAACCTGTACGCAACTTTGACCCAAAGTGCAAAGGCAATAAGGCATTGCAAACTAAGCAACCAAGTCTCATTCCAACTCGTCTACTGCATAGATCTGTCTTTCAACTATGTTCGATTCCTGAAACTGGGAGCTGCTGGGAATGTTCTGCTAAAAGAAGATACACTGGAAGCATAAGACAACCTCATTGTGAATATTCTAGAAAGGAAAATAGTTACGTTATAAATAGTTAAGTAGGTATGTAGTTGGTAACCGTCATGAGCAGTAAAAAAGAAATCGAGTTTGTAGTGCAGATGTAGGTAGTACGTGAAGATCGCACGGTTATCTATATTTATCACTAATTCGTGGCGTTAATTGAGTTGTTTTTACTTGATCACGACCGCGACCCTCCGCTCCGCTGGACGACCGACCTCTGACGTCACACCGCACACGTAACTAGTTACCAAGCGACACACACAGCTATCAATTGTTATACATTTAACA
Source organism: Herminia tarsipennalis (assembly GCA_945859575.2). Classification (NCBI taxonomy): domain Eukaryota; kingdom Metazoa; phylum Arthropoda; class Insecta; order Lepidoptera; family Erebidae; genus Herminia; species Herminia tarsipennalis. The sequence continues at coordinate 27,706,963 of OX243840.2, forward strand.
AAGATATGCCGTAATCCCTGATATTTATTTCCCGATTAGTTAAATTCGATAAACTCTGAGAACTACCTGTCGTGGCAAGTGTTATAAACTTATAACTCTCTCCTCTTCTGGTTTAGTTTTCCATGAAGTAATAAATCATTATGCCGAGTAATTAATCATAATCAGCTGATGGACTAGTGATCACTAATCATGCAAGACGTGCCCGCCACATATCCGACGTGTAGGTACCTGCACTACGCACTAACAACATTATCTATCAGCTGTATTATTTTATTACTCCAATTGTTGACACCTACGAAACTTTTTACAAGTTTGTGTTATTCACATTCAATTAGAAAATACATACTTCTGTAGGTAATAAAACAATTTGAAACTGCAATGTAAATTCATATTTGCTTCCTATGCTTGTCTACTGTTATAGAACTTATGTCTCATAAATACGGAACCCAACTCGTTTGCTAACGACTATTGCGTACGAAATATATTTTATACTTTAATAAAATATATTCTTAGGTAGTTCACACAAGCAAGAGAGCATCTACAGCGGCTACGAGATCGTACCTTAGTACTTTACCTACATTAATTCAAAATTTAACTAATAACGGGTACTAAAACCTCTACCAATACACGGTAATTTGTAATATCTAATAACTTCCCGCTCGTGGCTACGGAGTAGACCATTTATGGATTCTATTTAATAACTATATTAGCAGAAGAGTGTTTCAATGTTAAAGGTTTTATTTTAGAGGTCTACAAGTCACGATAAGTGAGGCTCTCTCGAGTGACGCGGAACCAATCGAGCTTTGATGTTCGTATCGTTCACAAGTAACTTAATAGACGTTATTCAAAATTATCTTGTTACCATCGTCATGTAGAGGTACAGAAACTTTCAACAAGTTCGTACTTGAAGTAGGACACAGTTGTTGCCTGAGAGCATACGGTATGTTTTATAGCGTTCAGAGGCACAACTGTACACTATGTTATAAGGGACAGCCATGATGAACTTAGGACTTGCAGGAGCTTGCGTGGTACGAGTACCTACTATAGCACGAGGACTCGGCGCTTGACTCAGGTCAACAAACTGCTCGACACTCTGATACGCCGATCTGTCGCCCACGTACATACGTCTCGGTGCACTTCACGTTTGATCGATTGTCGTTTAAAACAAGACGCACACATCCTCTGTGACACGAACGACAACATAAAAACATGGTATAATTTGGGTTCCACACCTGAAAAGCAAAAACTGGACTGTCAAAAAAAAGTCATCATTTAAGTGACTGCTCTTGCCAGGCTCTTGACTGGTGATTTACTATATTAGCATTTAATAATACTGACCTTAGATGCATTTAACGACAAGCGACCAACTTAAATAAGTGAATTATTTATAAACCTTCTCCAGGGTCCATATTCACGTTCTATTTTTCCGTGGCCGCAGCAAGCCCGTGCGAACGAAACTTTCGGAGCGATTATTTCTAAAATAATTTACTTTAAAAAAAGTTTAATAAGAACCTTAAAATATTTTAAAAGTACTGTCGAATGATGCGCCGAACAATAATGTTGGCTTTTACATGCATAGAGTCCTCTCTACTAAAAAAAATATTTTTATTATTTAGCTACCAAAATAAGTAGCGACTACTACAAGACGCCTTTTCACCAAATTTAATCAATATTCATCGTTTAAAATGCCTGTGACATACGGACGGACAGACATACCGACATGACGAAACTATAAGGGTTCCGTTTATTACATTTTGACTACGGAACCCTAAAAAAGACAAAAATGATATTTAGGCAGGTATGTTGTCAACAGACACATAGGTAACGAACTAAATTAAATTTTAACTTTTACACGGCAGTAATTTCCATATTCATTTGCAAGATATAAATATTGACCAATGAATATTCATTGAAATGCCCTTCTCGTCTGAGTTATGTGACAACTGACCAGAAACTTTCCACCTGTCCGTAGGCCTGTGGGCTGTAGGCTGTGGCCACACGGTGTGGCCGCTCCGGTCGTCCACAGGGTAACCAAACGACGAATCGATCCTAGGACTACGTAGAGTTAGTAATGAATGATTCTCAGTGGATGTCTTTATTTTACACCCAACAAGTATCACTGACATTGATTGTCAATTAGACTATTCCGGAATCTCACGCTATGATATTCCATAATCTACACACAATAACTAAAATCTGTTTAACGTAAGACTTGCAATTCCTCAATTTTTCTCTAATCCTAATTTCTCTAGGTACCTACTTGATTGATCTGAACTTGGAGTTAATCACATACATAACTTATCAAAAACTTAACTTTAACACACTTATTCGAATATTTGATGGTCTTCTGGTGCTCAGCCAATAACGCACCTACTAGACTTATTGTACTTAAAATCAAAGATTAAAGTTGTTATGTAAAAACTTGCTAAGTTGTTCTACACTCTACAAAGTAGCAAATAACTAATCAAATATAGCAATTGAAGAACGTTACTCATGACAGAAGCTATTAGATTTTAAGAGATTCGAACGGGTTGGTTTTCAGTTATATCTCACTCCAACGATACTGTAAAACATAGTTAATTGATATTCATTCACATTTATGTATGTTGCTAATAATCTCTCAAACTACATCTAATAGATGCCAGTGGCGGAGAGTCCTTACAACACCATTAGGTACTTTCAGTTTCCCTTTGGATTGTAGTTACATAACATTATAGATACAAACGACCATGTTCAGCGAGGTATATTTTTGTATCGGAATACCTCAGAAAATGTTTAACCCTTCGCCTCTGAGAGGAACCATAATCATCACGCGTCACTTTAAAAACGTTTGTTCTGTTCTTAAAACTTACTAATCATTGGCTTTAAATGAAAGCTGGATATGATCCGGTGATACAGCGTCACTCATATTAGTGCAGCGGTGGCTGCCCGCTGAGCTGGTTCCACTTACACTCACCTTAATTCGAACGGTCATGTCATTCAACCTACTAACATTCGTTTCAGATTTTTTGTGCGACTAAAGGCATAAAAAGACACGAATTCCAGTATTCAGATAATCGTACATTATGTATTTAATTTCATGTAACAACCTGTTGCTTATGTAACTTGTACCAGTTTAGTTCGGCGGTGGCTTCCTTAGCGTGTCCGACGGTCCGACTCGATACAGTAATAAACATTATACTATAATCGGATCACGTAGATTTTTACAGAAAATTAGATTAAATTTGTAGATAACTTGAAGTATGATTGGCACATTGAACAAGTGGTTACAGTAACGGTCAATTTAACTTCTTATTGTCCAACTGATGTGATGGTACCGGCCACTAGCGTTTGTGTAGTGGTCCCTAACCTATAAAATTATGACGATATGCAAAATTCATTGGTTAATTTAAGTTGGCTGGTCTGTAAGCGCTATCACCCAACGCTAAAGCTTTGGCTATGTCTAGTGAGTTTGGTCTTGAGTATGTTTGCCCCAGTATAGCGCTTTGTAGAATGAGATTAATTAAATTAACATAACTGGTACCTACTTATGCAACAGCATCAGTTTTATTTGTGTTATACCTGTGAGAGTTGTCCTCGTGCTTGACAAACAAATTAATAGTGACCACACCAAAACGCTACCTCGCTACGCAACAATAATAGGTAGACACTCCAAGATTTCTGATTGCCAATCTGTGATAGGTATGCACGTCTTACTAGTATCGTAGTGACTGCACACAATCTTTAAGTTAACAACTATTTTAGGTCCGCAGTCAAGACTCGTTGAAATAGTTATTTATTATTATTATTTTTAATTTTTATTTTTAAAAGACGACTTACGCATTAGCGTACAAGCCCTGTGTCGCGGGGGACTCTATAAACATACAAGTCACGGACACAAAGTACACCCAGATTCGGAACAACAATTTGTGGATCACACAAAGTGGAGTCCCGTGTCGGAATCGAACCCCACTCTCACGCACCCCCTCTTGCGTACCATCGCGCCACAGAGGCAGTCAGTTGTTAGCTTAATGATTGTGCGCAAATATAATCTGCGTTAGTTAGAACAATAAAATTGGTGGCGCGTGCGTCAAAGCAATGAGGGGTGAGGTGCGAGGAGGCTCTTCTCCGAGCCGGTCGCTCCGTGCAGTGCAGCCAGCAGCGCGCAGCGCTCAGCGCGCGGTGCTCGGCGTGTCCGGCCCTGACCCGACCACCAAACACTTTAATTTCAACTACCTACCAACTTATATAACCTGACTGACAACTTTGCTGATCAACTGATCGGTGATCCACTTCGAAACCTGACGAACTATACATACCTGTACCAATACATGTGGTGTAGGTATGTATACGTATATGTGGAGCTTTTTCTTTCGCGTTATTCGTTTTATTGGAAGCAAGCTTCGGAACGGCAGCAAAAAGTTTACACGAAACTTACAGTTATGATTGGTTTCTCTTTATTATTTGTAAATCGAGTTTATTATTTGAGAGCGACACATGCAGCTGCTGATGAGTTCCAAAAAGTCAGCTGCTCTGCTCTCTTAACTATCTTATTGATAAACTTCACATTTTTTTTTTACACTTGATGTTCCTACTATGTTTTACTTTATCTCATGTTCCAATTTTTATTCAATATAATTTGCATCACTCATCTAATAAAATGTATAGTATATTAGTGGCAGCACCTTACCTTACCACCCATATCAAGTTTTATAAACGTTGTTATAAATATCGATTTGAAAAGAGCGTCCGCGAGTTTTTATTGCCATGATCTTTTCTTCGGCTTTACCTACATATTGTTTCGGAACTAGGCATTACCTAAACATAGACACAGAAATAGATAGTAGCGAGTCAGATTAACGAATGATTAGCAACATGTATTATAGCAATACATTCACAGTGTATTGCAATATTGACTCGATAGTTCGAGATCGTGAGATTCGTGAGTCTGTCGCCGTGCCTTTCAAGTTTCAAATCGATCCTGGATATCGATACCTAAATGTTGAAATCAGACAAAAAATACGTAAACGTTAAGTAGGTACGTTTATATATGTGGGCATTTCTCAATGAAACAAAACTGTGCATCTTTTTTAAGAAAATTGTCTAGGCAACTTTTCTGCTTATTCTACGTATTCACTACGGTAAATGAAATAAAAATATTTCCATTATTTTAGAAAATATTGTCAATTTTCTGAAAATGACAATTGCCATGTTAGGGGAGATAGTTTACTCCAGTTCATATTTGCTTCCTAGTGTTCTCGTGGAATTATTATTCTGACCAAGTTTCCTTGCTTCCGTCAACTCTCTTATTTTTCTTACGTTAAGCGCTACATATTTCTAGGTGTAATTTTTCGCTTATATTTAAAAAAAAAATATCCCTTAGAGAGCATTTTCTTTCTTTTAAAATACATGTGTACCGAAATCAAAGATGGGGGAAACAAACTGCCCTTTTCTTGTATTAAACAAGCTAGGGTCTTGTTGCCAAATTACACAGCGTCCCGTTTAATTTGATTTTATTGAAAGATTGCTATTTTATTGTGGTGTACACAGGAAACAGGTTGCTATTACAACAATGTGGTTTCAGAAATCTTTATTATCATAAGAATTTTACATTCTCTCTCATACCTACTATAAAAATATACTGAAGAACATGCATTCGTAAAAAAATAAATATCTTAAGGTCCAAAATGTATGTGAAGTAACAAATGTAACTCGAGTGTAAGTTATTACTTTCTCCTATACATATCTACTGAAAGTTGTTTACAGTACAAAATCAATTATAAATAGTTATCTTACAATTAATAACTTTGAATAATGATTGTAAAGATACATACAGTACTACTAACCAAGATCAAATACAAACAATAGCAAAATAAGTTTTTTTTTGTCCTAGCAACTTTAGGCAGAAATGTAATCTATACATTACAAAGATATTGAATCACTAGATGCGACACCTCGTTGACTAATAAGTTCAAATGAAAAACAATTAATTGATTAATTTGAATGTTAATTTATGTATTTTTTAATATGAAAATTGGTCAATTTTAAATGTGTATTTATTTGTTACAAATACATTTTTTTGTAAATTATTTATTGTTTATTTGTTTTCGTTTAGCAGATGTGCTTTTATTATATTTTTGTGAATATACTTAAGCTTTTTGCTTCTATAATACGATTTGTTAAATTATTATATAGTTGAGCACTCGCGTAAGTTATATTGTGCTTGCCATAGTTTGTTCTAGGAGGGAGGAACTTCGTTTGCGTTATTTTTCCCTATTTTTGCAACATTTTTCATTGATGCCCCGCTACCCGTTCCCGTAAACGTTCGTGGACTCATGTGCAACACTTTGCTGAAGATCATCAAATGATAAAATGCATAGTTTACGATTCTATAAAGGACATACAGACAAACATTCATTTTTATATAGATATTATCACAGAGAATGATTTGAAGTCTCACATCGATAGTTTAGATGCAGAGAACGCTGATGTGAATATCGCATATTAAGAATTGCGAATATATATTTTTTCTGTAAAAATTAATAAATCAAAAAAGAATGACATGTGTTATAATTTTGACAGAAGTCAAAGTATTCATTCCTCTTTTGATAGATTCGTGTGTAATATTTCTGTAACAGTTATTACAGTAAAAACTCCGTATTTATGTAATAATAGTAGGTAAATGGGGTAAATAGTTGGGTAAATTTTACAAGGGTAATTATTTTAATTTAAAGAAGGTCCGTTATAAAATAATGCAAAGGGTGAAACCGCCTTAAAGACCTATGGGTTTAGGCGAGGTGAATATTGTGGTTAAATAGTTGTTTATTAACCTAAGTTGAAAATGGTAGTTATAAATTGCACAATTTTAACCGATTGACGTAGAGGTTAATAATAATTATTTGTCAGTGCTAGTTATTGTTGTATTGTTTTGGGATGGTAGCTTTATTTGTGTATAGAGGTTAGATTTAATTCTACCACCGTATATTTGTTTTCTTCAATGATGTGCTGTGATTAGGAGTACCTGTCTTGAAGTAGCCATCTAATACCGATTGTATGAAGACTAAGTGTCATCTGGTCGTTTTATACACAGTAATATTGTTTCGTTTTTTTTTTCAAAATTCGGTACGTCAATCTACATTGTATAAATTAAATTTTAAGTAATGGGGTGGTGTGATCAGATTGTCATCGATGTATATATGAATCAGATGTTATCACGTGATTAAAATTGATTAATATTCATGATTTTTCTTTTAATAGCATTTCAGTACAAATTTCCTCAGTCTAATTGTTATTTTACTTAGTTTAAAACTAACTAGGATTTTGTCCTATGTTGTATCTTTTTAACTCAGATGTTTTGTCCAAGTTGAGAAGAACAAAAGGGAGGTAGAATATTTCACATGTAGATTAGGCAGGATCCATGGATAGGTTATTATTTAAAGAATTAAAAAAAAAAAAAACACGGGGCGGCGGCATGTGATGTAAGTATATGAGAAATACAACAAAACTTGTTGTGGTAGGTATAACCTTTATGGTAAGTTTTACCTTTATAAGGTTTAAATAAGAGACAGTCTAGGACTGGGAGTTTGATGGCCGCCCGATCTGGGTCGTAATAATTATAATTTATTATGATAGATTACTAATGTGTGATACAATAAAAGTTTATAGTAGTATGAGTTGTGCTCGTGGATTATTATATTACAGAAATAAACACTGTGTGTTATACGGGGAAACCTTGACTTTGATTCAACGCCCAGATTACTATCCTGATCATCAGCCCTGGTACTAGCTCTCATGAAAACTTTTTTTTATATCTATTAATGCTTTCTGTCTCATTTGGACATACTAAATTATTATAAAGAGTCTTTGTGGTCCTAGCCCAGTGACAAAGAGACTTTAAATTTAATTTTATTTCACTTTCAATTTATTTGTTTGGCAGAGGTCCATAGGAGTTTTTCTTTTCAGCAAGTCAAATAAATTAACTCGAGTGCAAGCTCATTTACGTGTTTTAATATGCCCTTGTTTTTTTTGTTTTTGTGCATTCTGTTTTTGAT